>CM065468.1:58556734-58956084 GCA_032872505.1 Leptopilina syphax | reverse complement strand
TGAACATGGTGATTAAGTATAACTATATAGGTGAAGAATGTTTGTTTACTAACTTAAAATCTTCTGCTGTGTGGTAATTTCCACTGAAATTAAATCCTTTATGTTGTTTAATAAAATAACGGTTTGAATATTTTTTTAATAATGTTGTCCAAGTATAAAATTATCTTGGTAAACATGCATCCCAACCTCAAAAATATATTTGTAGAGCAACAAATAAACATTCTTTGTAATAAAACTTATGACAGATGATTTTTTAGAAATATTTACAAATTAAAATTATCTGTAATAACTTTTCTATCTATTCTCTATTTTTCAGGTTTAAAATTTTTAACCATAGTGAGATTTTTATAGTTAGTTGATATTAAATAATTTAAAATACTAATAGAAAATTCTTTTTTGTAATTTATATTGGCGTTATAATGTTTTTGTAAAAAGATTACACAATTATAAACTCTTTAATGTGATAAGATGAGAAATTGTGCCGTTTAATTATATTTCAAAAACAAAAAAAGACTTTATAAAAATTCAAATGGGGGAAGTATTGTTCAGGTTAAACAATTAAGTACAAAGTAATAAAAAGTAACGTTTACTTAATTGTTTTAATTGCTCGGAGTGATTAAAGTAACACGCATATTTCAATTACTGCGGTATACAAGAATTTAAAATTAAATGATTAAAACAACTGTATTTTAAAATGTAAATCGTATTAGACAATTTTATCAACTATGGTTGAAAATATTCTTTTCTAGCATTTTGAAACATTTACAGGCATCACAGTAACCTTTTTTTCCTCAAAAAAAGAGAAAAGGGGAATTTTTTTCCTCAAAAAGGGGACCAAAAGGGGATAAAAATTTATTTGTTTATACAACTTGCATATATAATTTCCTTGACTTTTTTCTTGATTTCAAGACAAAATTTTGACTTTCTCCCTAAAGAATATTCTGCGATTCAGTCTAAAAATGATAAGATACTCAAAAAAATGTTCTATTACATTTATTTACGAATTTATGTAACTATAAAATTATTCAAAAACAACAATAACTTCTTTTCTAAGTAAATATTTAATCATTATTTTTCCATAAGAATTAAGATTTTTAAAAACTTTCAAATTCAAACCTTTTTAAAATTCAACAATTTGTAATAATTAAAGACGACCTAGAGATAAGATCATTATTTTTTTCTATAACAAATATTTTTACTGTAACTTCTTCCAAATTATTTTCATCATTTTAAATCAATTAATATTTTCTAAATTTTTTACTAAATTTTTTCTTTAAAATCAATTATTTACAATAATTTTTTTAAAAATTCTGAGAATTTTCAAATGTATTTGTTTACAATTCAATTTTACGAAATTTCATCGATTATTCAGAAATTCTTCAATTAAATATATATTTGAAAATAAAAACTTGAAATAATTTCAATTAAAACTTTTTGAAAAAATTAATTCTACAGAATTGTTAGTTAAAAATATGAAGAATTCAGATTTTCAAAGATTTCAATTTGAAGCTTTTTCAAAATTCAATTATTTCTAAAAATTCACGTTATAATATTTAATTATAATCGAACATTTTAACGGAAATCCATTTTTTTAATTAATTTTTCTCAGAAAATTGTACTAGAAATCAATTATTTAAATAAAAAATTAAAGAATTTATATTGAATAATTGAATGTTTCCTAATATTGAATTATCATAAAAAATTTTATCAACAAATTTTTAAATAATTAAATTCTTTCGACGAATTTTTAATAAATTTTTTAAAAATAATTACATTTTCCGTGGCATTTGATCAAAATTATACTATAAATAATTAAAATTCTGTGATGAGTTTTGATTATTTATGAAAATAATGAAATTATTTCAAAGAAATTTATAAAAAATTTGTAAATAATAGAATTCTTGTGAAATTATTTTATTATTTAAGAAAATAATTAAACGTTTGCGTAGAATTTTATTAAAATTTCCCTTAAAAAATTGAATTCTTGTGGAAAATTTTATTAAAATAACAGATATTGTATATAATTGAATTTAGAAAATTTTTGTAAATAATTTAAATTTTGTCAAGAATTTTATTAAAATTTTTGAAAATAATTGAATTTCTGCGAAGAATTTTATTATTTTTTAAAATAATTGAATTTATGCAATTATTTGAAACTTCCTCCAAAATTACATTTTTTTTAAGTGTTTTTAACTAAAATTTCTCGATAAATTTATTATTTTTAATAATTAATTAAATATATATATACATATATTAAAAAATTTAACTAATTTTTGAATTAATTTAAATTTTGAAAATTTTTCCAAAAATGTAAGTTCTTTAGAATTTCTAATGAAATTCATTCAAAATTGAAATTTTATAAAATTTGAAGTTAAAATCTTTTTAAGTTCATCTATTTATGAAAATTGTAAACGAAACTATTTTAAAGTTCAATTAATTTAAAAATGTATAAATAAAATTATTCATTAAATAATTTCTTAGTTATAATTTTATGATAGTTCTTCAAGAATTAAGTTATTAATTTTTTTATTTTATATTAAAATTTTTGTTTTTTCTAGAAAAAACTATTAATAATAATATTTGAATTATTTGAATGTTTATTAATTTTTTTCTAAAGGTATGCATTCTGTTGAATGAACCACCTTATAATTTATAAAATTCTGTATACGATATCTATATTATTTAAATTATTAACATAAAAAACATATTTATATTATGTTGTGGTATTAATAATCTAAATAAAAAATAAAACTCACTGAATTCTATAACATTGAGACTAAATTTTATGATTTCACTTTGAAAAAGATTTCAAAAAAAGAAAAACTTGTTTATCTTCGATTAGAAAAAGATGAAAAAGGGGACAAATCAGCATAAAAGGGGAAAAAGGTGACAAATCGTCAAAAAAGGTGAAACAGGGATAAAATTGAAATAAGGGGACAAAAGGGGAAAAGGGAACCAAGTGTGATGCCTGCATTTATATTTTCTAATTTTTCTAAGTATCATTTACGAAAAATTGTAATTAACTAAAAAAATTTGTAAATTTGATTTTATTCTTTTAGATGGAAAAAATTTAATTCTTTCGTTTTTCAATTTAAACACATACCTATTGTAAATTATAAATTTTATTATTCATAATAATTATAAAACGTAAATAATGCATACGCGATTATATTTTGCTTGTTATTTTATGATATTAAAATTAAAAATTAATTTTATTATCTTAGAAGTTGCATTTTTTGCTAAGTTTGAATTTTAAAAAATCTAATCGTTTATAATTTTTTAAGGTGTCAATAAGGAAAAGGACAAAAAATTGAAAAGGCCAAAAATTTAATTAATTGAATTAAGAAAAGGTAAACCTTTTCTTAATTAACTTTTATTTTAAAAATGATGACAAAAGGTGTTGTGGGAATGAGTGGTATTTAAGCATGGGTGTGATTGTGGGTGCTGAATGCAGTGATTTTGGGTATTTGGTATAAAGGATTGTGGAAAAAATGTGTTGAGCATGTGGTGCGTATGTTTTTAGGCATGGATTAGGTGCTTGTTGTATGCATGGTTGAGGGTATATGTTCTGTGTTTGTTGTGTGCATGGTTGAGGGTAAATGTTGTATGGTTTGTTGTGTGTACGGAAAGAGATTCGTGTTTTGTGAAGATAGTGTGTATGGTAAGGCATGTGCATTGTTTTGTTGGCGCATGATTTGTTTTTCTTTCAATCCATCGTAATTATAGTTGAAGCTTATTTTCCTTCTTAGACGTTGCAACTCTCTGAAATTAAAAATATGTTATTTATTATTTATATTATACATAAAAATATATCAGGATAATGTAGACGCCAAACCATTATGTTTTATTCAAATTTTTTTAATTTAAATGATTAAAATTTGATAATAATTAATATTTTTAATTTTATTTAAAAATACTATTATTTATGTTAATTTTAGAATAATTGCTACTGTCGACAGGAGTAATTATAGAACATCAGAAGTAAATCAAAGTGTCTACAACTAATCTGAAAAAAATTTCACTTACATTTCCAAGTTTTCCAAGCCTTCTAAAATTCTGTCCAGGTTTTAAGAATCGACATAATAAGGGATAAAAAAATGCAATACTTAAATTTTTTTGATAACACTTATAAATAACGTGGAACCAGTGACAGTATTTAAAAATACGTACTTTACGGACCAAAAATAAAAAATTACAGACCATTTACGAAAAAAAATATAACCAGTACGAGTCAAATAAGAGAATATTTTACTTAAAACTGTAAATTAAGTTTCTTTATATTTTATAATAATAATCATAATTTTATAATAATTAAAGATGTCCGAAAGATAAAATCATTATTTAACATTATAAAAATATTCTACTTCTTCAAAATCACTTCAATTCAACTATTATTTTCAAGAATTTGTAACTAAAATTCTTTAGCTAAGAGTTCTTTGACAATTTTCAAATCCATTTGTTTACAATATTCAATTTTACGAAATTTCAAGTATTTGTAAATTCTTCATTATAGGTATATTAGAAAAGAAAATTTTAAATAATATAATAAGGAATTTAATTAACCTTTTTCAAAAAAATTAACTTCAAAATTCAATTATTTATAAAAATTTACGCTATATTGCTGTTAATATTCAATTATTATCTAAATTTTTCATTTTTTAAATCAACTTTTATTACAATTCAATTTTTTTTATACAAAAATAAATAATTTATTGAATTATTGCGAAGAAATTTATAAAAATTTTGTAAATAATTGAATTCCTGTGAAATGTTTATTATTTTATGAAAATAATTAAATTTTGTTTAAATAATTAGATTCTTTTGGAATAATTTTATTAAAATAGTAGATATTAAAACGAAAAAACTCAGGAACATTTTTGAAAATAATTGAAATTTGCCAAGAATTTTATTAATAGTTTTGAAATTATTAGAAGTTTGGAGAAGAATTTTTTTTTCATAAAGATAATTGAAATTTTAACGAGAATTAAAAAAAAATTTTGAATATAATTGAATTTTTGCGAAGAATTTTATTACTTTTGAAAATAATTGAATTTCTGCAATCATTTGTAATTTCTCTAAAATTCTCCAAATTATATTATATTGTGGGCATTAAAAATATAGTTCAAGAGTATTTTAAGTTATGAAGGGAAAAGTTCCCTGACATTTCCCGGTTTTCCAGATGTTATAGACACCCTGTAAATATTTACACTTGATAGTGGAAAAAAGAAAATATTGTCAATCTGAATTCAATTAACTTAACCTAAAAAATAACTATTATTTAGATAATCATTATAATTAATATAATAAATAATTATTTATTCTTAAACAATTTTAGTATTAATTCAAAAACTTTTTTCTTACATTAATTAAAAAGTCTATTGGAAATAATTTTAAGACATTTAATATATGTATAGATGTTTCAAAACTTACTTTCATGATTCTAAAAATTATTTGTTTTCGCCCCAAAAGCGAGTTATTTATTATGGAAAAATATTTAGATTTAACCAGCTCCAGCAAAAATTGTTTTGTGTTAATAAAACTTAAAGAAATCACTAGAATGATGTTCTCAAAATATTTCTATATTTAGGAAAATTTTTTGCAATTAAGATGAACAAATTGAATAATAAAATAAATAATAAATTAAATTTAATGGTTTAGTCCGATAATACATTAAAATAATTTAAAATTTCCTTATTAATGGAAAAATTGCGTTCATTGTTCTATAGTTATCCCGATAGACGGAAATTGGTAATAAAGATTTTTGGTATTTTTCAGATATTTAAAAATACCTAGTTTTCAAATTTTGCTTAAAATTCAAATTAAGTTTATAGCTAGGCAGGAAAAGTAATACTTATTGAATAAAGTAAGATTTTTTAAATAATAAATAAAATTTAAAATAAGACATTACTCACTTCTCAGAATAGTCCAAAACAACTTTAAATAAAATATAATGGTTTAGTCCTTTAATAAATTATAATAATTAAAAATTTTCTTAATAATTTAGATATAAATGCGTTGATACCTTCTACTTTCTTTGTTCTTTAGTTTCCTTTTTAAATTTCTGCTTCTATTCTTTCCCTCTGTCCTTTTTTTATCTTCTTCGGCTACTTCTACTTTATTTTCTTTTTCAATAACCTTAATTTCTTCTTCTTCTTTTACTATTTTTACTTCTATTTTTTCATTTTCTTCTTTCTGCAGTATTACTTTTTTCTTATCTGTTCCATTTCCAAACAGAAGTTTCTTTATGAGTCCAAAAACTATAAATTTAAAAAACAAAATTCATTAAAAAATATGTATTGTACTATACAGTTTGATTATTTATTTGGTATTTTCTTACAATGTAAAAATTTTATATATTTATTAAAATTTACTAAATATTCTAATAATTATCTATATTATTGTTTTAATAATTACCCATTTTTTCTACTTAGCAGTCTTCTCCCGTTTGTGATGTTTGGTTCTGTCAAGACCAGAATAAATTGTAAAGCTGCATCTCCATCAAACTTTATAGGCTTTCTATAGTAACTTTTTCTTCAAACGCATTTTTCAACGACTTGGTATTGATACAAACGTTTATCTTTCTTAAGGCGAGAACAGAATAGCCTACGTGAACGTGAACGTGCTGACGTCACCCATTTGAATAGCATGGGTGACGTCAGCACGGCACGTCAGACGTCCACGTCCGACGTGCCCATTGTAGAACCGACTTTTAAGGCGAGAACAGAATAGCCTACGTGAACGTATAACGTGCTGACGTCACAATGTTATTCAAATGGGTCACGTGATCACGTTCACGTTAACGTACACGTTTTCGTAGGCATTCTGTTCTCGCCTTTAAGATGGATTAAGGTTGAGTCCACAATAGCAGTTTCGAATGGAACGTAGACGTAATGAAATGTTTGCACGTTAAGTTGTTGACGTCACGATGTTAAGTCGACTCCATAATGCCCTTTCTCCAATATGTTCGTAAAACTCTGCGCCTGCGTCGGTTGCTATAGCAACACATGCTAAAATCAACGCAACGCAGTCATTCGCAGACAAACACAGAGTTTTTGGATCCTATTGGAGAAAGGCCTTAAATGGGCACAATTGCACATTTACGTTGATTACTGCGCATCCAATGTAGAGGTAGCTCGAAGTAGGTGACGTTAGTACGGAACGTACACGTTTATTTATTATTCAACGAAAAACACAGCGTTTGCAGGCACGTAATCACTATCCTGAAGGACTAGTCCCATGTCGGAATGAAAACGTTAAAGCTTTGAAGCGTCGGCGTTAAAGTATGCAAGTGAGCGAGACAGTGATATAAGGTTGTTGCTTTCACTCTCATATTCTTACGCTTTGGCATTTTTACGCCAACATGGGACTGGCCCTTAATGCAATATGAGAGTATAAAAGTTTTTTAGATATAGAATTTCTTTTATTAATTAATGAACTTATTTGTTATTTAAATAACAAAAGAGAGTCTTTCAACTGAAAATAACTGATAAGTGAATAAATTAAATTCAAAGAAATAATTAAATCATAAGTAGACTATTATTTATTTACGGATTAATGAACAGATTCTTTATCTAAAAATAAAAAGTTAGACAATAGAACATAAACGACAGACGATATTTATATTCTTTTTTATCACTGGGTTTCAGTTTTAGTCTGCTAAGACCTAAAATGTTTAAGCAGAATATACAGGCTGTCATGCTAATGGAACAAAATATGAAGTAAAGTAAATTTGAATCAATTATCTCTCTTATAGTATTGTACGTTACTATGCAACTGAAAAAATATTCTTAGCGATTATAAACGAAGAAAGAAAATTAAATGTAAAGAGATAAAAATAAAAATAGTGAAAAAGCAATATAAACAAAATTCAATCGAAAAAATGATCCTCGGAGTACGTAATTTACGTATTTTCTTCCGATAATAAGCCACACTGTTTCAAGGCAGATGTTAATGTGACCTTGCTCAAGATGTCTTTTTTAATATCTTCAACCCCTTTTTCTCTCAGTACCGCAATCGAAACAAATGCAAACTGTTGTTTTGCATTTGTTGGAAAAGCAACGTTAAAAATCCAATAAACAGCTACCAACAGTAGTACAGCTTCACACCCTTTTGCATAAAATATTGGCTTGCTGTCCACATAACACATTACTTCAAGCTCGTTAAATGGTCCATTCGTGATTGTTATTAATTTTGGTGGCTCACTAATGTCCGGAACAGTGTCACAAATTGGAGTTCCAAACTAGAAATGAGAGAATGAGTTAGAATAAACTTGGATATAACCTGTACGCAATAAGCGCCCTCATATGTGCGTATTTTTCTAACCCCATTAATTTGAAGAATTTACTTCAAGAACCTATTAGAGAAAGACCTTTCTTCAATACGATTCCAAAACTCTGCGTTTGTCTGCGGATGATTTCGTTGCTTTGATTTTAGCATATGTTGGCATAGTAGCCGACGCAACGCAGAGTTTTGAAATCGCTATTGTGGACACAACCTTAAGGCCTTTCTTCAATAGGTTCCCAAAACTCTGCGAATGACTGCGTTGCGTTGATTTTAGGATATGTTGCTATAGCAACCGCTGCAACGCAGACGCAACGCAAAGTTTTGGGAATCTATTGGAGAAAGGCCTTTAGAGAAAGGCGTTCATAAGTCTAAGGGTGCGATCCCATGTGAGCAGAATACGTCGACCGAAAGCAGAAAATCATGAGTGCAAAAGAGATAGGTAGATATTGTTGTTCTTTTCACTCTCATGATTTTCTGCTTTCGGTCGACGTATTCTGCTCACATGGGATCGCACCCTTAACCCCTTCACAGTCGAGTGAAAATAAAGTTTTTGTGCCATAAGTGTTCGAAAAAAATTTTTTTTTTTAAATCATGATATTGTCATGTTATATGTTTTTGAGGTCACTGATTCAAAATCCGTGATCGAAAAATCAAAATTCAAAATGGCGGCTTTAAAATATCGACCAAAAAAAATTGAAAAGTTAACGAATTCGTTAACTTAAAAATTTTTTTTGTCGCCTTTTTAAAGCTGCCATTTTAAATTTTGAATTTTTGACCACGGATTTGGAATCAGCGACCTCGAAAACCCCCGAATAGGCATTTTAAGGCATTTTCAGACAGATTCGTTAACTTAAAAAAATTTTTGGGCGCCATTTTGAAGCCGCCATTTTGAATTTTGATTTTTCGACAACGGATTTGGATTCAGCGACCCCGAAAACCCCCGAGTAAGGATTTTTAGCCATATTCGTTAACTTTTAAATGTCTTTTTTTTCGATGGCCCTATAGAGCCCATGGACATACAGGGCACGAAATTTTTATGGCTCTATAGAGCCCACTGACAGTGAAGGGGTTAAGGAGCATTCAGACCTCTGCACGCTGTCTGCCTGCGCCGCCAGAAGCAATAAGAGTAAGGGAAAAGGTGTAATAAATTTGAATTTCCTTACTCTCTTACTCTTGTTCGTTACCATGGCAACCTGCAGGCAGACAGACAGACAGACTGCAGAGGTCTGATCGCTCCATAACGCACAATAGATTCGCTAACGAAATGCATAAGATTTGCTTACTGGATAGCAATGTAGAATTTTTCCGTTTTCTTTCGACCTTGAAAATAATTTAGGCAGGTACAAAAGGGATGATATTGTTTGTCCATTATTGTCTAAATTACTCGTGTTAACGTTTAGCACTTTAGTAATTTGAGGTAGAGCTGTCAACCAGTTTTCTCTGATTTTCTCGACTGTCACATTCTTTAACTCCGCAAGTTCCCAGAGCAGCTATAATATCAACAATTTATTTATACACTCGTCTTTTTGCCTTAATAATAGCGTTTATAAGTGTCCCCGAGGAAATCTTACATACTGTAACTTATACTAGATTTTGCGCCTACAGAACGACTTGAAAATTAGAAGTACTCGCATTTGCCTGGACCACCCGTCTAATGGGTTTTCTTGCCAGTGAAGAGGGAAACTGTAGAAAACCTCTCCGAGTTTAAAGATTTCATTTTACGTTGTCCCTATCTCTATAGTTTGCGATTTGGATAAGATAAATTACCTGGATCTGTCAGTGATTCTGGTATCAAGTGAATTAACTAAAAATTCCATTGGCACGAAAAGGGGTCGTTCATAAACTACGTCACACTCCTAGGGGTAGGGGGGGGGGTGTCAAGCTGTGCGTGACGAAGTGTGGAAAAAAATTTTTTGTATGTAAAAAATGTGACGAAGGGGGGGAGGGGGTAAAAATCAGTCCGAAAAAGCGTGACGTAGTTTGTGAATGACCCCAAAGCATGAAGATACTGTAGTCCTTTTTAACCAAATGAAATATTTTTGTTTATCTATTTGCTACTAGGACCTTTGACAAATTCAGATATTATCTTAAGGCGCTTACACAGCTCTACTGCCTGTCTGCGCAGGCAGGCGCAATGAGAGTAAGAGACAAAAAACATTTAATTTGAATTTTCAGACCCTCTTATTTTTATGTGTTGCAACGTGCAAGCAGTAGAGCTGTGCTAGCGCCTTTAGTGTGTACCTAGAGTTGTAAAACATCTTATCTGCATTTGAAAAGTACTTTAGTTTTAAAAAATTTTAGATTTTACCATTTCATTTTTCTTCAGAGCTGGATATTTCTCTAAAATCTGCTCTGCGTTTAGTTTTTTTACTGCAGACATGCGGTTCTTTCTCGTCGAACGTAGTTCTGCTTTCATACCAGGCTGTTTTTCCGGATTTACTGTACACTTTTCGGTCGTAGATTTTTGGGACGTGGATTTTTCAGACTTTCTTTCCAAACTTTTATAGTACTTAACACTATTTTTTAACCGACATCGAGTTTGCTCCTATTAAATAAGTATAAAACGGATGTTAGGTTACCTTATTTTTAAATGGCTTTTAACATTCATAATTCTCTTTCTCAATAATTTAACGCAAAATGCAGCGGTCGAACGCTGTCAAGTCAACAGTGCTTGACACTACAAGATAGTAAAGGACCTACGCTTCGTTGCTACAAAATGCGTTTAGTAGAAGAATTACATGGAGAACGATAGTAACGCCCCTGGCGGTTTAGTTCCCGTTTAGTAACCTTGACAAAACGTACATTCTGTCCTGCTGTCCGTTTAGTAAATCCAAATGTTAAATTAGTTAGTCGAAAATTAACAAACGCGCAGCGCATCTATGAAATACACTTACATATGGATCGCCATATTGAGATTTGAAACAGTCTGGATATTTTTTGCACAATAGAACAGCAATTTCCCATACGATGAATGTTTCATCCATTCCTGCTTCATTCATATTTTGCGCTGTGAGTCGTATAATTCTACTCTTTTGAGATTCTGTCAATTCTTTTTTTTCATCCAACATTTCCTGAATTTCATTTGGTAATTTTGGAATCAAGTTACTGAAGTCTGTCTACAATGTAAAAACACGCAGCATGTAAATTGCAAGTTCTGAAATGAGCCATTTTTTGTTAACTGCTTAACTTTGTTAAAAGAAATATTCGGAAATTTCAAAAATCAAAGTCGGACAATTAACAAAAATATGGCGCACTTGGGAACTAAACCTGCGGTTATACCTCTGCAGGCTGCGTATCTGAGAAAGGAAGGAGCAACAGAAGTAAGATAGAATGTGCATTAAATTTAAATTCACTGACTCTCTTACTCTTGTATGTTACCATGGCAACCTGCAAGCAGGCAGGCTGTCTGCAGAGGTGTAACCGCAGCTTTAGTAATGCTGTCTAAAGGCCTTTCTCCAATAGGTTCCCAAAACTCTGCGTCGCGTCGGTTGCTGTGGCAACATAAAGGCCTTTCTCCAATAGGATCCCAAAACTCTGCGTTTGTCAGCGAATGACCGCGTTGCGTTGATTTTAGCATATGTTGCCATAGCAACCGACGCGACGCAGAGTTTTGGGAACCTATTGGGGAATCCATATTTCGATCTAAGAAGCTTCTTAGATCGAAAATATAAAATAATATAACTATATACATAAGAGCGTCACGAAAAGCGTCCCGCTTATATGCATCGTAGTTCGAAGTGTGGATTCCCCATATTGGATGCTGATTCCACACTTACCCAGTCGCTCCGCTTTCCCGTAGCGCTTCGCGTGAGACAGAAAAAGATAGACATTGTCTGTCTTTTTCTATCTCACGCAAAGCGCCACGGAAAAGCGGAGCGCTGGGTAAGTGTGGAATCAGCAGGAGAAAGGACTTTGTTCAATATGATCTAAAAGTATGCGTTACGCATGCATTGCGTTGATTTTAGTTTTTGTTATCATGACAAGTGGCTAATTTATAGTTCCTTCACCAATTAAGATCAGAAATCAAGTGAAATTGACCCACCCCTGAGCCTTTTTGTGGCAACCATCTTGGATTTTTATCTCTTTCTTGTACGTATGTTAGAGAGAGACGAAACGAAAAGATGTCTACCACAAAAAGGCTCTCACCAGATGGCGTATATTAGTATTTCCGATCCAAATAAACTCATGAAAGCATGTTTTGCAGACGCGCTTCGTAGGTTGCTATGGCAACATACTAAAATCAACGCAATGCAGCCATTCGCAATGCAATACGGACTCTTGAGATTGGATATATTCTAAGATGTGAAATGATACAGCAGTTAATTTTTAAGTATTAGTAATAATTGTGTTCAAAAGATTCTAAATTATTCGATTGAAATAGAATTTAACCAATTCTAATCATTATAATATCCATGCGTAACCTGAAAAATCTAAACTTCACAGTCATCTTAAAAATATCGTTTACTTTATTTAAATTGTTCGAAATTTTTTAGTAATTTTGTAATTTTATTAATTTAATATTATCTGCAAAATATTAATTATTATATTATTTATTAATTTTTATCCAAATAATTTATTTCTTTTTCAAAGTTGACAAAATTCTTTTAAATCCTCCGGAAGGAAATAGCGTTTACTCCTACTTGTAAAGGTGTTCCAACAATAGCTTGCAAATGTATTTGTATTGTTTGATTCAAACTAAAATCATGTCCTGCTTATAAATTTACTTTAAATCTATTACATTAAAAGTAAATTATCGTAAATTTATATGCATAATATAAATCTATTTTGAATCAGACAAGAAAAATACATTGACAAGCTATTGTAGAAACACCTTTACAGCTGAGTGTGCGGAATTTCGATATTTTTCGATAAATTCTTTGTCTATCAACAGATGTGTGAATGAACCTTAAGTTCACATACGAGCAACGAGTAAATAGTTCTATTCTAACCTGACTTCATTCTGTGTTGTTTACATTGTATAATAATGTAATAATATTAAAAACATTTACTATCTCAGTTATCTTCGCGGGTTTTTCTTTTTCAGACTCAGCAATTGTATCATTTTCGTTTACTTCTGAAGAAGTAGATGGAAAAGAATTTTCAACATTGCCATCAGTGATAATTTGAATGGTTGCATTCTCGATAGAGTCAATCGCGAATGAATCATCTTTAACAAGATTCACTTCTTCTTTTACTTCTACGCATTTGAAGTGTTTTATCGGCAAGCAGCCGCAATAGCCACACGATGAACTGGCAGCTCCTCGCTGCCACTCGAATTCGGGGCATAAATCGCAAGAAAGGCATTGACCCCGCTTAACCCCTTTTGAATCAAAATTGAAAAATTCCATAATTTTCTAAAATAACAAAATGTACAAATAAATATCAATATATTATTTAATTATATACTATAATTAATCAATTTTTATTTTGTGGGAAATGATAATTCACAGAATTGTTTTAAAATTAAATTTTTTACAGTTGTTTTTTCTTAAATGTTTATATGTAATGGATACTTTAGATTTTAATCTTTACTAGCGAAGTGTTTAAAAAAATTCAGTACTAGACATTTTTTATTTTCCAATTACTTATGACAAAAAGTAAAATTATATCTTTTAATTATAATAGTTTTGTTCTGATGTATGTAAAATGTAATTTTTCGAAATACTTATTATATTCTATTTTTATATCACAAATTTAAAGTACACGAATAATTATATTTAATAATATAACTTTAATTTTTCAGTCAAATTTCATTTACAATATTAATAAATAAAGATAAATTTACTTACTGTATTTGTTGCTTCAAATGTCAATTGATGGAAAATTAGTTAATTTATAAACTTGATCGAACAATTAATAAATTTTTCAAAAAGTATAATTGTATAAATATCTTTCTATTCGAAACGTCAAACAGGAATTGATTTCGTTTTAAAAAAGAGAGCACTTCACTCAAAACAACATTTTTTCTATTATTAGGTTAAAAAATAAAAGAAACGTTTTCACAATAAAGTAAAATTTTTTTAAATAAATTTTTAGTGAAAGTAAAAAATAAAATATTTTATTATTGATATTTTAATTCATTCTGTTTATTTTAACCAATAATTAAAGTTTATTTTATACCAACTACATTCAGATTAACAAAATTACCCTTAATAAAATTACCTTTCATAATTTTTACCTTCTATTCAAATCTGTTTTACCTTCTTCCCAAGTCATTTTTACCCTTTACCCCTAATAACATTACCACCCCTTTTTTCTGTGCGGGAAGGTTACATAGAAATTTTTTAACAAGTTTTCAATGTAAGTTCGCAACAATTTCGCATCATCAGTTTTCGACAAAGCGATGCAAACTTATCACTAAGAGAACATTTTTGTACAATTGAAAAGTTTGCAGCACATAGCAAGATATCTTCTTGAAAGCTTTCCCGGAAAATCTGTTAGGTGCTACAGAAGCTTCCCTTGAGGTTCCAATTGATAATTCCTTTTGAACTTCCTGGATGCCTCTACAAAGCTTCCTTTAACATCTAACAGATCTTCCCAGAAAGACATCAGGAAGACATCGTGCTTTGTGAGAATATTGAAACTTTTCTTAAGCAAAATTATTCTTACCTGCAAAAATACAACCAGCGCTCCACATATCAATGGATGTTGTGTAAAGTTTAGCTCCAAATAAAACATCTGGTGGACGGTACCATAAAGTTACAACTTCTGCAGAATAACATTTAACTGGAATTCCAAAAGCTCTCGCAAGTCCAAAATCAGCTAGTTTTAACTCCCCATTCTGATAAACGTGTATAAATAGTATTTTATAATCCAAGAAAGTAAATTTGTTTAATTATTAAAATATTTTAATGCAGACTTATAATTATTTGAAAAAGAATTACATCTTGTTACTTACTTTATTAATGAGAAGATTTTGAGGCTTCAAATCTCTATGTAAAACATTTCTACTGTGGCAAAATGCTAATCCTCGTAATAATTGATATCTGATAAAATAAATCTATTTTATTGAAGTTCTAACCAAGAAGTTAATTTTTTTAATATCAAAATTTTACTTACAAAAATGATTTAACTACATCCAAATCTATTTCACCATTAAGACTATCAAAATATTTTTTTAGATCTTGGTCACAATGCTCAAATACTAGAGTCAATTTTTTATCATTGTGTAGTACATCATATAAGCGAACTATATTTTTATGTTTTAATTCCTTAAGTAAACAAATTTCTCTAAGAGCAGAAGATGGCACACCCTAAAAATAACCAAGAAATTTGTTTATAAACAAATTTTTTATAATTGGTTTTAATTATTGAGTTCAATTAAATAAATAGTAATATTGTTAATTGAGCAGTTTTTTATCTATCGAAATATATTATATTATCAGCTAAGGGTAATATGCGATGAATATTACAACTCATATGAGGATTCGAGCGAAAAATCAATTGGCGAAATTTACAAGAGTCAAGGTTCAAGTATTAATTATTAGAATGGACGATGATCAATATTTTGATGTTGACGATGAACAAGATATTAATGTTGTCAATGACCAAGTTATTAATGTTATTGAAGAGCAAGGTATTAATGTTGATATCAGTGAAGATGAGATAAATGTCTTATTACTAGGAGAAATTATTACACTGTGTTACAAAAAAAATATGACTTCAAAAACTTCCTATCGGACCTAGTGGAAGTTGTAGGGCTTGAAAAACTGAGCAAAACGGTATATTTTAAATTGTCTAAACACCCTCAAAATTTTATTTTAGAGCTAAAATACCGTTTTTTAAGAGTTAATCCACAAAAAACCTGATAACTTTCTCATTTTTTAACCGATTTCAATTTATTTTTTTTTGTTTTGAAGCTGAAAAACAGATCTGTCCAACGCTACAAATATTTTATCGTATCTTATTTAATGACGACAATAAAGACCAAAAAGTAAAAAAAAATTAATGTTTTTAGTTAATTTTTCTAGTTTTTTATAAATTTGTAACTATTATCTCACAAATAATACATTTTTTTGTACTACACATCGAAAGTATAGTCGACTTCTGCTTTGTCAAGGTTATCATACTTTAAATTTTATAGTTACATAAAATTTGGGAATGACTGGTTTTTTACATTTAACAAAATAGCGTAAATTCTTTGTGAACTTATAAAAATTAATGATTTTACCTGAAGTTTAACTCAGAATTCATTGTTGATTACAAAAATCGTATAAAAGCAGAATATTTTTTTGTCAACAATTTAACAAATGATTTAAAATTTAAAAATGCTTTTTTAATGGTTTTTTCTTTAACTTTGCACTGTCTTCTTGGCGCTTCAGAGACCAACAATATTCCGAAAGCATATTACAAGTGCTTTTTCCCTGAAAACGTTTTTCAATAGTTACCAATTCCTGGTGGAATCTTTCGCCCTGTTCATCACTCATTTGTCCTAAATTTTCTGGAAAGAAATTTAAATGAGAATGTAAAAAGTGGATCTTGATGGACATTGAAAGGAGTAGATAAATATTCGTAAGATTGAAATAGTCAGAATTTAATATAGTTTGCTTTTGCTTGTGGGTCTTGAGGGGAACGCGGGGGTTTGGGAGGAGAGTGCTGGTCAGTGGGGAATTAAATTTGATATGGGGGGTTTTATGGAATCTCTACGCAATTTTCCTCACTTTCCGTTGTGGTGTGAATAAGACTGGTAGCCGCTTCTCTACGTGTCGCCGACAGCCCAGAGGTAAAAATTAAAGTGTAAAATTTGTTGAAAATCATAATGTTTCTATTTTATGGAATTAGAGATTAAATATATAAATTGGTGTAATTTTTGTAAAAAATAAAGTAGTGGCGATTGGAGTCGAGGCTACAGGGAGTGAGGAGAATTGCGTTTGGGATAATTCTGCCATCAAAGGGAAACGGGATTAAAATTTGGAATGCAACTTCCTGAAAGATTCCGGTATTGACGAAGGAAATTGCATCTTATCTATTTGACCAAAAAGAGTGATTTAAGCAGAAATAGTACCTGCCCAGCACTCTCGTCATCTATTCCCGCCAATGGACAAAATCCACGCTTGAACTTCACTTCCATAAACAACCAAAGACACCAACGGATAAGTTTTTTTTATCATTTTGTCATATTTGTGTATTTGTCTTGATTCATTTATTTTTATCTAATTTATATTCTTTATTTCTGACTTTTGAATCTATTGAGTTTCTTTTTTATATATGTATACATGTATTTGAAGATTATTTTAATTTGTATATACTTCACCATTCACATTTTAAGGTGAATGTTTAGACTCGATTTGTGTAATTTTGAGAGATAATAGTCTTTTTTCTAATAATTCTTTATATTCATGATTTTTTGGTATATGTATTTGAGTGTCGGTATTCGTATGCCCAGACAGCACGTAAGCTTGCAGCAAGCTTGAGGCAAGCTTGTCGTGCAAGATTGCCAATATTGACGTGCAAGTTTGCGGCAAGCTTGCCACAAGCTTAAAATGTCCCACTTATAGCAAGCTTCATTGCAAGTTTGCTGCAATATTGCACTAAAGGTTGCTGCAAACTTGATGTAATCTTATATGGAAATTGTTTATTATATAAAATTAATTATTTATTATTAGCAACAAATTTATATTTAATATTTTTAATTTTTATTAAACATTAAAAAATTATAACAACGTTATAATAATAATGTTATTAATTTCCCTAAAGAATTGGAGTTGGGAACTATTATCCATGATCAGTGGATAATAATTAAAAATTGTCAACGTCGTAGCAGACGTTAACTATACACATTATCATTTAAGATAATATGGTGAAAAGCCTGTTCAGCGGACCGATACTTATACTCTGCGCGAGACAAGTCGTGCGCGAGAGAGGTATTTCTCGCCATCTAGCAAGGAATTGGAAAACTAATAGAAGTTTCTCTTATAATTCTCTAACTCCCTGGTAGATGGCGAGAAATACCTCTCTCGCGCACGACTTGTCTCGCGCAGAGTATAAGTATCGGTCCGCTGAACAGGCTTTTCACCATATTATCTTAAATGATAATGTGTATAGTTAACGTCTGCTACGACGTTGACAATTTTTAATTATTATCCACTGATCATGGATAATAGTTCCCAACTCCAATTCTTTGGGGAAATTAATAACATTATTATTATAAAGTTGTTATAATTTTTTAATGTTTAATAAAAATTAAAAATATTAAATATAAATTTGTTGCTAATAATAAATAATTAATTTTATATAATAAACAATTTCCATATAAGATTACATCAAGTTTGCGGCAACCTTTAGTGCAATATTGCTGCAAGCTTGCATTGCAATATTGCAGCAAACTTGCACATGAAGCTTGCTATAAGTGGGACATTTTAAGCTTGTGGCAAGCTTGCCGCAAACTTGCACGTCAATATTGGCAAGCTTGCCTCAAGCTTGCTGCAAGCTTACGTGCTGTCTGGGTGTATGTGTATGTGTGTATTGGGATAAAAACAAAACTATATAGTTAATAATCGATAATTATCGTGCCAAATGTAATATATTCATGGATAATAAAAAAATAAAATTGTATTTAAATTAAAATTTTATTTACTCGAAATCTTACTATTTTTTCTGAATTTATATTTTTTTGTGATCAATTAATTATTATATCATCAAGTATTTTTGTATAAATAAAATTATATTCTTAAATTTTATTAACGTATATAAATAGAAAGAAAAATTTTGTTACAACATGTTGCATCCCCTTTCGCTGTATGCATTTAAAAATTCGTTTACAGCATCCTCATAATCATCACTCTTGTTATTTCCTAGAAAATTTTGACACAAAGAAACGAAACTATTCCAAGCTCTTTTTTGTACGTCAGTCAATTTTGTTGGAAAAACCTTGTCTTTCATGACTTTCCGAATTTGTGGACCAGTAAATATTCCTGAAAGTTTTTTAAAACATAATGTGTTTTGTTTTTGTATTTGAATACATCCTACAGTCAATTAAACATAATTTTTTATTTTCAGGAGTAAGCAGAAAATGCTATTTGTAAAACATAAATTGTTTTTTCTTCGAAATGAAGATTTTTATAGAAAATACCTCCTTTGATTTTAGCATCACTGAGCTTTGGAAATAATGACTTCAGGTACTGAAAAGCATCGCTATCAAACGGGAGAGCTTTCACGTATTGTTTCATATAACCTAGCTTTAAATGTAAGGACGGTAAAATTGCATTCTCTGCATGAATTAGCGGAATATTCAAAACGTTTTTTTCTCCAATTTTAAAAGATGTACGAGGTGGCCACTCCTTTCTTTGGTACCTATTAGCTGCGCGACTATCCCACAAGCAAAGATAACATGGATATTTAGTATATCCGCCTTCCATGCCAAACAGAATAGTTAAAACTTTTAAATCTGCGACAATCTTCCATTTATGCTCAACATACTTTATCAAATAAAGTATTTTCTCTATTGTTTCGTACGTTTCCTTCATGTTTGTTCCATATGCCACAGGAACTGGTGGCAAGTTATTCTCGTTATGTAATAACACAGTTTTCAAACCTTTCAAAATGTAAATAATTCTTTATCCTTTTTTTATAAATTAAATATAAATATATTCATTAACTTGTTTAAAATAAAATAATTCTTAAAGGTAGTTTAAAAAATTATAAAGTATTTTAAAAATAGTTATTACTTGTACACGATCCATCAATAAATAATCGCCACTCGTGTGGTAAATAGTTATGCCCAAAAGCATTAAACAATCCTTTAACGTCCGTACAATAAACGAGAGTTTGGTTTTCATCTTCTTTAAAAAATTGATTAAAGAATAGTCGTTCAGTATCATTGCGACTGAAAGTGACCCTGAAGTCTTTATCTACTAAATTCCACTCTTTCAATCGCGAACCAAGCCCTTCAATTTTTCTTCGTGATAAGTTAAAATCTCGTACTAGATCTTTAAAATCTGAACATGTCATTGGAGTCGAGAACTGCATATGATTGTTATTCATTTTTGCCTTACAAAGTTTTAATTTAGACGAACACGAAACACATATGCACTCCGGTTCAAACCAGCTACTAGTTTTGTACGCGCAGTTAAAAATTTCGTTATATACTTCAACCAATGCTCTGTTACTTTCAAAATTTAACCGATGTTTCTTGTCGATAAACCATCCGCAAATATAACAAAACTTATTTCGGTATGCGCACACCATATTTTGTAACTATTTTTCGTAAATTTAATTCACAAATATCATGACATTACTTTGAAATGAATTCGTCAAAACATTGAATATAGTAACAAAGACTTTTTTCACATCGCAACAAGATAAGATCGATTATATCAATATTAAATTTTCATAAATTTATGTCGTAATATTCAGATGACATAAACTAAAAACGTTTTAAAAAATTCAAAGATTTACGTTTTTTAATTAAGATAATACTTCTTAAAAAAATAATTAAACTACAAAGGACTTGTTCAAAGACTTAAAAAGAAAGTGATAATAAGAATTGCAAACCATATTTTATATACGATTTTTGTAATGAACAATGAATTCTGAGTTAAATTTCATGTAAAATAATTAACTTTTATTAGTTCACAAAGAATTTACTCTAAATATCTACGCTATTTTGTTAAATGTAAAAAACCAGTCATTCCCAAATTTTATGTAACTATAAAATTTAAAGTATGATAACTTTGTCAAATTTTAACAAATTCTATTCAATAAGGCGTCATTTAAAGCAGAATCGACTATACTTTCGATGTGTAGTACAAAAAAATGTATTATTTGTGACAGGGACCGTCACGGAAATCAAATTTTGATTTCGTTATGATATTCCAAAACAAAACGAAATTATAAATGTATTTTGATTTCGATACTGTAACGAAACAAAATTTACTTTCTATTTTGATTCCGATACTGTAACGAAACAAAATTTACTTCCTATATTGATTCTGATACGTTAACGAAACAAAATTTACTTCCTATTTTGATTCTGATATTATAATACTGCAATTCGGTTTTCTATTAGAAACAGAAGTCGATTCTAATTCTATTTCAGATTTCGTATGTAAAAACGATATTATCTTCTGATATATTTGACATTTGCAACAAAATTTAGGTTCAATGAGACTTATACACGCGCAGTAGTATTTTATCAAAATTAAAACAAAAAAGAATTTTGATTTTGATATTGGAACCAAAAAGAAATAGAATGGAATTTTGATTTTTATATTGGAACCAAAACGAAATAGAATGGAATTTTTATTTTGATATTGAAACCAAAACGAAATAGAATGGAATTTTGATTTTGATATTGAAACCAAAACGAAATAGAGTTGAATTTTGATTTTGAGATTGGAACCAAAACGAAATAGAGTTGAATTTTGATTTTGAGATTGGAACCAAAACGAAATAGAGTTGAATTTTGATTTTGAGATTGGAACCAAAACGAAATAGAGTTGAATTTTGATTTTGATATTGGAACCAAAACGAAATAGAGTTGAATTTTGATTTTGATATTGGAATCAAAACTAAATAGAGTGGAATTTTGATTCTCATACCCATATCCGAATCAAAACAAAAGTATTTTTTAATTTTGTTTTGATTCCGTGACGGTCCCTGATTTGTGAGATAACAGTTACAAATTTATAAAAAACTAGAAAAATTAACTAAAAACATTAATTTTTTTTACTTTTTGGTCTTTATTGTCGTCATTTAATAAGATACGATAAAAATATTTGTAGCGTTGGAAAGATCTGTTTTTCAGCTTCAAAACAAAAAAAATAAATTGAAGTCGGTTAAAAATAAGAAAGTTATCAGGTTTTTTGTAGATTAACTCCTAAAAAAAGGTATTTAGCTCTAAAATAAAATTTTGAGGGTGTTTAGACAATTCAAAATATACCATTTTGCTCAGTTTTTCATGCCCTACAACTTCCACTAGGTCCAATAGGAAGTTTTTGAAGTCATATTTTTTTTGTAACAGTGTTATTCAAATTTTGAAAAATTCTTTTACTAAAACTCTTATTTCAGTTTTAATAAATTTGAGAGATAATAGAATGCGTCTTCGATAGAATTTCGCTGTCTTCTGATCTCTTAGCTAAAAACTCGCTTATCTACAATGGATATGCCTTCATAGAATCGTCTATTACCGCGACCAATAATAATTTGTTTTGACTCTCAACCGAAGGCTCATTTGTTTCTCCAAGCATTTCTGGTGGCACAGGAAACAGATTTGAAGTAAATGTACCGCAACGGTTCTCCTAACTATACGGGCCTACGTTCTCACGATGCCGTCTTATTTCACTTTCATATTCCTCAACGCACAAATAATAGTATATTTCGTAACGAGTGCGAGCAGTTGTCAATTTTTGAATGAGCACTTTTTCAGGAACAAACTGTAGGCGAAGCGAAGCTTCGCCTACAGTTTGTTCCAAAAAAGTGCTCGTTCAAAAATTGGCAACTGCTAGCACTAGTTACGAACGATATTTTTCATAACAAGGTGCAAAAAAGTGCCCTTTTTTGCACCGCGTTATGAAAATTATATTACTAATTATAGAAAGTGAATTTATCATTCGGCAGTTAAATATTAAAGGAGAAGAAGATATTAATAATCCGAATCAAATTTTTTTACAAACAAATTAAATATCTTAAATAAATCTTTATAAGCTCATAGATGTCACATGTATCGACAGCACAGCTGCCCGAATACAGAAACCTGCTTAATCTGAAAACTTACCATCCTTAAAGAAACTTCCTACGTTATTTTGAAATAATGTAGGAAGGGATAGTATATTTCAAGGAACTCGAAGGATCTCGGGGTGCATGTAGCTCAGTGGTCAGAGCAGTCTACCGGCAATAGAAAGGTCGTGGGTTCGTATCCCACCATGCTACCGTTTTTTTCTGAGTTCCTTGATAATTTTGAAATTATTAATTAATTTCGAAAATATTTTTCAGATTAAGCAGGTTTCTGTATTCGGGCAGCTGTGCTGTCGATACATGTGAAATCTATGAGCTTATAGAGATTTATTTAAGATATTTAATTTGTTTGTAAAAAAATTTGATTCGAATTATTGATAGCTTCTTTTCCTTTAATAAATTATATTACCTTTTACTACAATTTTTTGTTGTAATTTGGAAATCATCAAAATTTCGTCTCAACTTGTGGTACTTGGTGTTGTAATAGAAGCTGTTGGTGTTGTCGACAAGAAAATAGATTATGTTTCCTGAGACTCCATTTGAAAAGCGCGTCACTGGAATTGCTGTAGACGACTCTTCGGTTTACGTGATATTCACGAGGCACCGGCGAGGTGAAGCCATTCTAGTGCCGTACGCTCAAGTGTAAAGACTAAATTATTGTCGACGATTATATTATAACATAATTTCGAATAACTATTATTGTGACTGAACCTGGGCAGGGAAAGACGTCTGAGTATATTAGCAGATTGTACAGTAAGTGAAGACAATACAAATATTCATCAACACGTTATTATTCTTATTCTTGGTTTACCCAACACACCCTCCTTCTGATAGTTTCATAACGAAAATTGTTATATTAATATTATAAATTAATTAAAGAAGTTTCTGTTAATTAACTTTCTTTGAACAAAGGATTCTGTTTCACTGTTTTTTATTTGCTGCCACCCTGCTAAAAATAAAATTAAGAATAATGAGTAAACGTCAGAAAATTTGATGTTTTGTGACTACTTTCACGTTTCCTGAAGCTTTTGGTTAATTCTGATTAAAGGGTTTATTTGCTCCAGTTGAATCCTGATGTTTATAGATTGTGATTATTTCTCACTGAATTCATCTTTTTTATTTACAGCCCCCCACCGAAATATAGTAGGTAAATGTAAAGTACCGTTAAAACTTCAAATTTGTGCGTAGACCTTTTTCACAATAAAATCGCTGGTCTATTGTTACGATCTTTGGGTCTCTAACCTGATTTTTATTGCTCAAAAAATTTGCATTTTTTTTTTCTTTTTTTCAAGAGAAATAAATATAAATTTAGAATCTATAAATCTCCACGATTACGAATATCTAAAATTTATCATAAAAACATTTTTTCATCAACATTTTTTCAACATTTGTCATCAAAAAGACAACTAAAAGACGTTCTATGTCTGCTCCAAAAGACATCTAAAAGATATAAGAAAGGACGTCTAAAGCACGTCTTAAAGACGTCTTAGGACGTCCTTTTTACACACTGAGAGAAGTCCGGGAACTAATACGTCCCGTGCGAGCCTTGAGTTGTACTTTTGAATGTTTTTATGTGAACCCTCGAATCGGGATGTCTCAAGCCCCGATGCGAAACGTGGAACGTCCTGAAGCGAGATTACGCAGAACTTTCAGTGTTTGCCACCAGTTGTTTTCTCACATGCGAGAACAATGTTTGACTGGATCGGGGAGTCTCAGCACCCGATTCGGAACAACTCAAACACGACAAGCAGAGTAGCTCATAGCGACGTCTAGCGGGAACTATTACGTATCGGTCTTCTCTCAGTGCATTCCTTCAGGTCTTAAATAGACATTTCTTTTATAACATTTTCTAAGTTGAAACTCAGTAATATTGTATTAAATTTATTTTAAGTTTAATTTTCTTTTTTCTAAAATGTTAAAAAATAATGAAAAAATTCATACGAAGCTGGGATCGAACTCGGATACCTTGGGCTGAAGCACTGCGCCTTAAGCACCTCAGCCGTTCAAGACAGATATGAACATCTACAAAGTTAACGATCTCACTTGTCAATGAAATGAATTTAACTTAGAAAAATTACAATGAATTCTACATTCATGAATTTCTAAGTCCAAGTTAAACTTAGAACATAATATTTTCTATTTATGAAAATTTTTCTATTTTCAAATGTTGAATGAAAAAGACGTCTTTTAGACATCTTAAAGACATCTAATGGCCAAGACATAGAACATTTTGTACAAGTCCAAAAGACGTCCGCAAAAAGACATCCTTAGGACGTCTTTTAAACAAATGTGCCCACTGGGCTGTAACGTATCTCGAAAATCGTAATTAATAAATAAAAAAGGATATTAGTTTTGAATTTAAGTTCTAAAGGAAAAATTGTAAACATAATAAGGACATATTGTTAGATAAATTCTAAGTCGATAAAAAACAAGTATAATGTTTAAATAAATATGAACATAAACAAATAAAAAGATTTCCCTTCAAATTTATGACGGTCTGTTGACCTTTTTGCAGGTAAAAGAGGGTGTCGACTTTGTATAAAAAACCTGAATACTTTTAAAGTTTTCTGACATAACATGACTCAAGCTGATGTTCTGTGACTGCAATCGTAACAAAAGCAGTCTATAATAATCAGAAATTCTGACTAAATTTCTGTCGTTTTGTGATTTTATTTTTAGTAGGGCAAATAGTACTCTTGAGCTGTATAGTGCCGTATGTTAAATTATTAAAGATATGTATATTAGTTTATGTCCATCTGTTTATATTGTCACTGGTGATTTCAATATCCCGAGTCGAACTTTTAGACCTGCTTACCTCCTGGTAAGTATAATTTAACTCTAACCTGCACCTAACAAACCCTTGGTGTTTTTTTCCTCCTGCGTAAGTTCTATTTAACTCTGACAACTCCTTTTTAAGTCCTAATTGAACCTTAAACCCTGTATTGATTCTACCACATTCTTACGCAATAGGAAATGTTACGCGCGGTACAAGATATTCAACTTATTATTGTTTTGCAAATTACAAAATTTTTTATTTTGAAAATTTCATGAAAGAATTCAATTATTTTCTAAAATTTTAATAAATCCTTCGAAAAAATTCAATTATTTTTATAAATAGTAAAATTCTTCCGAAGAATTCAATTAATTTTATAAATAGTAAAATTCTTTGCAGGAATTCAATTATTTTCAAAACAACTTTAATTGAATTCCTTAGATGAATTCAAATATTTTAAAATATTTTCATAAATTGCAATTATTTTCTTAAACTTTAATAAATTCTTCGAAATAATTCAACTATTTTTATAAATACTAAAACTCTTTGCAAGAATTAAATAATTATTAACCCAATTAAAATAAAATTAAACGAAAGAATTTAATTATTTTCAAAAGTTCCCATAAAATTTAGTTTCAACAAGAATTTAAAATTTTTGAAAAACAATTTAATTATTCTCAAAATATTTTTAAAAAATTCTATATAAGAATTAAATTACTAGCTCAATACAATTTTTGAATATATTATCGTCAAAAGAATTGAAATAATTCTATTATTTTCGAAAAGTAATTAAAATTCTTATGATGAATTCAATTATTTTGAATATACTTAATTTTAATAAAATTCTTTAAAGAAATTCAATTATTTTCGAAACAACTTTAATTGAATTTTTCGAAAAAATTTCATGATTTTTAAATATTTCTATAAAATTCTTCATAAACAATTTAATTATTTCTTAAAATTTTAATAAATTCTTCGCAAGAAATCACTTATTTTCAATACAATTTTAATAAAATTCTTCTTCATAAAATTCAATTGCTTTCGAAATTTTCAATTAAAATTATTAAAGAAACTCCATTAGTTTAAAAAAAAATTCAAAGAAATTTTTCAAAAAAATTTAATTAGGATTTTTAAAAATATTAATAAAATTCTTTGCGAGAATTTAGTTATTTTTCTAAATAAAGAAATTCTTTGAAGGAATATTCTATTATTATCAAATTTTTTGATAAAATTCTTTGCAACAATTCGAAGATTTTCAATACATTAATTTTAAAATTGAAAATATTTGAAAAGAAAAATTAGAAAAAGATTAAGAAACCAAAATGTAAACAACAATTAATTTCAAACTGCGAATAGGTTACCGAAACATGTACTTTTTTATTATTAATTTATAAATATTATTTTTAACTGAAATGTTTTGACATTTTTTTTTAAATAATAAAAATATTAATTTATGAATGTTTAATGGTTATTATTATTAAACAATTTATTTATTTGCTGTAGTGTATTAGTGTCAATTAATGCTTTATTGAATCACTCAACAAGTCACTGAAAATAGAGCGCCTGTGTTCAGTTAGGTTCCGTAGCATAGTGGTTAGGGCGTTAGTTTCGTAGTCCGTAGTTCGTAGGTCGTAGGTTCAAGTCTCGCGTGCGTTAGATTTTATTTATTTCGTAGGTTTGCGTTTATTCCGATTTTTCTGTATTGTATAGGTATAAGTATGAAATTTAATGATTATATACACCGTTAAATAATTTAATTAACAAATATTAAATTAAAATTTTTTTTTATATATAAATGGATATGTATTAATCCCCACATATATACTAACATTATTTATGAATTCGCGATTGGTCACGATTAAATTTAAAAAAAAGTAAAAATCATTAAATAATAATACCATTTATTAAATTAAAGTTATTATAAAAATTAGTTAAAAGTGATCTCAAATATGCTATGAGCAGTTTTTCCAGGGTTTTTGGAGAGGAAAGAATTCTGCAAGTAAGGGTCAAGCAGTATTTAATAAGGTTCTAGGAACACCTGCTTTCCCCCTTTTACCATCTAAATTTGTCGCTAACCAGGGGTTTGCAGGAGGTAATCAGAGTTAACTTGCAATGCAAATAAACTCTGCTTTCATCCTATTACATCCTTACAAACCCTCAGTTTTAAGGAGGTAAGCAGGTCTAAAAGTTCGACTCGGGATGCCATTTGCAATATGGCATCGTACTCCTAGTAATTTTTTAATATGCTCTCCTATGTATGGATCATCTAGAATGCAGTGTCAAATTGTCGACGTAGTATAGAAAACTGTTAACTTTTTAAAACTATCGCAAATAAATAATTTTTTTAATGTGCATAATTCTCTTTTGGTTTTATTGTTTACTAATGATAAAAATATTGTACTTTGCCTTTAAGGGGTTACGTACACTTAGGATTTTCAAAAAATCGATTTTTTTAAAAATGCATTTTCTAAAAGTATACACTGAGAGAAAAGAAAGTACACTGCTGTTCATTTGGAGGTTGTGTATCGCAATTCAAATTTGGATTAACTGCGCACTCTTGACTCGTGGGACGCAGTGAGACTGTGGCCAGGCGGCGGGATTCAAAACTTTGAACTCGTTTTTCTCAAAACCATGTTTTGGGAGTCGGTGATCACTGGTAACTTGAGAACGGCTTTACCGATCTGCTTGAAATTTTTACCACTTATTTGTTATATAATTGGCCGGTACTCGAACGAAGGATTTTTTATAGCTGAAAATGTGAGTAAAATTTTAGTCAAAAACCAATTTTTGACTTTCAACATCCGCCATTTTGCGAAAAATCAAAATTTTTCAAATCCCTTCGTTCAAGTACCGCATTATATCATTACCTAACGATTTCTTCTTCGCGATTTGATTTTAGATGATCCAGTCAAGAGATAGCGTGATCACCGCGAAACCATTTTTATTTAAGGAGCTCACGCAAATGTTCTATCATTCGCATATTTCTTTATATTTATGGACTATAATTTCAGAAAATTTTCTTGAAATATATATATTTTATGTGGAAAAAGATTTGTTATTAATTATTTTAAAGTGTGGCCACAAAAAATTCCTAAAAAAACAGCTTTTTTTGAAGCTCTAACTGTACGTAACCCCTTAATGAACAGCATGGTTTTATGAGGGGTAGATCTACGGCAACTAATCTTTCTATTTTTACTAATTTTCTTTCTTGTAGATTAGAATTGGGTTCTTAGGTGGACACAGTTTATACAGATTTTTCAAAGGCGTTTAATAAAGTTGACCATGACCTATTACTAACTAAATTGAAACTTTTGGACGTGGGATCGAATCTTATTGATTGGTTTAAGGGCTATTTAATTGGTGAATATCGTGTGGTTCGTGTTAATAAATCATATTCATCTAAGTTCTTTCTTTTTAAAGTAATTAATGGAATTATAATATGTCCTTCTGTATTATCTCTAATCAATTTATCTGCTCCTATACGACTTTTGCGATATGTCACTCCGTTTCATAATTCATTCCATATAACAAATTACGGCAATAACTCTGTATTTAGTAGACTTTGTTTTGAGGGTAACTTATACTTAGAAAGATTGGATTTTTTTAATAATAATGTTTTGTCTTTTGTAACTAACCTGCGCACATTGCTTTATACTGAAAATGGTCTTAATTGTAACCCGTTTATGTCATGAATTAATAAAATAAATTTATTTTTAATAGGCACGGTATAAGGTTTTGAATTTTTTATAGTAAACTTACTTCGTCGTCGTCATCCAGTCGAACTCGTTTTAAAGCTACAATTTCGTGAGTTTCCCGATTTTTGGCTTTAAAAACTGTACCATATGTACCTGAAAATTAATACAATTAAAATAAAATTTTATAGGCGTTACAAATAAAATTAATTTTTTACATAATTTACAGTCTATTACTTTTGTTTAATGTTAATAAACGAAGAAATAGTATATTGTGCATCTTGGGAGGAAAATAGTTGATTTTCAACGAATGTAATTTGCAATTTGAGACATAGCGTAAAACACAAGTTGGAACACGACTGTTGGTGGTATAGTTACAACTGGTGTTTCTAACTGTGCTAGGTTTTCAGCAGACCAAGAAGATATTCGGATATTTAAAAGCTATTTACCGTTAACAAGTACTCAAGAAGTTGCTATTAGCGGAAGATACCTCTGAAAACGATATAGTTTTCTTCTCGAAAACTTATAATTTAAAACAGTGTTCTTTCATGTTATAGCGGATTTTTGAGAATTGCTAACGGAAGAAAATTTAAAAAGAGCAAAGAATAAACTTTAGCCTGTTGATACAGAAGCGACAATCATGACGCTGAAACTGCCGCAGAATTTGCTGAATTGTTCAACGACATCTTGGGGTTTACATATTGAAAAGCCGAAGACGCTATCGATTGGATAAGTAGCGATGTAAATGATCCTGGTTTCCAAATTCTATACAGAAAGAAGACATTATATCTTTTGTAATGGGGACTTCGAAAACAGAAGCAAAGAAGAATGTTCCACTGTACATACAAATGAATGAATTAAGCGGTAGAGAGATGGCAAAGAAAGTAATTTTGTCGGGTTCCCCAACAAACAATGATGTAGACTTGTGTGAAATGAAAACTTTCATCGGACTTCTGAATTATCCGCAGGTCTACAAAAGCGTCCAATGAAAATATAGAAGATTTGTGATCCAAGGAAATTGATTGTATTTTATATCAAGCTACGATGTTAGTAAAGAGATTCCAATTATTGCTGAGAATAATTCGTGATGATAAATTACAGGGCTGCCAGCGTACTTAGAGGTTTTTATTGAAAAAAGTGAGTAAATAGTGAATTTACAAGTAAAATAGTGAGTAAAAAGTGAGGTTATTTTTGGCATATTTTTGAAAATTTAAATTAATAATTAATCTGTAATATCAATTTCTTCTCAATTTAATAAATAATACCTACAGACATTTAATACTTTTACCATCCATTTTTATTTTTTTTTAGACTTTCTTAACAAAAATCGCAAAATTGAGCGTCAAAGTCTGCCATGAATCCATATTTGACTATGAGTATTCCTACACAGCACCAAAACTTTCCTAAAAATTTATTAAAGATTTACATACTTGCAAACTTTGAAAAATTTACTTGCAAAGTTTAGTGAAAATTGTGCAAAGATTTAAGGGGACTTTCTGGTTTAGGATTTAAAAAAAATCGATTTTTCTTTTTTTGCTTTAACATGTTCCTTAGTATCATAAAATTACTTTCCCAAAACAATTCTGAAAAAATATGCGAAAGAAAAAAGTTATAGCAATTTTTATGTCCGCTTCTTAACGGACTGTATAGTAGGTACAATACATTACACGAAAACTTTAAACGGGGAGTAACTTTTCTCGAAATCTACCAAACCGATTTCACAGTTAAACCCCCTTTTTTATGCGGGGGTAAATTGACCCTAAAACGTAGCGGTTTTGCGATTTTTTAAGTAAAATGTTTATAAAATATTAAAAAATACATTTAAAAATCGTTTTTTTAGGTTTGTTGCCTAGAACAAATACTTATGAACAGAATCCAGTTTGAATTATTAATTTATGAGTTACTGGTCATTCGGAAAGTTACTCCCCGAAAAAAGGTACCTTTTGGAAGACCCCAATCAGCACATAGGCTTGCCACAAGCATGCATTAAACTTGCTGTGCAGGGTGTGCAAGCTTACAGAGCAAGTTTGTGACAAGTAACAAAATGTCCTATTCCTGCAATCTTGCTTTAAGATTATGATATAATCTTGCTGCAAGCTTGTAAGGCAAGTTGTCGACAAGCTTATTTGGCAAACTTGCTGCAAGTTTGCCGGATAAACTTACTACAAAGTTGCTGCAAGCTGCCGGATAAATTAAAAAACTTGACACGATGCGCAGTTGAATTCTATGGCATTCACGGCTGCGCACTAAATTTCTTTGCCACCTGGATATGTTGCTGAGTGTATATTTTGAAATTTATAAGAAAATCTCCAGAAAAAATTAAAATTGATTCAATTAAATTGTATATACTTGTGCAGCATGCTTGCAATAAGCTTACTGCAAACTTACACTACAAACTTGTAGCAAGTTTACCAACTAAGCTTGTCGTACACTTACCTCAAAAGCTTGCAGCAAGCTTAAATCATAATCTTGTAGCAAGATTGCAATGCAATACTTTTTTCACAATAAGTTTAAAAAAGTGTATTCTTTGTCTATTCCAAACCAGAAAGTCCCCTCAAATGTCCCACTTCAATGAATGTTTATAGTCAAATTTTACCAAAAATTTAGCTTCAAACTTTCCTGATGATTTAAATTACATTTTCAACAACTCTATTATAAGCGAAAATGTAGCGTAAAACTTTCTTAAACATTTTATTTTTCATATTTTTCTGATATTCTGCTTATGATTGAATCGTATAATAATCACAACCAACAATAAAAGCTAAAAGTAATTTATAAAAAATATTATCTAAAGTTTTAGTAACATTTGTTACTCTTATTTTATTTTAAGAGATGTAAGTACATCTCTTTTAGAATTTATAATAAATCTTAAATTTTAAAACTAAAATTTAATAACGTGGTAAACAGTTTAAAAACTTACCTATTTATTATTTTATTTAAAAAATAAAGAAATTGAAAAAATTTTTTACATTGCTTAGTTAAAAAAAAGCACTATTTTGGAAATTTTGAGCCTATTATGCGATCATTATGCAAAAAGAGTAAAATTATGCAATCAGTAAAAATTATGAAGTATTGTGCGCTCTAGGAACCTGTTGTTAAAGGTTTAAAACATGAATTAACATAATATTATAATGTTTCTACTCAATTTTTAAAAATTATGCAGTCGCATAATCTACCTTTCTCTACTCATAGTCAAAAATGTGGTTTCATTGAAAACTTTGACACTCTAATTTACCATTTTTGTATTGAAAGTGTAAAAATGTTAATTTTTATGGGAATATAAATGCTCCCAAACAATTGCGATTTTAGTGTTTGGTTTGTTTACTGTTTTGTTTGTTTACATTTTTCAACTTGGACTTGCCCTTAAATAAAATTTATTTTTTTTAAATGGAGAAATAAGGTATTTTACAAAAAATAGTGAGAAAAGTGAGTTTTTTTTAAAAAAGTGAGTAATAGTGAGTGACTTGGAAAAAAGTGAGTAAAAGTGAGAAAAGTGAGTCACTGGCAGCCCTGTAGATAAATTGACTAGGCCTAAAATTTTTGACAAAATGCTATCGCAGGAGTTCATCATAATGGTACATTAAGAGAAAATAAGCGTCAACTTTCTCCAAGCTTCAAACAAGCATTGCCTTTAATTCGTCACAATTTCTCTCTAATGCAATAAAATGTTTTAAAAAATACACACCGAAGAAAAACAAAATCGTGCTGGTTCTGTGTACTTTGCACTCAAAGGCAAACATTGATGAAGCTAAACAATCACAATCTCAGGAACAATTTTTTTCAAAAATTAAAGAAAATTTTGAGGGTGGAGTATTTATTGCAAATTTAGATTTTTCGGAAAATTTTACTTGACAAATTCAGAATTCCGTTCAATCCAGTTACTGGTCTGACGTTCAAATTACTCTCCATCCATACCTAATATATTACCGTAAAAATAATTAATTAAAGCATTTGAAATATGTTCCGATATCCGAAAATTTATTTTTTTAAAACTGACTTCAAATTCGTAATCAGCGATAGCGAAAACTCCCGAGTAGCGAGTATTAAGCGAATCCGATGAATTTTACAAAAAAGTGTCCGTCATATTGGATCCAACATTTTGAATTTTTAAAAACTGACTTTAAATTTATAATCAGCAACACCGAAAACCCCCGAGTAGCAAGTTTTAAGCGAATCCAATGAATTTTCCAAAAAAGTGTCCGACATATTGGATCCGCCATTTTGAATTTTTGAAAACTGACTTTAAATTCATAATCAGCAACACCGAAAACCCCCGAGTAGCAAGTTTTAAGCGAATCCAATGAATTTTCCAAAAAAGTGTCCGACATATTGGATCCGCCATTTTGAATTTTTGAAAACTGACTTTAAATTCATAATCAGCAACACCGAAAACCCCCGAGTAGCAAGTTTTAAGCGAATCCAATGAATTTTCCAAAAAAGTGTCCGACATATTGGATCCGCCATTTTGAATTTTTGAAAACTGACTTCAAATTCGTAATCAGCGACACCGAAAACCCTCGAGTAACGAGTTTCAAGGGAATCCAATAAATTTTTCTAAAAGGTGTCCGCCATATTGGTTTTTGGAGGTTATGTCAAAACCCTGATCTGATGGGGTTAAGTGGACCTCGGATTCGGATTCAGCGACCCAAAAAAGCATAAGGTACACCTATAGTGAGACCTCCAGATCAGAACCAAAAAAATTTTTTGTGTGGCTGTTTATTCAATAAATAAATAATAAAAAAACAAATAAATAAGAATAAACACAATCTAATAAAATAAATAAATCTATCGAGACTAGTTTCTTAACTATCCCAATGAAGGCCACGCCTCCAAGGCGATTTCAGGGATGTGTGAAGCATATCCTCGAGGAGAGCATCAACATTGAAATCGTCTTCATATAAGGAATTAGACTTTATTGTACAGTGAAAAAGTTTTAAAAATAATTATTTTCAACCGAAAAATTCACATTATATTCAACGAAAAAATTAAAAGAAAATGTTCTCTAAAAAGTTTAGGATACTAATTCTTCTTAATAAAATTTATTTATTTTTAACCCAAGTAAACCCTGTAAGCCCTATAAAATAAAAGAAAGATGCGGAAACAGTTGTTCTCATTGTTTTGTCACGAATTTTCCAATAATCTCGGAATTTCAACTAAAAAAATCAAAATCACTGCTTTCTCCGACTTGGCAACCTCTTTAATTTTTTAACGGGCGCTTGGCATTAAAATAAATAATTATCAAAAGAAAAAATTGCTTCCTAGTCGAGGAATTAACAATTTACATGAAATTTCGTGATTACTGAAAATCAATGACGAAAAAATGAGAACTACTACTTTCCCACCTTTCTTTTTATTTTAGGGTTTGGAGTGTTTACTAGGGTTAAAAATAAACAAATTTTATTCAGAATAATTTGTATTCTGAACTATTTAGAGAAAAATATTTTTTTAATTTTTCGTTGAATCAATATTGGTAACTTCAGCTTTATCTTTAACTCCTAAATTTTAATACAATTTATACTTTTTGTAGATTAATCGATTCGTCTGGATGCAAAGAATGAGATTTTATTATTATATTAACTTCAATATTCAAAATAAAAAAAAAATTTTGAAAAGAGTTCAAAATAAAAATTTTTCTGAGGATTTTTAAAAATTCTTCCTTAAAAATCATTTTTTAAAAATATTATATAATTAAGTCTCAGATTTTAAGAGCTACAAGCTAAAAGAAAATAATAGAAATGATTAAAAAATTGTTATTATTAAAGAAATTAATTTTATTCTACAAGAAAATATTTACATTTACTAAAATACTACTTAATTCAATTCGTCAATATGATTATACTTGTAAACAAATACCTTCTAAAATATTAAAAACTATCGTTAACCTTTCATAACATTGATTGAAAAAGTAAACACACAACATAATCACTGAACCGCAAACTATCATATCTGTCATATCTAACTTATAAATGGAAATAGCACACTTAAATAAGATAAACTACAGATGTCAACAGAATAAACAAGTGAATGAATGAAAAAATAATACGATTTTTAAAAAACAACAGTAAAATAACAAGTGCTTTCTGGTATAAATGAATAAATATATTATTATTCACAATATTACTTTATGTCTATTAAAAAGATTCTACTAAACAAACTTATATTAGTAAATTATGAAATTTAATAAAATACCTTCGCCTATTTTTTCTAGTTTTTCATATTTTTGCATATTTTAATCTTCAAAACGCAAAGTTACAGTATAAATGAACTTATACTAAATTTTGAATTGTTTACAAATATAATCACTATTGTTGTGCAGACGATTTGTTCTACTTTAAGGTCTTAACACATTATCAGCCCGGTGACACGACTGAGTTGAAAATCACTCAAATGTTGAAAGTCACCAACGCAGCGCTGGCTGTACATTGGTCGGATATTAACAAAAATGCATGGGAAAACACACAAAAACTTAATTTCCATACATAAAAATTTATTTAAACTTATTTATTTATACATAATATTGATTCATAAACTTTTAGACATATTTCGTAATATAAATCACTTCAGAAAAGAGTGAAATTTTTTATTTATAACGAAAATTGTATTATAATTTCTGGCGGGAAATTTAAATAAAATAATATTGTTATTATTATTTATTAATATTTTTTAATTATTTAATAATATTTTGCAATATTAATAATTAGTATTAATAAATAATAAATAAATATTAATAAATAATAATGACAATATTATTTTGTTTAAATTTCCCGCCAGAAATTATAATACAATTTTCGTTATAAATAAAAAATTTCACTCTTTTCTGAAGTGAATTATATTACGAAATATGTCTAAAAGTTTAAGAATCAATATTATGTATAAATAAATAAGTTTAAATAAACTTTTATACATGGAAATTAAATATTTGTATGTTTTCCCATGCATTTTGGTTAATATCCGACCAATGTACAGCCAGCGCTGCGTTGGCGACTTTCAACTCTCAGCCCAATTAATCCTATAGGAAAGCATAGGTCGTGTCACCGGGCTGCACATTAAGGCCTGAGCAGAATAAAACGGGAAGCGAACGCAAGCATGAGATAGAAAAGGACAGAAGTTGGTCTGTCCTTTTCTATTGCATGCTTACGTTCACGTTACGTTTTTATTCTGCGTTAGGCCGCAGTCCCATGACAGCGTTTTGCGTTGCGTCGTAATGGGAGAGAAAAAGACGCAAATATACGTTTGCTGCATTCTCTCTCATTAAGGAGAGTCTACAATAGGTGCCAATGTAGGTGCAAGTGCCAGTGCCAGTGCCAATCTCCAATACATTTTAAATGGGTTTGGCACTGGCACTGGCACTTGCACAAGCATATTGGCACCTATTGTAGACTCTCCTTTACAACGCAACGCAAAACGCTGCCATGGGACTGCGGCCTTAGGCTTTATTCACTTCACTTTTCTTCAGCTCTATGCACAAGGTTTACTGGCAGGTTGGCACTTGGCACTGTTCTGTCCATTAAGGTGCGTACATATAGCCATTACCTGGTGTAAACTTTGAATTTGAATTTATCTATATTCTTTTTTAAAACAGTTATTAAATTTTTAGATTGCACTTCTTGAGAAAATGAAACACATGACAGCATATTCACACATTATCAGCATCTTTTAAAAATTTAAGGCGTTTCTTCAATAACTTTTATCCCGTCGATTGCAAACTAAAGCTTTGTTTACATGAGAAGAAGGGTAGTAAAGGAGAGAAAACATATAATTTGAATTGTCTGCTTCTCTTACTCTTATGTGTTACCATGACAACCTGGAGACAAGCAGCTGAGCTGGGGCCATAGGGGAGACCGGGGCGTAATGGCTAACTTTTCACTCTTTGTCGTTTTACTCGGACATTTTTGTTCTAATTAAATGTTTATCTTCCAGAAAAGTTACTCTGGTATCTCAGCTTTCTTTTAACCCTTTAACGCCGGGACGGACACTTTTTTTGAATCATTTTCAACGTTAATTATTTTGGTTATTAGACATGTAGAAAATTTTTGGAATGACATTTTCTGACGTATTTTTTATCGCTCTTTCAGAATCTGTCATCAAAATTGGAAAAAACAAAAATTCCTAAAAGTTATGGCCATTTTTTTGGAAAAAAATCCAAAATTTTGACATTTTTGATTCAAAAATGATTTTTTTTTTCATGTTAGCAGTAACCAGAAAAATTCTTTATCATAAAATATCGCGTCCACAATATCCAAGCTTTAAAGTTATGGACCATACATTTAAAAATTTCAAGATGGCAGATCCAAAATGGCGACAAAAGAATTTTTTTCCCCAAAATTGACACCCTGTGGACTTTTTTTTTAATTCTCCTTTTATCTTCAAGACAAATAGTACTTGAATGTTTTTTGGGTCGCTGATTACGAATATGATGTCAGTTTTCAAAAATTCAAAATGGCGGATCCAATATGGCGGACGAAATTCTAAAAAATTATCAAATTCACTTGAAACTTGTTACTCAGGGGTTTTTGGGGTCGCTGATTACGAATATGATGCCAGTTTTTAAAAATTCAAAATGGCGGATCCAATATGGCGGATGAATTTCTAAAAAATTATCAAATACACTTGAAACTTGTTACTCGGGGGTTTTTGGGGTCGCTGATTACGAATATGATGTCAGTTTTCAAAAATTCAAAATGGCGGATCCAATATGGCCGACGAATTTCTAAAAAATCATCAGATTTACTTGAAACTTGTTACTCGGGGGTTTTTGGGGTCGCTGAAAACGAATATGAAGTCGGTTTTCAAAAATTCAATATTCCGAATTTAATATGGTAGTGAAAATTTCAGAGAAAGATTAGATTGTGTTAAAAGTTTATACGTTCTTTAGAGAAGCCATGTCTTTCTGGTGTTGTCAATAAAGTAAGAAACAATATGTGACCGCGTCCGAGAACAGGGACATTATGAACAAACTAAACTTTTTTTAAGTGAAAATATTTTATTTGTTTAAAGAATTGAAATTACTTTTTTAACCCAGGACTACATGCATTTTAAGGACCTTAAAGTGTAAGACACTGTCAAAATAAAAAAATCGATTTTTTGGCCATAAGGTGCCTTTTCTCAGATGGGGTCACATATACTTTCTAAAGGAAATGCAATTCAATGATGTTGTAAAACAACTGACTGCAAAGACTAACTAATAGACAATTCATTTAGCTTAATGAATGAAGTAATAAATTATCCGTCATTTGAATTGTTGAAATCTGACTTGAGATTCGGTATCAGCGACCCCAAAAACCCCCGAGTAACAAGTTTCAAGTGAATCTGATGATTTTTTAGAAATTCGTCCGCCATATTGGATCCGCCATTTTGAATTTTTAAAAACTGACATCATATTCGTAATCAGCGACCCCAAAAACCCCCGAGTAACAAGTTTCAAGTAAATCTGATGATTTTTTAGAAATTCGTCGGCCATATTGGATCCGCCATTTTGAATTTTTGAAAACTGACATCATATTCGTAATCAGCGACCCCAAAAACCCCCGAGTAACAAGTTTCAAGTGTATTTGATAATTTTTTAGAAACTCATCCGCCATATTGGATCCGCCATTTTGAATTTTTAAAAACTGGCATCATATTCGTAATCAGCGACCCCAAAAACCCCTGAGTAACAAGTTTCAAGTGAATTTGATAATTTTTTAGAATTTCGTCCGCCATATTGGATCCGCCATTTTGAATTTTTGAAAACTGACATCATATTCGTAATCAGCGACCCAAAAAACATTCAAGTACAAGTGTACTTGAATACTCTTCAAGTGTCTTGAAGATAAAAGGAGAATTAAAAAAAAAGTCCACAGGGTGTCAATTTTGGGGAAAAAAAATTCTTTTGTCGCCATTTTGGATCTGCCATCTTGAAATTTTTAAATGTATGGTCCATAACTTTAAAGCTTGGATATTGTGGACGCGATATTTTATGATAAAGAATTTTTCTGGTTACTGCTAACATGAAAAAAAAAATCATTTTTGAATCAAAAATGTCAAAATTTTGGATTTTTTTCCAAAAAAAATGGCCATAACTTTTAGGAATTTTTGTTTTTTCCAATTTTGATGACAGATTCTGAAAGAGCGATAAAAAATACGTCAGAAAATGTCATTCCAAAAATTTTCTACATGTCTAATAACCAAAATAATTAACGTTGAAAATGATTCAAAAAAAGTGTCCGTCCCGGCGTTAAAGGGTTAAGACTACAAACGTCCCGATATGACTCTTACTTTTTATTCTACAACAGTTTTTCTGGAGCAATGCAGAGCTCCAAAATACGGCCCGAGCCGGGGCGTAATGGATAACTCCCGGGGCGTAATGAATAATGATTGCTAATTATTATCTACAGTTTCCAATCTTATTGCATATTGTAAATTAAGGTTCCTGGGTATTCCGTGAATGCTATTTTTATTCAGCAATACTTCAACTATCGCTTTTTCAATAATATTCTGTGATATTGGCACTCTCTCAATTTTTTTTGTAATTTCTCATTAAAATCGTAGCTTGAAATCTTCTATTTGTAAATTTTAGACCAAAACTTTTAAATTTTGTTAAAAACACCTAAACATATTTAAACTAAGTGACAAGTAACCGCGAAAACAAACCTACACTTCGCTGATATGGTAGGTTGCTTTTTATACATAGCGTATTGCATTAGCCAACACGCCCCGGGAAAAACTAGCCATTACGCCCCGGGGGTACTCGGCAAATATTTGGCTTTTTTTAACAATACCGGAAGTGTGAATCAAAAATCTCGAATTGTCCCTTAAAAACAAACGTGTCAAGATCGAAACCTCATTTCAGTTTTTTTTTAAATCTATTTTTGAAAAAAATAGAACGAAAAAACGAAAATTTTGAAAAGTTACTTTCGTATGTCAAAAATAGTTTTTCTACTATATTTCTTACAATAATGAATAAATATTAATGAAACTTCCGACAAACTTGCAGTATACCAAGTACAATAACTTGTCTATTGTGCGAAATTATTACAATTTACGGTTTTTAAACAAATTACAATTATTCATTACGCCCCTTAGCCATTACGCCCCGGTCTCCCCTATTCTCGAAAGCATTCGACAATTCTCGCATGCGTAAAATGTCAAATGGTTAAGGCCCTAAGCACAACTGTTCGGTTTCGGGAGACGGTTTCGGGATATGTAAGATTTACATACATTTTGAGGTTAGGAAGCCCATATTGTTAGCCTTTAAGGCCAACGCAGAATAGATCTGTAACCGGAACCGCAATCGTAAGCGTAACCGTAAGAATGAGTTAAAGAAGGATAGGTATATTGTTTATCCTTCTCTAACTCATTCTTACGCTTACGGTTACGATTGCGGTTCCGGTTACAGATCTATTCTGCGTTGGCCTTTAATGTCGCATGCGACTCTGAAAGTCTATTCTCAATGACCGTTCGAGATAGGTTGTTTGAAAATTTCCGTGTGCGACATTCATACATTGTTGCCGTCGTTTCCAAATACTTATCTGCCAATCATAATTAAGGAGGAAGAGAACTTGACATATGAAAAAAATACAAATAGTTATCCGTTCATTTAAATATTTCAAAATCAATTCAATTTTGCGTTTACAATTTTTATAACCAAATCAACTTTAAGCGGTTTCAATTAAAAATTTTATAAAATTTTAATTATTAATGAATTTAATTTAAAATTTTATAAAATTTTAGATTTTTGAAAAATTTTGATAATTCAAATTCGTTTGAAATTAGTTAAATTTGGCAATATATATTTAATTAATTATTAAAAATAATGAATTTATAGAAGAATTTTAGTTGAAAACACTAAATACATTGAATTTTGTAGACGTACGTTACAAAATGATTACAAGAATCAAATTATTTTTAAAAATAATAAAATAATGGAAAAATAATAACAATCAAATATTTATTTAAATAGAAGTTACTGATATTAACAATTAAAGAAATTCGTAAATAAATGTAACAACATTTTTTTGATATTAAAGTTTATTTCTTTATTTTTTAAAAACTTTCAAATCCATTTTCAATTAAAATTTGTAATTGACGAATTTATCAACATTTTTTTTCCTTATTTTTAAAAAACTTTTAATATTATTAAAGCATTTGTAAATTGAGAATTTTCTATACAAAAATGTTAAGAAACTGGAATATGTAATATTTTTTTTTAAAGAAAAGAATCAGTTTGTGAACAATATTGTTATTGAAAAATTAAAATTATGCATAATAAAGGGATATATTTCCTATTTTTGCAAAAAGAAAATTTATTTGTTAATCAAAATTTTTTGTAATTTTATAATTTTAAATATTATTTTATTTTAAATCTTGAAAAAGTGCATACTTTCAATTTGTGAAACAATATTTTGTAGAGGAAAAAAACAAAAGAATACACAAAAACTAACTTTAAAGTGTGAACAGACAGAAAAAATGAAACGAAGATTAAATTGATTAAATCCATTATAAATTTTACATATTATAAATTATTTACATAAACTTTTATTTCACAAGTTTACTTTTAATTCTTAAACAACACATTTAGGTTATTTTGTATAGTTTTTCTACTTTAAGGCCAACGCAGAATAGATCTGTAACCGGAACCGCAATCGTAACCGTAAGCGTAAGAATGAGTTAGAGAAGGATAAACAATATACCTATACTTCTTTAACTCATTCTTACGGTTACGCTTACGATTGCGGTTCCGGTTACAGATCTATTCTGCGTTGGCCTTTAGCATGCGGTTCATGCACACTAATACTACTGTATATTATATACGTTTATTACAAGGATGACACACAACCTTATTTTTTACTAGCATTTCGTATACGACTTTGCATCTCGAATGGCCACTACCCACTCGAGATGAACCACTCGGAAATTATCGCATACGACATGAAATCTCGCATGCGACAAGCGTTCGAGAATAGCTTTTTCCATCTCGAATGGTCTGTCGCATGCGACATCTAGGGTCATCGATTCGAGAATACGGCCCCTGAGACCGAATCAGACATGAAAACAACATTTTTAATGTCAGTTGTGTCACATGAGTAAAGGCCAACGCAGAATGAATACGGATACGGGAACAGGGCATACAATAGAAAATGACAGAAGATGTCTGTATCCTTTTCTTTCGCATGCTCTGTTCCCGTATCCGTATTCATTCAGCGTTGGCCTTTAGGGACTTCCGCTTTGGCATTTTGTACATAACTAGGCCATGAGTGTGAGATAGATGCAGATATATGTTTGCCATATTTGCACTCATGGCCTAGTTACAAAACGCAATGCAAAACTGCCATAATTTCAGCCTTAGGTTGAGTCCACAATAGCGCTCTTGAACAGAAGAAGGTATATTGTTTTATTAAGGCCTTTCTCCAATAGGTTTTAAAAAGTGTGCGAATGACTGCGTCTGCGTCGGTTGCTATAGCAACACATGCTAAAATCAACGCAACGCAGTCATTCGCAGACAAACGCAAAGTTTTTGGATCCTATTGGAGAAAGGCCTTTAAAGGTACTCGCACACCTCGGCTGTCTGTCTGCCTGCGCAGGCAGAAGATCGTTCACACCTCACTTTTCCCGTTGAAAAATGAGGGAAGATTTGAATATCTATTAAAATTCAAATCTTCCCTCATTTTTTAACGTGAAAAGTGAGGTGTGAACGAGCTTCTGCCTGCGCAGGCAGACAGACAGCCGAGGTGTGCGATTACCTTAAGGCCAACGCAGAATAGAATCTTTAGGCCGCAGTCCCATGGCAGCGTTTTGCGTTGCGTTGTAATGAGAGAAAATGCAGCAAACGTATATTTGCGTCTTTTTCTCTCCCATTACGACGCAACGCAAAACGCTGTCATGGGACTCCACCCTTAACCGGAACCGCAATCGTAACCGTAAGCGTAAGAATGAGCTAGAGAAGGATAAACAATATACCTATCCTTCTTTAACTCATTCTTACGGTTACGCTTACGATTGCGGTTCCGGTTACAGATCTAATCTGCGTTGGTCTTTAGCGTAAGCGTGAGAATGAGTTAAAGAAGGATAGGTATATTGTTTATCCTTCTCTAACTCAATTCTTACGCTACGGTTACGATCGCGGTAAAAATTTCCAGAGCGGAAAATTTACATTGGAGTAAGAGAGACAGATATACAGTCTGTCTCTCTTATTCCAATATAGATTTTCCATTCTGGGCATGAGAAAGAAAAAGACACAGACAGCTTCTGTCATTTTTCCTTTAAATGCCCTGTTCCCGTAACCGTTTTCATTCTGCGTTGGCCTTGTGGAACTACCATTGTACTAACTTACAATTGTACCAGGACCTTTATGTATTTACATATGTCACTTGTCAGAACTGTCAAAAAGACGTAGAACGTTTTTATAAGCAATAATTTTAATAAAAATTAATAATATTGGTACCTACGAATTTTTTATCCCAAAATTATCGATTCACAAAAATATGACTAAGATTTATTTAACATTTAGTCTAATTTCTCTTTTAAAGTCAATGCTTATAATTTAAAGGTTACCTTTGTGTCAATTTTTAATTGTTTTTACAGTATTCATTTTAAAAATATTTGCCAATATCAATTACATTTCATGTGCACTTTAAAAATAAACTTGTGAATTATTGATATTTGTGTCGTTGGAAATGTTATTAAAGCTACTACGAAATTAATGAAGTGACTAATATAAAGAATGGACATGTGAGGCAGAAAAATGAATACTTTTTAATAACTTGAAGAAATTTTATCTGTTTATAAGTACGAGATAGAAATATCTGGATTAAGTAAATGAAATAAACTTTTTCCTTCTACATTGAGGAAACGGTACCTATTATTTTTTCTTTGCCGTAAGTAAATTCTGATACTAAAGTTTTACCTTTTTTTAAATAATATGTAATTTTTCGTACATCTTATTTTTTGAATAAGTGAAACAATAGTTTTTCTACTTTTATACAATTTCATAAACAGAAATTTTAATTTCAATTCTTAAGAAAGACATTTTAAATAAATTTGTATTAGATGATGTCACCTTATTTATGCTTTTTGCTCCTTTTCTTGTTAGTGTCTTATCTATTAAAACCTACTATTTACTACAAAGTTTAACTTTGTCAATCCAAATTAATCTATATGTATGTAATCTAATCAAATTTTGCTCAATGCAAATTTTAAACTATTAAAGCTTTAACTATTGATAAAAAACTACAATTAGTTAATATTACAACACATTGATTAATTTTATTTTTGAAATTGAATTAACATTGAAAATTTTAATTGGTCTTGAAATATATTAATGTGTCATTCCATTATATTTCGACTAAAGTCGTTGCCGACTAATTTTAAAATATTAAAATATTTTGCAAGAATGATTTTAATGATATTATTATTACTGAACAAAAAAAATTTTTTAAATATTCTTAATATTTATTGTAAAATAAGCATCTAAAGTATATGAGGTCGTAAAAACTGTCACTTTTTCATTTATTAGAAAATATTAAACGAAAATACATAATTTACAATGGAAATGTAAAAAAATTATTAGAGTTTATTAAGGAGTTAGTTTATTACATATTATAAATAGATAGAAACAATTAATAATATGAAATATTAAATAAAAAATTATTTTAAAGTTCACCTGGCAAATGACCTAATTTTGCAAATTTCATTCACTAAATGTGAGAAAAAGAAAGTATTAAATTGAATATAATCTAACCAAATATAACTCAAGTTTCATTTTTATCCAAGAAAATTATTTACATTTAAAAATCGTGAAAATAAGCAAAGTGACAATTTTAACTTAAATAATAATACCTATATTTTAATATTTCTTATAATTAATTGTTTCTATCAATATAATCTATTTATAATAATAAATTAAGTAAGTCTTAATAAATTCCAATAATTTTTTTAAATTTTCATAGTAAATTATGTGATTTCTTTATATTAATATTTTCTAATAGATGAAAAAGTGACAATATTTTTGATACCTCATATACTTTAGATGCTTATTTTACAATAAATATTAAGAATATTTAAAAAATTCTTTTTGTTCAGTAATAATAATAATATCTTTAAAATCATTCCTGCAAAATATTATAATAATTAAAATTAGTCGGCAACGCCTTTAGTCGAAATATAATGGAATTATTCTAATACTTAAATATTCATGGATGTCTGCATGAAAAGGGCAGATTTACAGTTTTTGCTGTTATAACACATAAAAGTAGTAAATTTACAGAAATGTTGTGATTTTTACAGTAAAACCTTAAAAATAGAGCAAAAGTTCATTGTAAAACTTGAAGAATTTTACAGATATATTCATTTTATAATTTAAATGAGATTTGTCTTACATTACAACTAGTTTTGACTGAATTTTAGCCTTGAGAACGTGATTTTAAATCCTAAAACTAGCTCAATCAATTTTTAAACTTAAAAATAATTAAAATTTCAATTAAAAAACACATTTTTCAATTATTTTGCTTTTAGTTGTGAATAATTTCAGACTGTTTTATCTGTGATGTATTTAACTACAAAAATAGCATTAAAACACACAATATTTTACTTGGAAAAGTTACAAATACCATGATTTTTTTATCAACAAATTAAGAACTAAATCACAAATAAGAGTGTAAAATAACCTGAGAAGTGTCATCTTTTTCAAGTTTTACACTCCTCAGGGTAAGTTTAATTAATTATTCTTCTTTCTCCGTATAATCTTCTTTAATCTGATATATAATTATACTATTTTTTTGTTTTTTATTAGGTACTGTTTATTATTGTTTATAAAAGAAATATTGTCGGAAACGAAAGTAAATTTTTGCAAGGGTCCGACGTGTTAAAAAAATTTTTTCTCCAAAATTAATAAATTGGAATTATCTCAAGAAATAGAATCGACAAAACAGGCCTTTTTATTATTTTCAAAAGTAATAAAATGCTTCGCAGAAATTCAATTATATTCAAAAGTTTTAAGAAGTTCTCGACAAAACTTAAATTCTCTTTATAAATAATAAAATTCTTCTCCGAAATTCAATTATTTTGAAAAATTTTCCTCTACTGAATGATTTTCAATATTTACTATTTTAATAAAATTTTCTAAAATAATTGAATTGTTTAAAAAAAATTTTAATAAAATTCGTCGCAAACCATTAATTTATTATTTTGATAAATAATAAAGATTTCACAGGAATTCTATAATTTACAAATTTTTTTTATAAATTTCTTAGCAATAATTCAATTATTTTCATAAATAATAAAACTTCTCGCAGAATTTTAATTATTTTTAAAACAATTTTAAATGAATTCCTCGACAAATGCAATTATTTTTTAAAAATTTTATTAAAATTCTTCGAAAATGTTCAATTATTTTAAGAAATTTTGATAAAATTCTTTATAAGAATTCAATTTTAAGAAAGATTTAGGTTTATTTTTGTATTTAAATAATTGAATTCTGGCAGAATTTTCTAATAGAAAAAAATTTTTAAAGTGAATTTTAGTTAAAATTTTACATAGGTAATAATTGAATATTAAAAGCATTATAGCAAGAATTTCTAAAAATAATTGAATTTTGATAAAAGTTTCAAATTGAAATCTTTGAACATCTGAAAACATCAAACAACATTTGAATTAAAAATTCTATGGAACTAATTTTTTGAAAAAGTTTAATTGATTTTTTTTAAAATTATTCGAACTTTTTATTTTCTAATATTTTAATATTTAATATTTTCTTTTTTCTTTTTTTCTAATATATATTTAATTGAAGAATTTCCGAATAATCGAAATTTCGTAAAATTGAATTGTAAAGAAATGCATTTGAAAATTCTCAACAAATTTTTTTTTAAATTATTAAAAATAATTGATTTAAAGGAGAATTTTAGTTAAAAATTCTAGAAAATAATAATTGAATTGAAATGATGAAAATCATTTGGAAGAAGTTACAGTAAAAATATTCTTATAGTACAAAATAATAATGATCTTATTATTCGGTTATCTTTAATTATTATAACTTGTTGAATTTCAAAAAGGTCTGAATTTAAAATTTTTGAAAATCTTAATTTCTATGGAAAAAAAATAATGATTAAATATTTATTAAAAAAAGAAGTTATTACTGTTTTGGAATAATTTTACAATTAAAGAAATTTGTAAATAAATGTAATAGAACATTTTATTGAGTATCTAATCATTTTGAGAGAGACAGAAACCAATTAAATTTGACAAATTTTTTTTGATTACACAAAAAAATGTTTATAATAAATAAGTTCTTTTACAGGAACCTAGCTTTAAACTTTGATTATAGAAAAATTGAATCAGTGAAATATTACCCTAAATAGAAACAAATGAATTGCCCTTTATACAATTTTAAAAATAAATTTATTTATTTTCATCATTAACTCGCATTATTTACATTTTCAGGTAAATGAAGAACATTCGCTATGAGGATTTTAAACTGTGTGATAATTTTGTCACTTTTTCTGGCATCAATAAATTGTAGTGACATCACTACTGCTGTTTTTGGAAATGTATTGGATGGAATGCCAGCTGCATTTGGTGACTTCAATTCCGATGAACTCACCGATGTCTTTGTAATTCGAAATAATGGCAAAACCGTGCAAGTTATGCTAGCTGCTGAACAAGAGCCGCTTTTACGCCTATCGAAAAACCTTACTTGCAGTTTTCACGATGAGCAAATTACAAACGTTGTTCCCGGAGATTTCGATGGAGATGTATTCATGGATGTTCTGGTGACAACTCTCAACAAAGATGATCAGCTGACAAATGTATACATTCTTTGGGGCAGCAACGGTGAATGGAGTTGCAGCAATGTCACAAATCCGACTATAAAAATAAAGGGCCAACCTTTGTCCATTGATTATAATCATGACATGATAATCGATTTATTTGGTGTGGACACCAATGACAAGAGAATGTTCTGGACATTTAACAGGAACAGAACCAAGCCCACAGCTATTGAGATGAGCAATACGGATAACAAGTTGTCGGAAATAAGCAGTCCTCACTCTAATGCATTTCTGGACATCAATAATGATTTTATTCCCGATCTTCTCTTGACCACAAAAAAGAATTTTGAAGTTTGGTTGGGAAATGTATCTGAAGGCTTCCACTTTGATCACAAAATAGATTATCCTTACAATTTTTCAAAAGATCATTTTTCTGGGCATATAGGTCAATCTCTGTATTTTGACGCAGAATCAACGGGAAAAATTGATCTCGTCTTACCATTGTGCTTTGATCGTCTTTGCAAAAATAGTACTATTATGATATACTCCGATGAATGGTACGACTTGCACATTAATTTTAAAGACGACAATAATAATATGTGGGGCTTTGTTCCTGAAAAGAGTGGTATGTATACGGAAACAATAACTCTTCGCGGTGGAGATTTCAATATGGACGGTTATCCGGATTTACTTGCTACTTTGGGTTCGAATTCCCAACCGAACAGAGCATTTTTATTACTGAATGTCCACTGCAGCAAGTGTGGTAAATTTAAACGAACCTTTGAAGTTCAGTGGAATGCATTGAGTCCATTTTACAATAACAGCGTTATGGCTGTGTTTTATGATTTTTACCAAGACGGCTTTCTGGATGTGATTCTCGTAACGAATGATAATGCCAAAAAAGAATATCGCACGGCTGCTTTTAAAAATAGTATCGATTACGATGCCAACTTTGTTAAAGTAATGGTTCTCACTGGTCTTACAAACAGTATGTATCCGATTTCACCTGGTACGCTAGGCAAAAAGAAGAGGACTTATGGAACTAATTTACCTGGTCCTTCGATTGCGTACAAGACAACAACCCAAGATGGAAGTCCACGAAATGGGATAGCTGCGCAGTTGCCACAGAGTGCATATTATTCTTTAAATTTACCGTACACTACCTTTGGCTTAGGAAGAACTCCGAACTTTGTGGATTCTCTTATAATTGGCGTAAGTGTGACTACAATCTACATATTTCTAATTTTAAAATAAGCTCCAAATTCCTTCCACTAAAACTTCCTAAGTTCTGACTCATCGCCATCCGACGACAACAACTGATCTAGCTAACTATATGTGCTAAAGAAAATTATAAATTAATATAATATTTTAAAAACTAATCTTCTTTATAATTTCAGGTAAATGGAGAGTATAAGGAATGGCCACAAATAATTCCTAATTCTCAAATGGTTGTGATTCCTAACCCGATTTCCGAACCAAATAGATGGAAAGCACAGCTATTCGTAACGCCCAGCAAACTAATTCAGTTGAGTGCTGTAGCACTTACGGGAACTTGCGGTTTGATAACAGCAATTATTCTTATTCTGTATTGGAAGGAAAGGCGAGAAGATAAAATTGAAAAACTTCAAGAGGCACATAGATTTCATTTTGATGCTATGTAAATATTTAATGTTAAGTTGTAAATAATTTATTTAATAAAACAATAATAAATTTATAATTCAGTTATATTCATAATTGCAACAAGTATATTAATAGATGTTCACCTCTTAAGTGTCAGGCTAAAATACCCTCCGAGTAACCAATTGAACCGCCGGATCGTAGAAGGGCATCTGTGCATATGCGTAAAACTCAGTGCTTCAAGTTGGCCCCTGACATGATTTTTTTTTAATTTTGATATTTTAATTACATATCCTTGAAGAGAATAAAATTACGCAACTTCTTTCTTAAAATGAATTTTTTTCAAAATAATAGTAAAGGAAAACTTTATTTTTTCTTAACATAAAATTTCAATCACTTTTAAGTTCAACTCGTCATGAATCCAAAGTTTTTTTTAAACATTTTGACTTCTAATTCGTAAAATTTACTCATCAAAGTCTCCAGAAAATGTTGGTTAAACAAAAAATAAATCAAAACTAAAACTAAAATTTTTATTGCTTTATTTTTAAAAAAGTCAGGAACATTATTCAAAACTTCCAAACAAAAAAAGTCTGTGGGAAACTTTTGATTTGGAAAAGCTTTCAGTTGATTGAATAGAAAAGGTTAAATGTCAAAGAAACATATGACAATAAATTAAATTATAAATTGACTATAATAAAAGCAAGAATAATTATTACAAACATAATAAAGATGTGAATAAATTAACACCGACTTATAATCATTTATTTTTAACAAATTCATTTCCTTAAATGCATTATTCACTTTATTCACTGTCTTAATCGGAAGAACTATAATTTGCTGTAAGACTTGGAGCAATAGAATTAAAATATTTATTAAAAAAAAACTCTTTTCCTTCCTTAGAAAGATAGGACATTAAACTTTTAATTTTAATTTTGCTTGGCTGATTCTAACACAAAGTGTTTTGGTAGATTAGAAATTTTTTTATCTGCTAAATTTTGAAAAACCAACGGATTTTCATTTTTATAATTTTTGAAAATTTCAACTTTTCCGTTAGGATGATAACCAATTATTCGAGATCGAGCTTCAGTAATTTTCATTTGCTTAGGTTCTCGTAAAATGCCAGTTAACATCATATATCGAAGTTCAGTAAAAGTTGTGAATATTATATTACATGAAAACTGATAACAGCGAAATCTACGAAACAGTGTATTTCTTTCGTGTGCTTGCTTTTAAGTTAGAATGGTAAGAAATTGGAAGAGAGAAACCAAAAAAAAAATCCTCCAATTAACAAATTAATTTTTATATTTTTTTAGTATTATATCATTAATAGCTGCAAGAATAGTTACGCCCCTCGTTTTTTTTGACATCAAAAAAAATTTTTTTCGTAAAATCGCTGTAGTTCGGAACAGCTGTTCCGAAATATATATATCTATAACTTTTCTTGAATCGAGTTACAGCAAAATAATTCATGGCAAAATTGTAGCTAAGAAGTCAAGTTTTCAAACGGTCCTACTCATTTTTTTATTTTCTTTTAAATAAATTTTGTAGACTCAAAAATCCAAACAAGAATATTAATGCCCCACCCTACCCTATAATAAATATGTGAAAATGGTATAATTCTGATTCTGGTCCCTGCAAGCAAAAAATAGAATTATTTTTGAGTGACGTGTGCGATCAAACTCAGTATTTATTACCAAGTCTAAGAAATTACAAAATGTGTACTTGCACCTTTTTTTGCCAACCCTTCCATATAAGGAAACACATAACTATCCTAAGAATATTGAAAAGATATAACCAAATTAATCTATTGTAAAATTGATCACCGACAGCTAATTTGGGCAAAGGTAAATTCTGCGCGTAATCAAATTCGCCTCATAAGTAATTTTTTCCATTAAAAAATACTTTTTTACACGGAGAAAAATTTATTCGTACTGATTACAATAGTCTATATTACTGCTCGGATATGTGACCACTTTTTGTTATGATTACTATAGCTGTTGTAAGGAGTACAAACATGAAGGTATCCCTTACAACAGCTATAGTAATCGTTCCTACTAAATTCTTAACACATTACATAGTCTTCGTAATCATTCCAAAAAGTGGTCACATATCCGCGCTGTAATGTAGACTATTGTAATCATTAAAAATAATTTTTCTCCGTGTAATAGTGAATATTCTTCGACCATTTTTAATGGTTTAAAGATTAATTACTTCAATCGATACTGTTTCACTTTTTTTCATTTGCAAAACATTCGTTGCATATATCTGTTCTGCGGACATTTTAAAAGTGAACGGAATAATTCTATTAAAATATTTACAATATGTAGACAAACTTATTGAATAATCAAATTCTTGAGTTACACTTTTATAAAAATCGCAAAAACTCGAAGCGCTGAGTTTCACGCGTATGTCCTTCTATGATCCGGCGGTTCAATTTCAAGCTATCTATGAACCTAGTTACACTGTAGAGGATAAAGTAGGGAAGGGCAAATGATGCTGAGAAAACAGAGAAATGGTTTAATTTACGCATGCGCAGTACAATATTTCATTGCTGCAAATAGTGCTGCGCATACGCGAATATAACTTTTCTTCTGTTTCTCTAGTTTAATATACCCTTCCCTACTTAACCCTCTACGGTGTAAATAGGTTCTACAAAACAGAAATAAGATTTTGGTTAAAGGTGTCACATAAAACTCCTGATCAGTATTTGGATGACGCCTGTAGGCGTCAGTGACAATGACAGTATTATGAATTAATCTAGACATCTACAGAAACAAAATCAAAATACATATATCCCAAAATGTGTAACACTAAAATTGATTCGCTTGAGAAATTGTGCGAGGAATTTGTAACTTTTTTAGCCTTAAATTTGGAAGTTTTTAAAAAAATTTGCTACTTATAAGTTTTAAAATATAATTGATCAAAAGTCTTTACATGTCATTGTTTATGTTAAGAAGTCTTAAAAAAGAATTTCAGATTTGAAAAAATATAAATATCTTCTTTCTACAGAGGGCACCTTGTCCACTGGTAAAAATTACTGGTTGTCATATTGTAGCTGATCGCAGAATCATTTAAAATAAAGAAATCAAATATCATTTCAAAATAGAAGACTTAATACAGATCCTAAATCTCTGATTCACTACTAATATTTAAATTGATCTTTTTTATGAATCATTTATGGTCAGAAAAATAGTGTTTTTTAGATTTTGTGATTCAAAAGCTTGCCATTTTCTTCATTTTTAATGTTTTTGGGTATTTCGAGGTTTAGGACCTGCATACCAGTCGTTGAGTGCAGAAAGTGCATAAAAATACAAACAGCAAATTCTAAGTAGTTTCTGGTAGTTTGAAGGCTCCACAATAAACAATGTCAAAGTTTGAAGAATATGTGGGTTTTTAATGACAGTTTTACATTTTAGGAAAAAACTTGTGATTAAAAGATATAGAGCTTTAGAATAGTTGACAAATGACGGGTGTTAAGTTAAAAAAGGTTAATTTGAACATAGTTGCAAATGAATTTAAACCATTAAAAATATCACATTTTTAATTGTCTAATAACTTTATTAATAATTATTGCATTTGTTTATAACTTCTCATTTTTCAACGGAATTTTCCCACTTTTTGACCTCCTGATTACATTTTTTCTTCTTATAAAGTACACTTTAATTGCATAATAGCGGACGTTAGAAAAGGGTATATGTTTTTTTGTCATAAACAAATGAAATTACTTAATGCTAGTTCCGTATATAAAAATTATTAAACAACTAACAAATATTTTAAAACTGTTTAAAGATAGTGTTTTCATTTTTTATAGTGCGCAAGTTTTCCCATCGTATATAGTATTTAAAAAGTAAAATTGTAATATGTAAAATTATTTTTCAATTGTCAATGCAGCATAGAATTTCAGCCTGAGAAGATCTGCAATCTGAAGTTGAATCGCAAATTTATGCAAGATTATTCTTTATCAATCTTTATACTGCAAGATAATAATATTTCAAAATTCAATACAATAAAATGACTAGTGAATAAAAGATTCAATATGATTCACTTGTCATTTTATTATATTGAATTTTGAAATATCACTGTCTTGCACTGGAGATTAATTAAGAATTATCTTCCACAAATTTGTAAATCAATTGCATATTATACTTGTTTTCTGAGACACAATTATAATGCATTTTCGCTTAAAAAACTATGTAATTAAAGGATGACGTTAAAATATGTGGTTCGAAGAATTTTTATATTTTTCAAAAGATGCGTCATTTTTTGGGTGGAGTAGAAAAAAAGCTGTGTTGGAATGTTTATGGAATGAATCCAGGAGCAGTTCCCGGAAAATTCTCTAAGTGTCAAATCGATCACAGATCATTTTTCCTACACTTGTTACTAAAAGTTATAAGACTAGTGATGAATGTCAAAACATTATTATAGGTGTCATCCGTTTTTTTGTGGAACAATTCTTTTGCTTTTATTTTAAGTTGTAAATACTGTTGCTAGAAATAAATCAAGTTTTGCATTTTTATAAAGGGATTTTTTTATTAATAATCTTGCTTATCTCATCAAAGTATTTACTAAAACTAAAACTTTGCTTATTAAATAGAAAATAATTTTGAAGAACTAAAAAAAATGTACAATAATTGCATGGAGAAAAATGGTCAAATAATATTGTTATAAGTATACAACTCGTTAACTTTTAAAATCATAAAAGCATTGAATTTTTAATTTAATTTTTTTAACCTTATTAAGGAAATGCATTACATTTTATTCACCTCATTTTTAGGGGCAGTAAGTTTGCAGTGTAAGTTTTGAAAAACTTGTAATTTCAGTTTAAAAGAAATCTTCCCCATTATATAATTTAGTGTTTTTCCTGTACCTATAGTTAGTTTTAGAGAAAAATATATCAAGTTAAATTCTTTCTTTCCATTTTTATTTTTCATAAATTTTCTATCGTATATTTTAAGGAAATTTACATAGATAACTTTTAGGAAGTTCACGCTGAAAAAAGTTAAATCGAGATTCAGGGAACTTATCTGGAAATTATCAAAGAAAACTTCCGAATTTATCATTGTTTACTTCTAGATAACTTTCTATTAAAGACGTTCTTATCTTGCCGCTTCTACAACAATTGGTTTTTATATCATCACGAACAAAATGCACTGCCAAAATGATGCACTGACAATAAGTTTTAGAGTTAAAAATTTTAGATTCACTAATTAGTTGAATCTTGATAATTAATTTAATCCTGCGAATTTTGAAGAGGACTTAACTTGAAATGTGTAATTCTCATTTTCATATGTTATAAGATTTTCACATTTTCAGAGTTGAGCCCTTTTTGAAATTCACGATTCAATTAAATTCCTAAAATATTTAACTAATTATATTGTAATTAAATTAACAAATTTTTTGTGTTATTGTAAATTACTAATAAATTATTGAAATTATAATCTCGAATAAGGATCAGACCATTATTTTTTAAATAAAGTCGTTGAGGCCTAATTTTTAAAATAATTGATTCTTTTATAAATGAATCTGCATATATGCGGGAAACAAAATAAAAAGAATTATATAAAAATATTTACTAGTTTTCTTATATGTGAGTGTCAAGTGTAGAAAGTATAGTATAGAAAAATTTTTAAAAGTTCAAAAATAATTATTAATTCTTGTTTAAAATTAGTTAATTAATTATTTTTTAATGATTAAACTAGTGAAACAAATTAAAATAATAGATAAAATATGTTTTTAAATTTGGACCAACAAAAAGCTTATTATTGACGTTTTTATCAATTAATTACAAGAAGGTTGAATTACTAATTTAATTAAAAACTCACCGAATAGGGAGTATTTTTAATGTACTTCTAGGTTTTCTTAGCACTTTCTTAATTTTTTTTTAAATAATATAAAAAATATTGAGTTGAAAGAATGCGATTTCTGAATCGCACTTTTACAGCTTCCAAATCACACCGAAATTTTTGTTTATTTTCTTCTAATTGAAGTTGGTTTCTTCTTGTAAATGACATTCCGATGACGGTGTTTAAATTAAAAACCAACTTTAGTTAGAAGAAAATAAACAAAAACGTTGTGATTTGGAAGATGGAAGCTGTAAAAGTGCCAAATTTGTTTACTTTTCCTTATAACGAAGATATTAAGTTGTATATTACGCAAAAATTCAGTAATCGCATACTTTCAACTCAATATTTTTTATATATTCAAAGGAAAAATTAAGAAAGGGCTAAGAAAAGCTGAAAGTTCATTAAAAATATTCCCTATTCGGTGAGTTTTTAATTAATTTATAATAATTCAACCGTCTTGAAATTAATTGATAAAAGCGACAAAATTAGCTTATATGAAAAAATTTTATAACCCGAAAACTAAATCCGGCTCAAATCATTAGAATTTTATTTATTTAGTTTTATTCATTGAAATATCAAAAATTTAATATTTTCTGAAAGTTCATTTGTCAGAATTTTTATTTGTATGAATGATTATTGAATAGACGACGTACTAATAAAGTCTTTATTTACATAGTGAAGTGTAAACAATTTATGCATTGATTGCGATGCACATGTCGTAAGTGGGCAATTTTCACGAATCTGTTGTACTTGTCGGCGTTAATAAAAATTAGAAAAAGTTATTTATTTAGACTTTAAGAGCCGTTCTTCTCAAACACATGATTTTGGAGGTAAGGTCCCTTTCAAACTCAGGCCACATTATTGTAATTTCTACACGGGAATATAAATATGTTAGCGGAAAATTTTTAAATGTTCACTTAAAAGATTTTATGATAAATAATTTAAAATCCTAAGTTATATAAAAAGAGTCAATATCAAATCTGCATTAGGATTCAGAACTAATCAGGATTTTAAGAATATATTTTTAAAAATTGTAATATAACTTATATTTGGTATTTGAGCAAAGCGTTTAAATACTTATAAGTTTATTTTGCATTATTTATTTTCCTCAAGCTTTATCATTTGTTTTGTACATACATGTTGCGTTGTTTTCGCTTCGCTTAAATAAATATTACAATTTTAATAAATAGCAACCAATTTTCCAGACTCAATTTTATAACAAATAAAAATGTCTAATTTGTAAATAATTTTCAAATTATCATTAAAATTTACCATAGCAGATCCGAAACCCTATATGCATTTAAAATCAAATGAAGAGTTCTTTCATATTTAAGGTATAAATCTTATCCACAAAAATTATGAGTATAAAAATCATACAGTGGGATCATCTATTATAATTAATAAAATCTAATAAGTGTATTTATTAACTGCAACTATATGAATAACATTGTAGGGGAATTTCTAATAATGTACGTAATGCTACAACTAACCTTTGTTGCTGAATAAATAAATCGACCTCTCCCATTCATATAATGCTTATTGTAACATTAATAAAATATAGTTCTTATTCAAGATTCTGTGGAATATAATTCTTATTCAAGTTCCCGTGTATTATAAAGACTTATTCAAATTACAATGTAATCGAGATCTTATTTACTGATGATTACTGTTGACGATTGTTTCTGAATCCACTTAAAAAATTGTAACCTTAATTTTATATAAACTTTTATCGAAAAATATTAATAGTTAATTCAAGTTCTTCATTTCTTCGATTTGTTCTCATTTATCAATTGAACTTTTTTGTCTATTGAATAAGACTTTTATTACAATGAAATTTGAATAAGATTTTTATTACACTAAACCTTGAATAAGACTTATAATACACGAAAGTTTAAATAAGAATTAAATATAAGAATTTTTAAATTCTTCTTAACCTGAATTAGCGAAATTTCGCTGATTCCTGGCAGTAGAAAGTGTATGCCATAGGTACTAATTCTAAATAGAGCGTAAATTTGCTAGTTAGTCTAATTTAATTAATTAGGGTTGCTAACCGTCCTGCGCATTTATATCGCTGCTTAAAATTTGTTAATAGAATTATTTGACTTCAGGGAAAAGAGCAGTTGTAAAATCCCATTGAAATAAGCCTATTTTTAGGTACCATTTTCTCAACTCCAAATGATTATTTTTCATCAAACTTTTTTTCTGCTGATTTTATATCCAAAGGATTAAATTTTGATCGTTCGATGATAAAGCCAAATTTTTATTTTTCAATTTTCTGTGCCACTTTGAAAAAATAATTACTCGTTTTCTTGGTTTTTTTTTTGTTAAATAATCAAATAACTTTAAATAAACTAATATATGTATAATTTATCACTTTTTTTATTATTAACCTGACTTGGATTGATTGATATTTTTTCATCTATTGTTTTAAATATAAACTAATTTGTTTGTAAAACCAAACAATCAGATTAGAGTCCTTTTTATATAAAATCATCAGGAAAAGAGTTTGATGAAAAATAATCATTTGGAGCTGAGAAAATGGTACCTAAAAAATCAAACTATTAAAAAATCTAGCTTAAGAAAATCACTATCGAAAATTATTTGTACGCTCAACAGTTAAAACAACATTAGAACTAATAGTTATGACTGAAGTTTAGCCTTGAGAGTCGAATTTTAAGTCATAAAGTTGACTTAATCTAGCTTTAAGCTTAAAAATAGGCTACTTTTTAATCATTTGGATTTGAAAATGTTCATTATTTTCGAAGTTATTCAAATTTTTGTAAAATATTGAAAATGAAGATTTTTTAAAAATATCTAAATAAAATATTGGCCAAACGACTTCTGAATAACCTTGTTCTTTTCAAAATTTTATCATCTTTCAAAAAATAGAAAGAAAAAAATTTTAGTTTCCATAAATTTTTATGTTTTAAAATGTTTTTCATTCACCTATGAAAATGGGTGGTCTCTCAATTTTGACCGGTAGTGTATATGCTAGAAAAACAATAATAATTAAAACAGTTGAGCTATGTATAGACACATGAAAATTGCTGCATGAATTTGAATTTTTAAACATTGATGCGTAAAAAATAAAAATATAAGGAATCCCGAAAAATATTACAAATAAGCAATGTGGTAATTTAGAATCTTCATTACAAAAGAAAACATCGTAAAATGGAAAAGCAAAACTCAACTGTTTTTCCTCATATATACTAGGGTGACTTTGTCGTTTATTAATAAGTGTTTTTATTATCTGAATGAACGATGAATAACAAATAACAGACAAGAAAGCAACCCTTTCTTGTAATTTAATTAATAAGTTGGTAATAGTAATAATAATTAACCAACAGAAGCAGAAGAAAATAAAAATGTAAGGAAGAAACAATTTTCTGTTTTTTTTTTACTTTGGAATAATAATTTTCTGTGAAGAAGAAATATTTTCACGTAATGATCATAGTTTTCTAATAATATTGCAAGAAGAAATTTTTTTTATAAAAATACATTTTCAAAAAGTTTTTATATCTGCCATTCTTTTTATTAGATTTTATGGTAAGGAAAAATAAAGTTGTTAATCACTAAAATAAAAAGAGATACTGATCGCGGAAGTACAAATACAACAGGTGGGTTAATTCGTAGAAAAACATAAAACCATATTGTGTGGGAGACAATAATTGAAAGTGGGGATTCAGAGATACATTGATTGGTTGTCAAGCATGAGACTACCGAATGCTGTGTGTCAGCGTCTTGTACACATTTCATCAGTTACTGAGTGACCGTTTCTTAATCGAGTATATGTTTCAAACTTCGGTAGCCTACTGTGATTTTTGGTAGCCATCTAAATACTGAATACACTGAACCACTCAAAAACACACAATGAAGGAGAAAAGTTCGCCACTAAATTTAACATTCAAAATGAAGAAACCAGAAGTTTTCGATTCAGATGCACTAGTTCCTGTTTGTAAGTTAATTCATCATCTCAATTTTAAAATTCAATGACAGTTAACAATTTGTTTATTATTAATTTCAATTTTCGTTTACCCGTAATTCATAATTCGCATTTTACAAATTACCCAACGTATTATAAGTTACTCCAAAAGAATGAGTTTTAGTCAAAAATTTTATAATTTAAAGGTGTCAAAACGCAAACGAAAAGTATACGCAGCAATCTTCTTTTGATTTTTCGCAAGTAAACGTTTCGACATATTCATTTCACTAAATATATTAATTAAGCATATTTTGTTTGTATTTAAACATGAATATAAAATTATTTTTATTGCTTCAGATTTTTTAAAAATTAACGAACCTTGTATTTTTTACTAATTTAAATATTTGTTTTATATAAACTTTTAGTAATTATATTTATTATTAATTATTATAATTAATTGTATTTATTTATTTATTAATTACATTTATTAATTTATGTCAGCAATTTAATGACAATAATATAATTTTCATAATTTTACCTGATTTGAATTTTACAGTAAATATTTCGAATGCAGCGATCCAATATTTAATATCAAATTTACATAAATCCGATTATTTATATTTAATCTTCTACCATATTTAGTCCAAAATTATAAAAATGAATAGAAAATAGTTTAAGTGTCTAAATATACCTTATAGACCGTTTACTTAAATTTTTTTCATAAATTAATCAAAATTTTCAAAATTTTCTTTCTGCAAAATTCTCACTCAAGAAAATTTTTAATGAATCGAATCTATCAAAAAGATTTGAGAGTCAAATTGAAAAAATTAACTAAACAAATTAAGTATCAAGAAAATTGTGTTTGATGAGTATTTTAAAAATTGTACAGGAGATAAAAATTTAATATTTTCAAAATTCCATATCAATAAATGACACAACTTGTATACAATTAAGAATTTGGACAAAAAAAGTTAGTACTCATGTATATAGGATTAGGCAGAATAAAGTCTGATAAACGAATAGGGAACGAGATAGAAAGACGGAGACTGAGTCCTTTCTTATCTCGTTACTTTATTCTGTTGTGGCCTAAAAAAGATTTATTGTGGCAAGCCGGATATCTCTCCACTGTTTCATAGGAAGTGAAAAGTTAAGGAAGATTTAGTTATTACAAAGTATAATTTTATCCTTAATCGGAATCTAAATGATTTCTAATTTTTCCGAAATTGCGAAATTTGAAAAAAGTGTTTCTTGAAAAACAGACTTTCTATTAAGGACAAGAATGTTATTTAATTTTTCATTTCCAGACTTCGCATTCAATAATTAATTTTAGCTATCGAAAAATTAAACTTGACGACCAAAAAAACTCGTTTTACACACTTCACAAAACTGACAAAAATTCCATTCTATATTTTATTTTCCTGACTTTTTCCTAATTTTCATCAAAAATATTTACTTCTTTCTTATCCTTCCAATAAATTGAATTCCTGCAACGAATTTTATTATTCATCAAAGAATTTCAATATTTATAAAAATAATTCAATTCTTGCCATAAGAATTTTATAAAATTTTTTAAATAATTGATTTCTTTCGACTAATTTTATGCAAATTCTAATTTAAATAATTGAATTTCCGAGAAATTTTTATTATTCATGAAAAGAATTGAATTTTCACTAAGATTTTTTACAAAAAGTTTTTTAACTAATTGAATTCTGTTTGAAAATTTTTATGAAAATAGTAGATATTAAAAATCATTGAATTGTAAAAAGTTTTTAAAAATAATTAAATTTTTGTGATGAATATTTTTATTTATGAAAACAATTGAATTTTGCAAAGAATTTTATTAAAATGCCTCAAAATAATTAGATTTTAGGGAGTTATTTTTTATTTATCGACATCATTGGATTCTTTCGAAGAAATATTTATGCAAATTGTTGAATTTTTGGGAAGAATTTTATTAAAATCTAAAAGAATAATTGAATTATTTCAAAAAAGTTTTATTAAAATTTTATTGTATTTAAAAATAATTGATTAAATTATTTTAAAATAATTGAATTCCTGGGAAAAATTCTATTATTTTTGTAAATAATTGAATTCTTACAAAGAATTAAAAAAAAATATTTTTTTAAATAAATTAATTTTCTTAAGGAATTGAAATTAAATTTTTAAAAACAATTACATTTTCTTGATCAATTCCTGTAAAATTATATAAAAAATATTTGAAATCCTGCGATCAATTGATTATTTTTGAAAAAAAATTGAATATTTGCTAAGAATTTTATTAAAATTTTCAAAAATAATTAAATTCCTGAGAAGAATTTTATTATTTATGAAAATATTGAATTACTGCAAAAAATTTTATTAAAATGTTTAATTTCGGTATTTTTTCAAGGACCTTAATTTTTGTCAAATACTGTTTGTTGATTGTGGCCTTGGGTCCAAATAATTACAAATTTGTTCTTTATAAATAGAATTACTTCTCATTAAAATGTTTTAAAAGAATTGAATTTTTGTGAAATTTTTTTTATTTTTAAAAATAATTGAATTCTTCATAAAAATAAATTTTATGAACATTGTTTTAAATAATTAATTTTTTTGAAATATAATGAATATTTAAAAAATTTTATTTTAAATAGTTGAATTCTCGTGGATAACTTTATTTGTGAAAACAATTGAAATTCTTCGATGAGTTTTATTATTTATGAAAATAATTGAACTCTTGCTTGGATTTTTATCAAAAATTTTTTTAAAAAATTGAGTTCCCATGAAAAATGCATTATCATTAGTAAAAGTATTTGAATTATTGTGAAGAATTGTATAAAAATTTTGTTAAACAAATGATTTTTTCGAAATTTTGTTGAAAATGCTATTCTAAATTAATTGAATTCTTGTAGAAATTATATTATTTATAAAAAAGTAATTGAATTTTTGATGAATTTTATCAATTTCTTTTTAAATAATTGAATTCTTTTGCGAAATTTCATGAAAATACTAGATATTGAAAATAATTGAATCGTTTTAGAGAATTTGATTATAATTTTTGAGAATAGCTTTTTTGATTTTTGGTATTAGAGAATTTAAAGTAGTGTAAATTCTCAAAAAAAACAGAAACCTTTATTGACTGAAATCTTAAAAAAAAGTACCCAAATAGTAGTATAATAATGTAAAAAAGTAGTAAATAGTAGGTGTAAATAGTAGATGAGTGCGAAGTCTGCATTTCCAATATTTCGAATATAGAGATATTTCGCTCAAAGCAAAACACGTTTTTTTGGAGTACTTTCGATGAATCACTGTAGCAGAATGATATTCATTATTATTTTTGTGAAAGTGAAATGTTTAAAGCATGATTGTGCCTAATTGTCTGGACACCTGTTCTGTTTCACCAAAAAGAGTTATTTATTTTTTAATACATGTAAACTGAAAATTTTTCTCCTCAAGATATTAAAAGCTGTTATAATAAATGTTATAAAAAAGTTTTAACCGAAATAACTTGGTTAACTTTTAAATTAAACATTACAAAGAACATTGAACTAGAATTAGTTTCTTAAAATCCAAGTCATTCTTAAAATATTTAACATTCTTTAATGCTCTTGTGTTTATTGTAAAGGTAATTTAAAATGCATTAAAAGATGACTTGTTACCTTTAATGTGATAATTGCTTTCCAAGACATTGCAGTTTGTTGAAATTTAAAATCAAATATTGAAAAATTTTATTTTACAGAAAAAGTTGAAAAAGTATTCAAGTGTGCTTTTTTGACTAAGTGGTGTAATAATATGATGAAATATTGATATAAGTTTTTTTTCATTCACTTTTTTTTGCTTGTTAAAATTTATTTTTTGGACTAATTTCAATAACTTTTACTGTCTTGGAAAAACTTATCACATCTATGGTAATAACTCCTTAAAGTAAAATGAGTTCTTCAGTTAACGTAGTTTATGAAACTTTTTTCCCTCGGAAAATAATTGATTAAACATTGCAAAAATAGGTGACTTTTTTAGTATCTTGTAATGTAAGACGTAAAGATAGAAGAATAGTACCATCCATCTGGAAATAAAATGTTTTACACAGTATCTTACTGATATCTAAAATACTTTAGGTATTTTCGGTGATTTAAATATTTCTTCCTTCTTAGAAACGTAAGATACTTCGGCAAGTTTTTTAAAAGTATATTGAGATGTTCCTAGCGTCTTAAGATGTTTAGCGATAACACACTGAAAGAAACTTTGTTACAATATATGATAAACCCGAAAGGAAATTTTAGTATTTTATTTTTCAAACGTAGGACATTCAGGGTTGATATCAAAGATTGATATAATTTTACGAATAGCTTTTAAAGTAACTATATTCAAGAAATTAAAAGTATTATTTCTTATTTTAAATTCAGAATTTTTGAATATTGATAAAAGTATACGAAAAAAACAGTTGCAACCAGTAGTGAGTGCACTGAAAGAAACTTTGTTACAATATATGATAAAGCCAAAAGGAAATTTTAGTATTTTATTTTTCAAACTTTGGAAATTCAGGGTTGGTATTAAAAATTGATATAATTTTACCAATTGCTTTTACAGTAAATATATTCAAGAATCTTTGAAAATTGATAAAAGTATACGAAAAACCAGTAGTCAGTAAACAGACGCGCCCATTCGTTATTTGAAAAATTTATATGAAAATTCAGAACGGTTTTTTCGTAATTTTCTAAAATTATTATATATAATATTATATTATATATATTTGCACCCATTCATTATTTAATTAGTATTAGTTTGAAGGAGGAAAGGGAATTAATTTAATTGAAACACTCTATTAAAAACAGAGTGATAAAAATGAGACAAAAATAATATTTGTCTTTAAGTTTAAGAATGCATTCAATCGTCTCCTCTTATATAGAGCTGGTAAATTAACTTGTCAGCGAGAAAAGAAACTTGCGCGCCCTGGTGTTCGCTTACGGAAGCAGTCTCGCGCTGCTTATGTTTGAAATTCGGTTAATTCCGTTCACACTGATTCGTTCAACTTCGGCAAGTTTCGACGATTCTCGTCAATTTTTTCGGTTTTTCATATCAACTTTATCAAAATTTGAAACGATTATAGAATAAAATAAAATTCTAACTACGTAGTTTGAGATATTTGGTTATAATACTTCTTAAACAGCGTATCAGAATTTGACATTTTGAGTTTTATTACAAACATTTTGAATTTTGTGAAGATTATACTAAATTCTCTTTTCATATATATTGTACTTCCTTATTTTACTTCTAAACATTCCTAAAAGTAGTAACGAAAATCATTACCATACCAAAATGTCCTACACTTGTAACTAAATATACTAAAAAGTGACTCCACAATATTAAATTTTGCAACAAAGTTTCTTTCAGTGCACTCAAGAAATTTTGAGTGCCATTGAATTCCAAACGGCTGAAACTTGAGGAACTTATTAAGGAACAACGAAATTTTGGTGGTGCTACGATCCCAATTCTGGAAATCTACATTTCCTTTCCTTTGGACTACAATAGCCGCATATCTTGGGCGTCCAGTACACCTAAGCTAGAAATGTAACTTTTCCGAAAAGCAATCGTGTTACACTTGAGAAATTTCAAATACACTTCAAAAAGAAGCATATTAAAATACATTGTAGTCACTTTTAAGATGTCAAATGTCTAAGTTGCTAAAGTATGAAATGTTTTACTTTATTAGATGGGTCTAAAACATTTCTTTAATTGAAACCTTTTTAGGAACATCCGGTCTCTCAGTACCTAGATGACCAGTGCCCTGATAAAAACGTGGGGTCAATTTAGGGTTTCTTCTTGGGTAAAATTAAATTTTTAATTCACAAAATAATATTTTACACTTTTTACCCTACTTTTAAAATAGTTTATTCAATTTTGAATTTTATAATAATTTCTTTAATTAAAAGAAGTAAATAATAATATATTATTTTCTTGCAATTAATTTTTTTTCTTTATGAGGTGTGAGAAACAAATATAATGAGGGCCCACAGCTCCCATTTAATGTTCACTTAAAAGAGACAAAGATTTATATCTTCCCACTTGTACAACTATTCTAAAACGACTATTTTCCTGTAACTGGTTAATTTATTTGTCGTTTTGTATTAACCGGATATTTGGTTCGGTTTTAACCAATTAAACTGTTATTTTGTTCTAACTGGTTAACCGGATATATAACCGGTTATTGTACAACTGAAAACCGGTTACAAATTTTGATAATCTAATTATTATAAGAGCCATGAATATTCTTAACACTTTATTAGTTTGAATTTCTGAAATTTATCAGATTAAATTTTCATGTAAATATAGCAAAATGTACATTGATTTTGTTTGTTTAAATATTTATTTTGTCCAACATTTATATTTACTGAAATATTTATTTAACAGAATTCATATTTAGCACAATTTTCACAATGTACATAATAATAATTAGCTATTCCGCTGTTTTATTATCAAGCTTTTCATCTTTTACTTTATGATTATTTATTTCTTAGCTAAATAAATTCTTTGCCAAAAGAAACTAACTTAAAATTCGAAAAATTTATTGAGAAATGTCCTTCTACTGTATATGACGTTTTTCAGGCTATTTTTATTTTCCGTAAACTATAAAAAAACACACTTTGAGATTGTCAATTTTGTTATTTTTCAAAGAAATCAAATTTAAATTATAATTGAGACGCCACATGCAATAGCGGACGAGGCACTCGGACTGATCCTTCACTGAAAATTAAAGCAAATAATATTGAGAAATTTTGTGTTTTACATAATTCTTTGCACATTATTATATTTCTTTTTCTCTTTCGGATCAGTTCGAACGCCTCGTCCATTATTGCATATGGCCCCTCAATTTATTTTTGAAAATGCACGTACACTCCTGTTAAAATTGTTTTCGCAAAATTGGAAATTCTATAACAATTCTATAGAAACGCTTGAGAAATTATAGAGAAAAATTATTAATTTTTCGATTGGAGTTTCTATATAAATTCAATGGGGTACCTTTTTTACTACAAAAAAGAACTCAATTTTTCTAGTCTTAAAATCAAGTTTAGGATGTATTATAGAAGGAGTTTACACCGTAAGCCTTAAATATAAGCCTCCGCGAGCATAAACGGATATGCCTCCATGAGCATATACTTGCGTCTGCGCAAAGTGTTTGCCTGCAGCTGTGTTGTGAAAGAGTTTGCCTTGACCACGTGTTCGCGCAGGCGCAAATATATGCTCCTGGAGGTATATCCGTTTATGCGCGCGGAGGCTTATATTTAAGGCTTACGGTGTAAACTCCTTCATAGTTAAACAAACGAAATGAAAAAAAACGTTTTTTTCTGTTTCCGAGATATTTATTAATTCCCTGTGGGTACGGAAACGTCTTTGTTCCTAAAACGTTTCACATCCTCCACATAACGTCTTAAGAACGTTTTATGTTCCAAAAACGTTTTTAGAACATTGGACGTTCTTAAATTATATGTAGCGGACATGAAACGTTCTAAAAACGTTTTAGAAAAGTTTTCAGAACAAAGACGTTTTTGTGCACACAGGGTAATAATAACCTAACTAACCGGGAAATAGCCGAGAAAAACTGGGAATGTTCTTACTAAATTAGAAAAAAGTTTTTATTATATTAATTTATGTTTGAAAAATGGCTTTTTACTTCAATTTCTATTTATGAAATATTTATGTATAAATAGACCAATATGTCGAAATTTAAGCTTTACTTTCAGTCTACAATGTAGATTTTATTTAGGTTTTGGCAGTCGTAACGAAGGGTCTAATTGCGACACAATTAGTTCGAATTAGACCCTAATTTACTAAATAAAAAACAAATTTTAATATTTCGACAGCTCTGCTTTCCTCTTCAGGAACTGAAAATACTTATTAATAATTCAAAACACAAAGAAATATAAAAAGCACAAATTATAAAAAAATTACCGAAGATAAAAATTGCTAAGAATAGGTAGCTTTTGCGATCAATCCAATCCAATCAAATTATATTAATAATTTTAAAAGTATACAGAAGGCAAAGGTCGATGACTTTTGCAAAAACAAAGAGCTATTAATTATTTATAAATACAATGACACTAAAAAGAGAAGAGTATCAATAACCGAAATAATAAATATAGAAAATTATTAAATAGTGTAAAATTATAATAGATTAAAGATTTTAAAAAAATTTTGTAAAAATAATTAAGATTTCTTTATGTCAACTTTTTTATTTAAAGGTTTCTTTTGTAAATTGATATGATTCATCTCGGATATGAATCTCTTATTCCATCAAGATTCATTGTCTAAGATAGAGAAATTGTCGTAATCAAAATCATGCTTGTAAATGCACTTATGTTTGTCGATCACATTGGTATTTGATGTTCGAATTTTGTTGAACAAAAATAGTAGGTAGAGGTCTTGATTATTAAATAAATAAAAATCAATTAACAATTTAGCAATCTCGAATTACATAAATCCAAAAGATTTTTTAATCCATAAAGAAACGCGGTTGCAGAATGGATTTAAACAATCTTTTGGATTCAAGTAATTTACAAGAACTGTACCCATTTTACGTTGGCAGATTTAGTAAAAATTGTCTCTCTTTAGAGCTAAGCTTCAAAGTATAGAGGAGAGTGAAGAAAATCGCTTCATTCCATATTTAATCATATTAAAATTAACAACTTTTCATGTTTTTACTCTCTAAATTTGAATTAGTAAAAGACTTTTTGCTTTTGAATTAGTAAATTTTACTAATAAATTAGTAGAAATTACTATTTTTTTGTAAAATTTACTAATTTAAAAGCAAAAAGTCAGTCACTAATTCAAATTAGTAAACATTTTTACTAATTCAAATTTAGAGAGTAATTATTGGAATTAAAGATACATCTACAAAAGACATAATTTTTCACAATTATTTCTAAATTATAAAGAGAATCTGATAAACGTTACTTCACGGGCCAATGGTTCTGTTTTGGCGCGGTACCGGTTTCCTGTAGACACTAAAATTGACATTCGCATGTAGCGGTAGAAGAGCGGAGTTGAAAGTTGGGTGTTACCGGGCCATTAACCCATTGACTGACTGTGTGACAGAATTCTACTTTCCGGTTCGACAGTATGTTGAAAAAATGTAATCAAATTATTATGAAATTTGCTACATTTAGGGCCGATTAAAAGTTAATCAATGATGAAATCCTCAATCAAAGTAAAACTTACACTGACAGAAAGTTCTGCGCATTTTTGGCAATTTTTACTATTTTTTGAGTAAATATTGCCACAATCGAAGTACATTTTTGTAAAAATTAGTAAAATGTACTTCAAATATTTCACAATATTTGAAAATAGTAAAAGTTATCAGAAATGCGCAGAAGTTCCAGACATTGTTGGTTCTACTTCGTAAATAGAAAAAGTTACTCTATATTTTTCTCCATGTATAAAAAAATCGTGCTTGCAAGCTAATTTGACTCAATCAGAAAGATTTTGGTAAATATTTGCCCATAGCAGACAATTATAAAGCAAAATAATTACAGGCTTTCTTCTGTTGTTAAAAACATTGTTTATTCCATAAACGGAAAAAACTCAGTCTAAAATAAAACTTATATTCTTTTTGTCCCGTTAAATTAGAATTCTTTATGGATTTATCATTTACATACACCATTGTACAAGAATCACGCGCTTATTCGCGTATAAGAATTTTTAATAAGAATTACCTATTATCGCGTCAAAATAATTAATAAAAAAGCAAATATTTGTATTCTGCGTCGATTAAGGAAAAAAACTCCGCAAAAACTTGTTTTTTAGATTTCAGTTAAAAATCTGTACTTCCCAGTTTTTTTTAATCAAGTTTTAATTCATCATTTTTCGAAAAAGTTTTACTCGCAGATCACATAATTTGTAAATATTTAAATGTAATTAGTCAAATTTTAATTATGATAGATTGACACAGATCTTGAGATTTGTAATATTTTTTTATCTTTTTGTGTGATTTAAATTTATATATTTTACACACGAAAACAACAATTGAAACTGGTACTTTTTATTTATAAAATATATCTAGATCTCATTCACCTCTTCCATGCGTCATTAATTCCAAAGACAGATAATATCTATTGCAATAAATTACATTAATTTAATCATACTCGAGTGCAACCTGGAAGCTGGAAATGTAAATAAAATCAAAGGAGTGTTAAATTCTTTATATTATAAGAATACGTATGAGTCTGACCTTTAACGTGTCGGAAACTTCATTGATTATCAATTGATTTCTAATTACTCTCATCCCCTCTCCATATTTGAACATTACACACTCCCTCTCTCTCTCTCTCTCTCTCTCTCTCTCTCTCTCTCTCTCTCTCTCTCTCTCTCTCTCTCTCTCTCTCTCTCTCTCTCTCTCTCTCTCTCTCTTCTTATCATTATGAATGAATTGGCTCGTTTCAGTTTCTAATATGTAACATACACTTCCTTAAATTTGATCTCTTTTCTTTAAAATTAAATTACAGGAATCTGATTTTCAATAAATCATTATGCTTTCGTTATATCGTTACAATAAACTATGGTCATTTTCTCAAAATTCTGGACAAAATTCAAATTTTTCGATAGACTTAGAATTTTTTTTTCAAAAAAATAATACCAAAAAATAATACTATTTAGTTATTCATGTTTGAATAGACTTATAAAATTTTGGGTGCTGCTGATTGCTTTAACTTTTTACAGATATTTAGCCTATTTTACTATATGAAGACTCTGTCCTGCCTTTTTGACTTTCTGTCAAACTATATAATAATTCAGACAAATAAATATTCTACATGGAGAGAGGATATATATGGGACGTTCCATGTCAACCGGATCAGTTCTCTGTACATAATTCTATGGGATCAATTATAACGTGTAAGGTGTTAAAATGTTCGTCTTGAAGTACTCTAACAGTTACAATCTGGCCTTTTTAAAAATTCAAAATGGCGGCCATGTTCTGACAGATTATATGACTGAAAAGTAGAAAATATCTAAATAAAACTTCATTTAAGAAGAAAGAAAACGTTCGAATTGGCATTACATTGATCACCAACACTGCTAGAGGTCTAAAAAATCAAAATATGTTAAAACTTTTCAAAATTTTCAAAAATACAAAATGGCGGATCCAATATGGCGGACATAAAAAATTAAAAATTGACCAAATCGGCTAAAATTCGCTACTCGGGGGTTTTTGGTGTCGCTGATTACAAATCTAAACTCAATTTTCAAAAATACAAGATGGCGGATCCAATATGGCGGACTATTTTTTAAAAAATGACCCAATGTACTCTCAAAACTTGTTACTCGGGGGTTTTTGGAATAGCTTATTACAAATCTGAACTCAACTTAAAAAATACAAAATGATGGATCCAATATGGAGGAGTATTTTATTAAAAACGACCCAATTTATTCGAAACTTGTGAATCGGGGGTTTTTCAGTTAGCTAAGTATAGATATGAAGTTAGTTTCTCAAAGTATAATCTTTAGAAATTCATTTTTTTTAATATTTCTCTCTGTGCTTTAAAAATTATTACTGACTTGAAGCAGTCATGTTGAAATTTTATTTAAGTCTGTATGTTTTGTCAAAATTTAGAACGAAATGTTTTTTCATCTACACTGAAAGAATTTTGGTCAGACTGTAAGCTTTACATAGGAGCCGCCACGTTTCTATGTCTCAGATTTCTCATCTCACCTCAAAACAGGAAGAATCTATTCCTGAAAGGTGAGCAGCAGCACCGAAGGAGTTTTGTTGATTAAACATACACATTATTTTGGTTTTAGTTCTGCAAATTTTCTTCAGTTAATTTTAATTTTAGAATTTTTATATGTTTAAACAGTTTTTATTAAGTAGATTTAATGTAATTACAATATTTTCTACATAACCTGTTTCTGACCATCCATTCTTAGGTTTAGTCTAGTTAGGCCATTCGCGATTTTTCGGACAAGTTCACAATTGCTACCTACGCGCATGCTTGCCGAAGCTTATCTTAGTGAAACCTAACTTATTGTATTTTTAAAAATTGAGTTCAGATTTGTAATTAGAGACCCCAAAAACCTCTAAGTAACATGTTTCGAGTAAATTGGGTCATTTTTAAAAAAATAGTCCGCCATATTGGATCCGCCATTTTGTATTTTTGAAATTTGAGTTCAGATTTGTAATCAGCGACCCCAAAAACCCCCGAGTAACATGTTTCAAGTACATTGGGTCATTTTTTGAAAAAAAGTCCACCATATTGGATCCGCCATTTTGTGTTTTTGAAAATTGAGTTGAGATTTGTAATCAGCGACCCCAAAAACCCCCGAGTAACAAGTTTCGAGTAAATTGGGCCATTTTTTAAAAAATAGTCTGCCATATTGGATCCGCCATTTTGTATTTCTGAAAATTTTGAAGTGTCAACATATTTTGATTTTTTAGACCTCTAGCAGTGTTGGTGATCAATGAAATGCCAATTCGAACGTTTTCTTCCTTCTTAAATGAAGTTTTAATTCGACATTTTCTACTTTTTAGTCATATAATCAGACAGAACTTGGCCGTCATTTTGGATTTTTAAAAAGGCCAGATTGTAACTGTTGGAATACTGCAAAACGAACATTTTAACCCATTTACACGTTACATTTGATCCCATAGAATTATGTACAGAGAACTGATCCGGTTGACATGGAACGTCCCATTATATTAAATTTTGCAAAAGTATTTTACAAATTAGGGGAAACACAGAAAAAAATAAGTGTTAAATGTGTTGCGTGTAGTTTTCAGATGGTGTTGTTTTAACACAATTTTGGTGTTATTTTAACCCCATTTAAAATGTATATTGATTTAACACCCTCAAGTGTTAATTTAACACATTCTATTGTTATTTTAACACCAATGTAGTGTTAAAATCACACAGTGTCGGTTAAAAATGTTGTGTGTAGTTTTAACACTACTTTTAATGTTAAAATAACACTTCTTTTTTCAAAGTGCAACAAAGCGAAATTTTGATATAAAAAATACTAAACTTTAAAAAAACATGTGAAATGTAGTATTAAAATTTAATTAATATTCTTGATATTTGATATAATTATACTAAATTTCAAATAAGTTTTTTTAAAGTTTAGTATTTTTTATATCAAAATTTGGTTTTGTCGCACTTTTTCTCTAATTTGTTAAATACTTTTACAAAATTTAATATAAATTATCCCTTGGTGTGCTAATTAGCACACCGCTATGCTAATTAGCATAATTAGAATTATTTCTAGTTTTCTTTCTAACAAATATTTTTTTAAATTTCTGTTCTGTTTAATTGAAATTCTGCCAAATAGCTTTTCGCAACAATTAAAATTCAATCATATTTAATTTCTGTTTCATTATTATTCTTACAAACAAAAATTCTACAACATTGATAAAATCGATTTAATGGAAATTCTGCCAAACTAAAATTCTATAACAATTATATATTCTGCTAAAATGATGTTCTAGAGAGAGTCTACGAAAGTCTACGAAATAAAAATTCTAATGAGCTTCTTATAATTTACAAAATCATCTATTTTTACATTCCCTTCGTTTGAGAAACACAATGTCAATGCTTTGCGTGCCATATTTGTTGTCAATGGGTTAAAAATGATTCTATTGTGAAATCTTTAAAAAAAAGTGAACGTTAAAATTATAATAGCATTATAATTGCACATACTTCCTCAAGAATTTTTAAAAATTGAATATCATTTCCTATTAATTTCATTGCTAAATAGTAGTTTAAATGAACTACTAACTTGAACTATAAAAAATCCTTGAGTTCTACCCAATCTATGGTACGTGAGTCAACAAAATAAAATTTTTAAATATTGAAATATTTTATTTTATTAACTTTTTTATCATTTTCATGTAATTAAAATTCAACAGCAACGGACATTTCAGGATATTCTATGGACATTATTTCCATTGAAATAATAAACAAAATTTTTTTGAATTTTCATGTACCTTTCTAGTGTTTTAATATATGATACGAGAACTTGTATATGAAAATTGACGTCATCTTATTGGGTAACAAGCGGAAGATGAACAAAAACTTTGTCACAGCCATAAAAACAATTAAATTTGTTATTTGAAATAATTTATTAGGGCTATCCTTAGACAAAACAGTGAATATTAATTTAACAAAAAACTTAAAACCTTGAAAGTTTCCGGATGACAAAAACTCCAACCAATCAGATACGGTCTTTGGGTTTCCAGTACAAATGTACAATTCATAAAAAAAGTCCAACTACAATAACTGGAATACACAGGGCAATTAATTTGGATATGAAATAAACCTCTCTCATCAAAATGGGCATAGTTTATCGTCACAGAAAGTGACAATCGAATGTCTCAGAAATATTCTATAAATATGTTTCTTTAGTAATTTTATCTGGGTAAAAATTCTTTTGTAGATTAACAGAAGTTTTCAAACTAAATAAACTCAAGGTCCCTGTTGAACCAATAGAATTAAATAAAGGAGGAGGGTCCACATTCCTTCCCCTTGAAATTTTGAATTTTTGAAATCTGGTCCCAGTAAGAAGTAAGGAATTGAGAAGAATTGGACATTTTTAACTTTTTACAGAAAATGTTAAATTATCAATTTTTTTGAATTCCGTTTCTGTCCAATTCCTATGTATTCCTTTTTGAGGCAAAGATTTCTTGAATGTGAATTCCAATCAATTCCGTTTTAATATTTCTTTAATTTTTGAATTTTTGTGAATTCCGAAATACTGTGTGATACTCGGTAAGTTCAATTCCTGTCTATTCCGTTTTAATATTTTGTAATTTTTTAATTCCTTTGAAGTTTGCAACACTTTGAGATAAGTGCTTTTAAAATTCGGAAGTCATAGTACAGTTTAAATAGCTGAGCGGACAAGCTGTTTGTCTCCGACAATGAAGCTTGAGGGTTCAAATCTTCGAACAGTCAAATTTTTTTTCCGCTTAAAATATTAAAACGGTATTCAAAAGAATAAACTTAGCTTCTTTTCGGCTTCTCCAAATGAAAATGAAAAGAATTGGTCACAAACGGAATTCAAAAGAATTAAAAATTTCGAATTCTTATTAATTCCTTACTTCTTACTGGGGTTACAGATTCAATATTAAAACAACTCTTTACAATATTTTTTTACCTTTTTTTAAAATTTCTTATTATCTAAGGGTTAATTTGTTTAGTTTAAAAACTCTCTTATTACCTAAAACTATTAAAAATTTACTTTTTTCCTTGCCGAGAAATACTTTTTAATAATTTAAATAAAAATTTCAAGAGGGCTGAAATAGGGCCTTATAGACCTTTTTCCTTATATATTCAGAAAAAAGTAATATCATAGCATGAGAAAACTCTTCTAATATTCTCTCAATTTATCTTCTCAAAACAAAAGTATTTTATTTTAATTTAGAACATTTTTATTCTTTAGTGATTAATAATAATAAAACCTCGAAACAATTGTTTTGAGGTTCTGCACTGCAAAAATAAGCATCTTAAAATAAATTATTATCACTTTTAAAACGATTAAAACATCTTATTTTTCCATATTCTATTTTAGAAATTAATGCATTTTAAGATGCTTTGGATAACTTTTTGGAAACAACTTAAAAGTGACTACCAAAGTATCTTAAAATAAGATGCTTTCTTTTTACAGTGTGATGACAAAAATATTGAATTTAAGTACAATAAATAAATTTATTAATTATCTAACGACATTATTAATTATTAATTAAATATTAATAATAATTTAATAATATTATTAATTTATTAATTTTATTATTATTATTATTATTAATTTATTATTTTATTTATTATTAATTATTATTTTAAGGGGGGGAGGGTAAGGTCTAAACGGTGAAAAAAGCATGTTTTAAATTTTTTTTTTTCGATACGCAAAAAGTTAATTTATTTTATCGCTTTGCATATAATATTGCAACATTTGAACAATATTTCTCTAAATTTTAATTAAAAAATATTAAGAATTGAGCGAGATACAGTAGAGACTCCATTATCCGGACTAATGGATGCAGGCACTTGTCCGGATAATCAAAAATCCGGATAATCGAGTAAAGTACGAATTAAACAAATTTTTGATTCATAATTTTATGTATTTATTTGCATATGTATTAAAATAAGACTGAAACAAACTAAAACTTTTAAAGTCAACATTAATAAATATTTAGTTAGAAATATTTCAAAATATTTACATAAACATTTTCTTAAAATAATTAAAACACTTTAAAACGCAACATTTCGTGTAAATAAATTTAAAATAGAAGTTAATTAACGGCTTGAGACCTTATAAACTTTATAATAAAAAAAAAATTTTTATTTTAAATTTGTCCGGATAATCGAATATCCGGATAATAGGGGTCCGGATAATGGAGTCTCTACTGTAATGAGATTTTTCTCAGACGACTCAAAAAAAAATTAATAATAATATTTTTAAAAACTAATTCTTAGAATTGTTTTATGATATTTTTTTAAGGTTCAATTATCTTCGAACAAAGTAATTAAAAGTTTATAAAAATTTACTTTCTTAGAATTACCTATAAAAATTTCGGAGAAATCATGGTCGTATTTATAATTAAAATTCTTGAAAAATTTAATTATTTTTATTTATATTTTTCAAAAATTCAAATATTTTAAAAAGATTTTACCAAGTTTAAATTGTTTGGAAATTTTTTAATTGTAATTAATTAAAAACCTATTATCTTTCAAAAATTATTTTAAAATATTTTTAAAAAATTAATTGTACTCAAGAATTTTTATATTATAATTTTTTGAACATATATTATACCTTAATAACTTCAGAAAAAAACATGGAGAGTTACAATTATTATAAAAAAGTGAATTTTTGTATTAAAATAATTGAATTCTTGAACAAGTTTCGGAAAATTATTTTTAATAATTGATTTAGAAATTAAGTGTAGTTGAAAATTGTAAAAAATAATTACAGGATTCCTACAGAAATCCGAATTTAAAATTATACCTTTTCCATGATTTCCAGATCAAATTTTTACGTAATTCCAGTGGAATTTTAAATCTAATTTCAATATTTTTGGGCTCTTTAAAAACACTTTACTTATTTAATAGTCTCCACCCTTTGGTAAAAATTCTAAAATTATCAAAATTTATCAAAAATTCGAAAAACCGAATTTCTTAAAATTCAACATTTTTTCCTCTCTTTTATGGGATTTATCTTCATTATTTTTGGGCTCTTAAAAAATACTTTACTTATTTAATAGTCTCGACTCTTTGGTAAAAAATTTAAAATTATCGAAAATTCGAAAAAATTTAAAAATCCGAATTTCTTAAAATTTAACATTTTTTCCTCTTTTTTATGGGATTTACCTTCTTTATTTTTGGGCTCTTGGAAAATACTTTACTTATTAAATAGTCTCGACTCTTTGGTAAAAAATCTAAAATTATCGAAAATTATCAAAAATTCAAAAATCCGAATTTCTTAAAATTTAACATTTTTTCCTCTTTTTTATGGGATTTACCTTCTTTATTTTTGGGCTCTTGGAAAATACTTTACTTATTAAATAGTCTCCACCCTTTGATAAAAAATCAAAAATTATCAAAAATCCGAAAAATCGAATTTCTTAAAATTCAAATTTTTTCTTCTCTTTTATGCCATTTAGCTTTATTATTATTTGAATTTCTATATTCAAGAGAAAAAATGAGAAATAGAAAAAATTTAGAAACTTTAAAAAATTCCAGGCTTTTTCCATGATTTCCCTGATTTCTAGAAGCCTTTTAAAAATTCCATATCATTTCCATGATTTCCAGATTCTGTAGGAACCCTGTAATTGAATTCAGAAAGGGTTATAATGGTAATTTTTAATAATTATTAAACATAAACTTTACTCATTTTCTGTAAACTTTTATATTTTCCTGTGAAAAGAATTTTGTCTGGGAAAATAATTTTAATGTTAGTAAATTGTCAGGGAAATTGATAAACTAAAACTTGTGAACCACTGTGATATATATTGTTAAAAATTTGTTCGGTTTTTTTAAATCATAACAGGTCGTAGACGGGTACGACAGTTAGTTATACATTATATTATTGGATATCTAAAGTACTTGTGTCCATGGAAAGGTAAAATCGTAATTACGACAATACGTATATTTAGTAAAAAAAAATTTATTTCGTCGATAGTAGCGCCAACACTATCTATTTAGCAGCTATTCGTTTACTACGTCTGCCATAATTATAGTTAATGTCATTATTTACATTAATGTTATATTATGACTCATATATTAATTTTGACATATTTAAAATTTTACAAGTAATTACATTCATTCTAAATGTTATTTAGTTATTTATTTAATGTGGTTATTAAATTTATCGCTTAGTCAAAATAGAATTCCTTCCGTGTGAATCAATCTGAAGTTTTACTTCTATATTTATTGAATCATATTACTGATTTATATAAAATAGCCGAAATATATTAAAAGTAGCTTAATATTTGAAAAGTAGGAAGACACAAAATACAGAAATGGAACATAACAACAAAACTGACAAACACAAGAAAAATGTCAAACAGTTGAAAATCGTTAAAAAACGAGGGAAGAAAGAAGTTGATTGCATGCACTCAATAATAAGTAGGTACTATTTGTTTTATTTAATAATTACATTATTAAAACTCACAACACAACAGACATACTTATGTAATAATTTTCATTATTTGCAAATTGATATTGAATTGAAAGTTGATGTTTAAATCAATTTTTATTGAAGATCAAACAGCGCAAATTTTGAAATGAATGTTTCTGAAATTTTCCTATATATGAATAGAGCAATAAAATAGCTTCAATATAGGGTTAAATTAAAGTTTAATACTCGTTTAAACGAAATCAATTATTAATTCTTAGATTTCTTGTTCTGTAGAAAAAAGAAGATAAATAATTAAAATTAAATAAAAGATTGTTGAGGGAATTTATAAAACATAAATAACCCCGTCTTACTGGTAATTAATTATTTGAATAGTATATAATTAATATATATTTGTTTATATTTTGCGGAAATAGCCTTGAATGGCTTCAATAAATCTAAGTGTTGGCACCTTGGGCCTAATAATTGCATATCATTCAGAGTTTTTAAAACCTTTTTTTGTTTCCTAAAAGTTGTCTTTAGATCTTACCAAATATGTCATATCATGTCAATTTGAAATTGTCTAAAGTGTTAATAAAGTCTTAGAGTGTTTGATTTTTAAAACATTAATAATTTCGAAGATCCAATCGATGCGTTTTTAAATATTCTATATACTGGTTATGATAATAGTTTATGAAGGTTTTTAAATAATCATTTCAAAAAAGTCAAGTTTTTCTGGATGGCTGCATAAATCTAAGTGTAACACTGAAGTTGTTTTCTTTTCTAAAACTGGTTTTTTTTAATTTTAATATCACTAGGATTTATTCCATTTTCTTGATTGATTCTTGGAAAAAATGTAGGTTTAAATTGAAACAATTTTTCCACCTTAATGGGACTCAAAAGCTATTTTGATTTTAAAACAGTTTATGAAGAATTAAATGTTCTATTTTGAAAAAAAATTTGTCATAGATTATAATATTGTCTATTTTTTATTTTAATGAAAAAGAATTTTTGAATAATAAAAATTAAAGTGCATTTTTGATTAACGCAGAAATGTCACTTGGTTTGCATAGGAATCCGAGAGATGACAGCACTATTAAAAGGAAGGAAGAACTTGTGCAGAAGTAAATTTTGGATTTATGTAGTGTATTTTTATGCATGAGGCGCGTGTTATTTGAGTACTTTTGCATTAGAATTAAATTAATGTAAGAATTAGTTTTTTTGCAGTATTTGTTGAAAGTAATCTATTACAGAAGACACACATTTATCATGTATAATAACTTCATACGAATAGAGAAACATAACACAAATAGCATACATTATAGAAGAAGTACGTATTCTCTTCTCAGTCTGTCTTCATTTGCCATCTCTCTTTTGATTGATGTAAGTTAAGAGTAAAGACTCAATGACAGTAGATAGCGTGAGTCACTTTGCATTGATAAGAAGTAGTTGCGTGTGATACGAGAAATTTTCAAACTTATTACATACTTGGAAAGAAACGGCAGATGAAAAAGAAGTATAAAATGTTTTAAAGTCGTAGTTAATTTTTGTGAGACGAAAGACGAAACACGTAACTTTTGCTTAGAGACAGTGTTTTCGCGTATTTTTCACAACGCAATTGTGAGATGAATAGTGTCAGGATTAACGGGGAAAATCGAGAAAGAAATGGACACGTGCTTATATGGGAGCAGTCTGGCCTGGAAGAAACAGACAGGCAGGCGCCAAAGCAAAGAGGTGTGTTTTTTATTAATTGTCTTTCTCTTGCTTTAACTTTAATTGCACTTGCTTTGAGAGAAATTTTTACCTCATTTTTTTCACGAACTCGGCAACAGTTACTGATGGAAAATCATGAAACTTTTGCCACCTTCCTCATGAATTAGGACTGCATTATCATTAAATTGTATCTAATGATTGCTTTCTGCATTTTAAATAAAGTTTCTAATTGCGTTGGCCTTAGTACTTTTTTTTATCAAAGTATGATGTACGCCACGCGCCGATTCTATTTAAAAGCATGGGAGCATAACCACGTGTTCCAAGTATGCCGGTCTTCTGTTACCCAAGAGGAAACATCTGTATCTATATTATATAGCGAACGCAGGCGTAGTGCCCCTGAGTCCTAATAATGCAATTTCAAGACTGTCAAGTCATTTTCTAATTTTTAACAGCAAACTTCCAGAAAATTAGTTAATATATCCGTTTTAAAGCATATACTTTACTCATTGTTTTTCTAAAAATATAACACTAACATCATTTTTTTAATACATTTTTTCAATTATTTGTAAATTACTCCCAGCATTTTATTTCAAATTCAACAAAAAATTATTACTAGTTCTTTTACATTTCTTAACTTTTTTTATTATTTTCTGTTACAATTTAAATTTTCCACAAAAACATAGACACGTTTTTTCAAAAAGTTCACACTTTATGAAAACTGGTTAAAAGAACTGTGAAACATTTTTTAAATATTCAAAATTTTTCAACTGGGTAATAATTTTTAAAAATCAAGCAAATATGTAACCGCAGAAATTTTCTGAACGTTTTGGAGTAATTTTAAAATGATATATTTCTATATCTAGAATTATATGTTCATCCAGTATTGAAGTATATTTGAATAAATGTTTTATTCATTTATGAAAAAACAGATGTTTCTACATCAGCGTTAAAGTCCTCTTTAATGTAGTACTTAGTAGATAATATACTAAAACTAAATCGAATTTAAATAAAAAATGTCCTGTGCAAGTAAATATTAATATAAAAACATGTTCTATTTATAGTTACAATCATGTTTTTGGGTACTCGTGTTTTTTTAGAAAACTTAATTTTAACATTAATATTACATATTTAATGTAATACTAAAGAAGACACTAATGTTGATGTCGCAACGTTTGTTTTTTCACATCCTAAATGAATAAAACATTTATCTAAATATTTGTCTGAAGAATGACAAAACATTTTTCTTTTTCCTTAAGATTGATAAATTAATAGTAATGTATATCCTGAACTAATGCAAAATATAAAAAAAAACGCCAACAGGATATCTGAATCACGGCGATCACGGCTTTGCAGAATATTTTTGGGTTATTACCAGGACATCTTAAAAACATCCTTAATAGATTTATTTAATTTATATAAAAATTATTTTATTTTTAAAACTTATTTTATAGATATCCTTAGATATCACCACAACTCTTTTGGATATCCCTACATGGAATAGTATATTTCGTAACGAGTGCGAGCAGTTGTCAATTTTTGAATGAGCACTTTTTTAGGAACAAACTGTAGGCGAAGCGAAGCTTCGCCTACAGTTTGTTCCAAAAAAAGTGCTCGTTCAAAAATTGGCAACTGCTAGCACTAGTTACGAACGATATTTTTCATAACAAGGTGCAAAAAAGTGCCCTTTTTTGCACCGCGTTATGAAAAGAATAAATTTAGCAGATTTTACAAAACTGTTACGGAGTAGCGGAAACAGCTTATTACGAAACTGAGTTTTGTAAAATGTAAGGAATATTTTAGGATAAAGTACAGAACTTTCGTAGTTTATACTTTATACTGAATAGTTTTCAAGTTTAATCCTGAAATATTCCTTAAATTTTACAAAACTCAGTTTCGTAATATAAGCTGTATCCACTAATCCGTAACAATTTTGTAAAATCTGCTAAATTTATTTTTTCCGTGTAGGAAGTCCACTGGATGTTTTCAGAATATCCTGGGATATTCAATGCTGTAAGAGTTTGTTCATATTTTAAACAATAGTAACAAATGTTGTAATAGAATTTTTAAAGGGTAACACCACTCTATAGATTCAGAAAAAGGGACCTATTATTGATGATTTGTTTTTAGAAACTCAAAAATGGAATAGGGTTTTTTAGAGGGTTTATTAAATTTACATATTGACATATTGACATAATGGCGGCGGTAAATTTCATATTCAAAATCGACTATTATTTTATGGCTGGAAACGTTTTTTGAAAAGTTTAAGTCCTAGAACAAAGAGCAACGAAATTTTATAAACTATGAACTATAAACTTTGAAAGTACATATGGATTTTTTAATTGGATGGATGTAAACTTAATTTTTTATAAACAATTTACTGTTTATTTTTTGGTAAAAAATCGATTAATTTACTCAAAAAGTGCGTCATTTTTACAAAAATTGATATAAAAAAATCCCATATGTGACTGTCCACGAGAAAACAGGGCTTAGCTCTAAAAAATCAATTTTGAGTTTTTATGCTAATCGATCGATATTATATTGCTTTTTCAAATGCAAAAATCAAAAGTTGTAAATTGTCAATTACTTTTGACAATACAACGTTTTAAAGATGTTATATTGTATGCATTTTTTCGTTCTGCTTCTACTTCAATCACTCGCCCTGTGAAAGCTAAGCCCTGTTTTCTCGTGGACAGTCACATATGTACTTCCAAAGTTTATATTATATTTTGTGCAACCCCTGCTGGAAAAGAGCTACTTTCCTTTAACATAAATGCAGCAGAAAGTGGTCAATTTCTGCACATTTAAAAGTGTGCAGGAAAGTGTACTTTCCCGCACTCTTTTGATGAAGTGTGCAGGAAAGTGTACTTTCCCGCACACTTTTGATAAAGTGTGCAGGAAAGTAAACTTTCCTGCACACTTTTTTGTAAACAGTATAATATACGCTATAATCAACATAAAACTATATTTATTGATTAGAAATGTATAAAAAGAACTTTTTTCGGTAAACAGGTGTTGCACAATATACTAATAGATCATGAAATTTCTTTCTTTTTTATTCCTTTTTTCATTTTCCCAAAATAAATCATCAAAAAATGGTCACTTTTTCTGCCATGTCTCCAGAATGGTGTTACCCCTTAATGTATTAAATGTTCAAAAAACTATTCACAATTTGCTCAAGAAAGTACCAAAAACATTTTTCACTTCATTCTTTCATTTAAAAAGTAGCCTATAGAATATTTATTAATGACGATTTTCATTTTCTTATCTTTTCCTGAGTTGATTAAAAAAGTCATTTTAGAAGACTTTAAAAATAACAAAGATAAAAAATTTTCGTTTGAAAACTTTTAAATGAATTTATTATGTTTCTTTATGATTTTTAGTAGAAATAAAAAAGTGTTCAGTTTAATAATTAATTTTCTAAATAAACCTATAAAACAATTTTTTTTTTACATTTTGCAATTTTTTATACACATTTTTCTCGACAAAATGATGTTTTTGGGTCAATTTACCCAAAATAACAGGGTGAAAAAATATGAAATTTTAAAGGTTTGTTATCTAGTTTTTTTTAGATAAAGAATCAAATTGCCCTTAATTGAAGAAATTTATTTTCTTGTAAAAAGTAATTACTAGTTAGCACTGAACAGAGTTCTTAAATTAAAAGTTTAGTATTTCGTAACAGTAAATATGTTATTATTTCAACCAAATATTACTTTATCGGAATTTAAATAAATATTTTACTTGCATTGAAAAAATATTTCTTTATATGAAGTCTATAAATTTTCACAGTTCAATTATATTTATTCTCTTAGGGAAAAATTATTTTCTTGGCTTAATATATTTTATATTTCTTATAAATGTTGATTAATTTCTAGGTCGAATTTCATATTTTCTTGGATCAAGAACGTACACTGTCGTCACAAAAATATACTACAGAGAGTTAATCGTTTTCTTGAACCGATGCCATAATTTATTCACTCGTTCGTATTCATCCCACGATTTTTTTCAAACAAGCAACTTTCTTGATTCAATATTATTTTGCTTCCTCATGGAAGCATTGTTTTACCGAAAATTTTCAAACTCGATGTTTTTTGTTTGTGTATGAAAACATCACATTTTCATAAATATCTCGAGTTCCATAAAAGTTAAAGGGATAAGTTTTTTTAAATTGTTAGATTTCATTGAGGAACGCATAATCAATAGTTTTTGAATCTTTTTCATCAATCACAGAAAAAAGATGTATGTTATTTTAACACCAAAAGTGGTGTTAAAACTACAAGCAACATTTTTAACCGACACTGTTTAATTTTAACACTACATTTGGTGTTAAAATAACATTTAAATGTGTTAAATTAATACCAGAGCTTGTTAAAGTAACATCTGAAAACTACAGTCAACAAATTTAACACATTTTTTCTGTGAAGTTTAGTTATGTTTTTTCACGTTTTAAAATTTTTCAAAAAATGTTTTTTGCACATATTTTGAAAAAAATGTTCCGAGACCTATATATGTTTTTCTTTAATTTTCCAGAGCCTTTTGACATTTGTAAAATTATTAATTTTGAAATTAGTGACTTTTCTTGGTATTAAATAATTGTAACAATGAATGACAAAAATGCAAATTATAACATTTGAAAAATGAAACTATTTAGGAGGAAGCAAAGTGTTCATAAAATGGACACAAAAATATCTATGCTTTAAATTTGCAACTGTTTTTTCAGTCTGCAATTACTGTTAAAATTAATAGTCATACAAAGTTTCAAATCATTTACAAAAAAGAAAATGAAGTCAGCAAATTTTACATAACTCTCTGGAAAAGCGGATGTAGCCGTTTATAGTGTTACCGCAAGACTCGAGACTAAAGTATACTGGTGAAAAGACCAAGACAGAATGGACCATTTATCACGTCTCGATAATAATTCAAGAAGAGACGAGACCAACAGTGCCAAGACAAAGTCTCGAGCCTTTACTGACTAACAGAAAAATAATTATTACGTGAATCTTTTTTTAATATACTGCACTTTATTTCTTAGAAATTGTTATTCTCCCTTGAATAACAATTGCTAGTGAAAATTACTGTTTTGTAAATACATAATAGTTTCTAAACACAAACATTAAAAAGATTTAGAAATCTATTTATCAAACAATTTTTCTATTTTATTATTTTTCTGTAATTAAGTTTTGATTTTAACTGGTACAGAAAAACACTCAAAAAACCTGAGGTCACTTGAATTGCGTCAATTTTCAAAATGAGTTTACAGCAAAATGAACTCGTTAAAGTTTTTTCTTTACGTTTTTATTTTTAACTTTTATATTTTATTTTTCAATATTTTTGAAAGTATTTTATTCACCGTTCTATTTCAATCCTTGGAAATTCTAATTAAGCATAAGTTCCAATTTTCTTGTAATAGGTATAATTTGGAATCTAAAATTGTGATTTAATAATTTCTCTAAAGTTTTGAACCTTCAAATGAAAGAAATATTTTTTTTAGTTCTAATATTTTAAACCTTTTTTACTTAAAAATTAATTTCTCTTTTATAAAAACAATATTTTCGATAAAATTTTAATTAAAAAGTAATAAAATTAACATCCTTCATTTGAACGTTCTACATATGGTATATCGGATTTAAAAAGGAGTTGTGTTGTGTACATATTTTTTTGTAAATTTATCAAAAATCTCCAATTCTATTTAGCTTCTTAGTATATGTGACGCGATCTGAAGAAAGGGACCTTAGAAGCAAAAAATTATAGGTTATGTTTGCAATTTTTAAAATGAAAATACAAAAAAAGGATCAACTGTCAATATAAATCATTGAAATTTAAGTCTTCATTAAAACTAAAATATTTAATAAACACTGATTTTAATTCGAAATAAGTAAAAAGAAACTTTCAAACAAGAAAAAAGTAACTCTAACCCAACCTTAAAATGATTTGCTTCTAAGGTCCCTTTCTTCAGATCGCGTCACATATTTAAAGTTATATTTAATAATTTTTAGAACAAAGGTATATTCTTTTATGAACTGTAAATTCCAAGACGTGATGAAAATGTAATTCGACGAGCTGTTGCTGCCTACAAATTGGAAGACTTGGATAAGCTTTTGTATTATACATTAAAATGTTTGTCCTTTCATTTACAATTGAAAAAAATTAAAATAATATACATACCAGCATTTTATCATAAAAAAATCAGAAATTTCGGCTTCACCCCACCATTTTTGAAAATCGCATAAACTCGAATTTTTTCAATCGCTTGCTTCACCAAACTTGAATATTATAACAAACTATTTAAAACATAGAATTGTGGCAGACTATAAGATTTAAGTAATATTATCCACTTTTATAAGGCCCAATTTAAAAATTCTACAGCCCAAAATGTTTACTGGGTCGGGTCCACCCCATCCTATTATAGCATAAATTTAGAGCCAAAATTCTCGATAATACATTTCTTTTTTATAATTGATGCTCTAAAGTCATTGAGGTCATTGAGAAAAAATGTTTCCATTTCTAATAAAGTATTTTAACTAAAATATACATTTTATTTTTCACCTTACACACACTTTTAAGACGCATAATGTTGCATAAATGATTTATGTGTCGTTACAGCATAAATCTTTCATTGCATAATGACTGCATAAAGTGTTTTTTTTAATATATGTGATAGAGATCATTATTGTTCAAATGAGACAGGATAGGAATTTTGCCAACTGATTTGCCATTTTGCCTTGAAATTTTATTTTAATATTTTACTAGGAATCCTATATGTAATTCAACAAAGTCCTTGCTATAATAACTAGAAATACGTGTTAATTTATTCCTCATTATATTATAATTTCTTCCCTGATCAGAACAAAAGTTTTCTCAAGACATTCACTGTTGATACAACCGTATGCTCAGAAATATTAGTTAATATTAATAGCTTTATAAAATTCATTACAATTCTTCTAAAAAAAACACCATTAGGTACTTACAATATTTCGACCTTAAAATCGAGAATTTAAATCTGTAAAAATAAAAAAATACTTTTAATAAATACTAAGTCAAAATATCAAACATCTCAATGTTCATCTTGTCATAAACATTTAATTTTTTTAATTCAGAATGAAAAGACGAAAAAATTAAGGGTACTTTCTGGTATAGAATTATTAAGAAACAATATTTTAAAATCGTAATGTAAAAAAGTACATTATTGCAAAAAAAATTTTTTTTTGTAAAATTAAATAATATTATTTTGTAATTAAATAGTTAAATACTTAGTGAGTTAAAATAAATTACTTAAGTCTTTAAGTATTTTTGGTTTAATTTCGCAGCTGTAATTTTCCGATTCAACAAGACCTAAAAATGATTTTTTTAATGTATTAAAAATTTTAATACTCATTTCTCTCAACAAAAAACTGCTGTGTTTTTGAAGGTAATTTACCTCTATTGAAAATAATATGGGTTAAAAATGTGAATTTTTAAAAGTTTGTTTAGTTTTTTCGATAAAGAATCGAATGGTTTTTTAAAATCGGCTCGGTAGGTTTCGAGAAAAGTGTCTCCCCAGTTTCAGAAATGTGTTTTTGAGAATAAAGCGTGTAAAGTTATTTACACCGTAGAGGGTAAATTAAGCTAGAGAAACAGTTAAATTCGCGTTTGCGCAGCACTATTTTCAGCAATGAAATATTGCGCTGCGCAGGCACAAATTGAACAGTTCCTCAGCTTCCCCAGCTTAATTTATTTTTCCCTACTTTACCCTCTGCGGTGTAAACAAGTTCATACTACACTGGATTAAGACACGGTCATAAAAAGTGATATTACTTTTTTTCTTTTGTATATTTCTTAAAAAATGTTTTGGGTCAATAATTTTATAATACTTAGGAACATTTTTAAGCAGAAAAATCCTTTGTTTTATTTAAGGACTCAAGAAGGCTATAAAGACAGGAAAGGTAGTTCAACTCGTTCAACTTTTGTACAGGCTAACTTTTAATTGCAAAAGCATTTACCACCTGGTGGTAATTCAGCATAAATATTAACGCTGATTTCTATGTACATACAATGCCTCGGCAACATGAATATTTATTTTCTCGTTACCACCCGTAGGCAATGTGCACATATCAGTTTATTACGACTTGCAACTTATTTGTCTATTTCATAAAACCAAACCATCACGTACCTCACTACTTATTGAGTCGGTCCTCCTGTTTCTAGTCTTCTTTGACAGACTTCTGCTGCCTTAATGATATTATGAATTTTTAAAATGCTCCATTATAATTTTTGTATTCATCCGGTAACTTTCAGTGAATACGGTTTAACTTAAAAACTCATGGAGTAGTACAGTCCTCCCATGTTAGCAGAAGCTTAAACCCGAAAGAAGAATTTCATGAGTGCAACAAAGCAGCACAGCTGTTTTTATTAGTTAAATTAATTAGAATTATAAGACATAATATTAACGGTGTTCGATGGTTTCTGAAATTTCTAGATTATGTTCGATAAACAGTTATCACCCAACAAATGCGGCACTGGCCGGTTTAAATGACGTGAAAATGGTAAACAATCATTTTCGACCAAGTTTGTTTCTGCACACAGGCACTTTTTAGAAAATCTGCTCACTAATCATCGAAACGAAACTTCTTCATTACCTATAAATCCAATCAATTTTTTTAATCAATGCAGAAACGCGGTTGCAAAGTGCTGGGAAATACCATCACAGTAATGTAGGCGGGCGATGACGGCGATAACTGTAGGTCGCACGTAACTTATAAATTTCAGAGACCATCGAAATTTTATTTTATTTATTTTTTTACTGGGTATTTTATAAGACACCATTTTTAGATTATTTAATAATTAAACGTCACATAAGACAAATATTTTTAGTTAAATTAATTCTCTATACATGGAAAATACGTAATGAAACTATATCGTGAATTAGTACGACATCACTTTTGGATGGGACACAAAGTTCTTCAAAATTAGCAAACACTGTTCGTCAAAGTTCGTGAACTCTCAACTATATAAGCACTGAAATACCAGTTCCAAACATTCTATATATTTAATTTTATTTGATCAACTATTTATGTTTCACAAATAAAACTATCTTACAATAATATTCAGTATAAATACAAAAAACAATACCCTGCTGGAAGTAAATAGATAGAAATCTTTTCTCTTTTAATCCCTTTCTATTGCTAATATAGAAAGAGATATGAATAATGTATAACTTTTAATCTCTTACCTATACTTCTTTATGCCTTTCTATTCCTGCCTTTATCAACTTGTTCGCTATTTCTTTTAATCACCTTTTTTGAATAACTTTTAATAGCCATTTTAAACCCTTCTATCTCTTTTTATACACAATCTTATTACAACTTGTTGTTATCCCTTTCAATCACCTTTTCTCTATTACTTTTAAAATCCTGTCTATTTCCTTGTATCTCTTTCAATGTTAGACCTTATAGACACTATTCTTTATACCTATTAATAACCTATTCTCAATACCTTTTAATAACCTGTCTATAAACTTCTATCTCTTTTTATGACAGAAGTTCTCGATACTCTTCTTTCTCCACATTTATAACCTTTTCTTAATAACTATTGATATCCTATTTATACCCTTCCATCGCTTTTTATGTAGGATCTTATTAACACTTATTTATTACCATTATTCCCATTATTGAGATAGAAAAAGATAGAAATGCGAGACTGCAAAACTATAAACCTTTTTTATTCCTTTTTATCATTCTTCTTTTCCGAATGTTATTCTTTTAATCTTCTTTCAATCCCATATTCTATCTCCTATTACTTTATTTAGAAGAGATAGGGATAGTTAAGAATATGGGGATTTGAGGAGATATAATAAGATTATCTCTTCTAATCTACTATAGTATATCCCTTTCTATATACATACTCATAAACTTATACGCGCATGCGTCGATCTTCCCAGCTGTTATGTGTCATGGCGTCGGGTCAGTAGATCCGTAGATCAGAAAGCGTGTGTTATGCACTGTGCGATTGTACGTTTTTGTTTGAGTTTATAACTTCCATATTTTTATAGTTTATTGTAAATATATTTAACCAATAAATGTTTATCAGTAATAGACAACCAAAATTAGTTTTAAACTCACAAAGCATCGAAACTTTTCTAAAAATGTATTAAAGATTTACTTGCAAATTTTTTATAGTTAATCGTAATGAATTAAAACAACACGATTAAGAAACTCAATTAACAACAATAGAGAAAGTTTTTAATTGAAATTAATCGATTTCTTCTATAAGGGGTATCTCCTTTTTACTTTCCTTTGGATTAGAAAGGATGTGAAAATGGATAGAGGAAGACAGAAATGTATGAAAAGAAAGAGATTGAAAAGTTCTATCTTCTTTAATTCACCACTTTGCATCCCCAATTTTTTATCTCTTTCTATATATTTTTTTCTATATATTTCTATATCTAAAACTGTATATAAAGAGATTAGAAGGGATAAAAAGATATATAAATATAAAGTTATAGAAAGAGATAAAAAAATTGTATCTCTTTTAAGTATCCATTTTGCATCTCCAAACTATTATATTTTCTAATCTTTTTTTATCCCTTTTTTTCAATCTCTTTGTGTCTCTTCACTTCCAGCAGGGTACACTTGTATCTAAAAAATGACTTGAATGTCTTGAACCAAAGACTGGTCTGTGCCTGAATCGCCTGAATGTAAACACCGACTGAAAAATGAATGCTTGATCAGCCATGTGTCATGCGCATTACGATCTGCGCATACTACTGAAAGTTGCGATTACAACAGTTCACGACTTTTTCGTGAACTTGTACCTTAACTTTTCAGTTTTTACGAACTACCTTTCCTTTACAGTTTGTGAAGAATACATTAACTTTATTTCATTTTTTCATTGAAGTTCGTTATTTCTAGTCAAATAAGCGAATGAAACTTTTGGAATTTTGTGTCCTATGCAAAATTGGTGTACTTTTCTTTCCGTGTAAAACTATAATCGATTATCTAAATATGTAGAGTTAATAAGCTAAATAAACATACGTACATGATTAATCCGATTGTGGTTAAGCTCACTTGAGTACGGTTGACTTGAATGGATGACCACGCGCCTCCTCGACGGCCTCGACTATCGCTCTGTCGATTACTGTCCGCAGTACATGTCGTATTTTTATAGGTTAAATTAATAAAAATCCATTGATTCTAGCATAAATAATTATTACTTTAAACATTGACTAAACTATACAAACATGACAATAATTTTAGGGAAAAGAATTTGTCAATTTGTGCTTTAATCAATGCATTTTTATTAATTAACCTATAAAAACACACAAAACGCATGTAGTTTCACCATGCAACCCAATGAGTGAAACCCAAAGTTTCACAGACACTTTTTACAAAATCTGTCAACGAACCACTAGTTAGTATCTCCTGAATTACAATAATTGAAATTAAATCCATACAGAAACGCGGTTGTAAAATGAAAAGTTTAGATTAAAAGGCCTGAGCAGAATAAAACAGGAAGCGAACGCAAGCATGAGATAGAAAAGGACAGAAGTAGGTTTGTCCTTTTCTATCGCATGCTTACGTTCACGTTACGTTTTTATTCTGCGTTAGGCTTAATGTAATGCAAACCATATTTGACAGCTGAGACATTGTGCTCGCTCTGCACTCTCTGCAGGCTTCTGCCCTCTACTGGCGACTGAAAAATTTTGTAAAAAGTGTATAGAAAAAAATTTGTTAGAAAATGTTTGTTTACCTTTTCACGTCATTTCACATAACCTAGAAATTTCAGAGACTTTCCAACAAAGGAACAAAACGAACAAAACCAACTATTTGTTTAAGGTGATTTTTTTGCATGAGTGGACTCTCAACTTACGATATTTTTTATTCCAAAGGCACAAAAGTGTCAATATTATAGACGGAGTAAAAGCGTCAAACCCTGAACAGAATAAAACGCGAACGGGACGCTAGTTATTGTAAAAGCTAACAAATTGATATTAGATTTTTAAAACGTAAAACTTATTATTTATTAATAGTATATATTTAATATTTTTCAGCAATGGTGGGGACACGTCACGTAGTCACATTCATGCTCTTCCTGGGCATGGCCAATGCCTACATAATGAGAACAAATATGTCAGTAGCTATAGTAGCGATGGTGAATCACACGGCAATTACAGAAAGTCATATTGAATACACAAACGAATGTGGTGATGACAGAAGTAGTAATTCGACCGAAAATGTAAGTATGATTTTCAATTTTTCAATATTATTGAATATTACGCTTTACGAAATCTGTGCTATCCAGATATTTTTCTTGTTTTATTTTTTATCACCATAAAAAACTGTATAATATATAGGTATATACCACAGTAGAAACCCCATTATCTGGATAAATTTGAAATATTTTTTTGTTTTTAATTTTAAAGTTTATAAGCATTTAATACCATATAAGTTTTGATTTTTCACACGAAACGTTAGTTTTGGTGTATTTTAATGATTTTAAGAAAATGTTTATGTAAATTTTTGGAAATATTTCTAACTAAACATTTATTAATGTTGATTTTATGAGTTTTATTTCGTTTCAGTCTTATTTAAATACATATGCAAATAAATGCCTAAAATTAAAAATCGAAAATTCGCTTATTTTGTACTTTATTCGATTATCCGGATAGGTGCCTACATCCATTAGTCCCGGATAATAGGATCTCTACTGTATAATGATTATTCACCTTCGAATTCTTGTCAAACAATAAATCCATCAACAGACTTAGATATAAAATATATTGCACACCCTACAAAAATTGATTTTTTAAAATAAAAAATATATTAAAATCACAAATGTGGATTAAAACTACAGATAACTTCTAATAGAGGCGAGACAGGTGGAAAAAGAAAAAATGTCATCTACGAGACTCCTAATAGCTTTAAAGAAGGGTTAAATTTAAATAAAATAAAATGAAGAAATTGAAGATGAGTGGTGTTTATTTTGGGGTCTATGACACAATTTTTTAAAGTCAGTAAAATATCCTTAAAAAACAATATCAGCCATATCATTTTTGAATGATAAACGAATATGGTTTCAACAATGTGTACCTATTCAAGATAAAAAATGTAGATAAGTGTACCAATTAAAGTACAAAATGTTACAAAAATTTTTGAATCAAAAAATCGATTTATGTGTAACAAAAAAAACAAACCATTCTTATCTCTCCGAGCGTGTATTAAAAGCTTCGTCTAATATATAAACAAACACCAATATGATAGAGAGCATGAGGTGATGTCATATTTTACAAAAATTTTAAATGAAATGTCCATCTTTTTCAATTTTTATACTTAAGTTCCCATAAAAGAAATTGAAACTGAAATCGTACAGACTCTAGTAAATATATCTGTTAGTATAGACTCTCAGTATACACTTTACACATGAAAATAAAGACGCAGAGAATTTTAAGATTCATGTATAAACTCGGCAAAAATGATAAATCGTAAAATCATTGTTAATTCAATGAGGTACCGATGGAAAAAGAAAAGCACGTTTAAGAGGTCCCCTTACGTCAAGCTAGCACCTATTCTCAAAATACAAGAATTAAGAAAAAATCAACAGGTCATATTTTTGGGTTTTTTAAGCCTCTTCAAAAATACATTTCCCGAACTTCAAAAAGCATCCCTTTCTTTAACACAAAAATACAAAATATCTAAGCTTCACATATTTGCGTAATTTCTTCTCCAAATTGATTCAATTTTTTAAGCTTTATTGAAATAACCTACTCTTTTTAAAGATCTTGGATATTTTATATTTGTCGTGTTGAAAAAAGGGGTTGTTTTCAAGAAAGGAATGATTTTTGGAATTCTGAAAATGTATTTCTGAAGAGGCCTAAAAAAACCCCAAAAATAGCCCTAAATTCTGGTATAGAAGATTTTTGGATGTTTGATTGTGGATGTTGTAGTTTGACGGAACTATACTTTTAACCTTTAGAGGGCCGGGGTGACCACCATTTATTTTGACGAATCTTTTTATAGAATTGACTTCTTATTTATAAATTTAAAAAAATAAAAAACTACTAACATCTGTGCAAATTCCGATACTAATATTCTTGTATTTTTATAGAGCAGTAGCGATGGAGAATACGTATGGGATAGCAAGATGCAAGGCTACCTACTCAGTTCATTCTTTTACGGTTACGTTATAACGCAAATACCTTTCGGGATCCTTGCTAAGCGCTATGGATCTAAATACTTTCTTGGTATTGGAATGCTAATCAACTCTGTGTTTGGTTTGCTGGTTCCAATATCGGCGCATTGGGGCTTCTACTGGCTGATGATTGTACGATTTATCCAAGGCCTGGGAGAGGTAAGTTTTATGAAACAATTTATTTATATTTATAAATGAATATATCTCGATTATACAAAGAAAGTTTTTAATTTTTAAAGTTTTTTTAAATGTTTTTCTTAAATGAATTAGCACAAGTAATTGTGTTGAATGAACATGTGAAAAAATGTAAAGTTTGCACTTGACTGGTAACGTAAAAGTGAATCCAGCGAGTTTATGACAAATATTCATTTGGCCGCGATGGTCATCCACTATTCCACTTTCTGCTATCGCTCGGAATGAAATGGGTACTAACAATTTAACTGGACAAGATATTTAAAAAGGGTTCTAACTCATAGTATCTACACCCCTGATTTTTCCAGACTTTCCCTGTTTATTCCCAATCAACTCGTCACTTTGAAAGTTTTCCTAATTTAAAAATAAAGTTATCTTAACTAAAGTTTACTTTCCCTGTAATTACAGTCGCTGGTTTTATTTATTGGACTAAAGCTGAGATATTATTTGTTTGTCAGTTAAACTACAATACAGTTTGTCGATTTAAACTTCACTCAATTCAAATTTTATTCTATTAAAACTTTAATTGTTGATGAAAAAACTTTAATTGGAATTACAAAACATTAATTATTTTACAAGTTAATTTGTTAGACTTAACATTTTTAAGCACCGTTTTTAACCGCTGTTAAAATGTATAAAAGTATTATTTAGATTTTCCATGAAAGTTACTTAAAATATATTTTTTAAATATAAAATTTTGTTGTCAGAAAAACAAGATGTAATCTTTCTTTCAGAATTCATGTAGTTTAACTTTTACTGCTTGCATATTTCAAAGAAGAAGTTACACGTTAATCGTCTTTTAGATTAGTCATAAGTAATTTTTGTGAGTCAGTGCGTCACAAATATTTATAGAATCATTTTTTTAGATTTATTTTTCTATAACATTATCGCAAATAAAATTGTCATGATCTTTACGTTTTAAGTTGATTTTTATTCGTCAAATTTAATTTTTCGATAGCTATTTATTATTAATTAATGAGAATTTTTATTAACTAATGGATGCGAAGCTTGTAATTGTTATACAGTGTTAATGAACTCATCTTACAATAAAACAACATAAATAAAGCCAGGGACCGTATGCAGATCAGTATGTTTGATCATCCTTGTCATTAGCTAGATCGACCCTCTAAAATCCACACCATTTAACTGGGTTATTTCCTGCCAAGACTATTGCTAAACCTCTTCTTCATGGTGATATCAAACCAATTTGTGGGTATCAAGCGCTACCTTTGTTTTTAAAAAGGTGGTCTTCCTTTTCGTATATTTTGATCCTACAACACTCTCGTTACTCTCATTTGGATTAAGTTCCTTCTTCTATTTGATTAGAACGTCAGATACAATTTTGGCGTTTAACATCCATCTTAGACACCCAAGAAAGGTACCTAAGAAGCAAAAAATGTTAGATTATGTTTACTATTTTTGGATTAAAAAACAGAAAGAGAATCAATTACTATTACCTGTTATTGATGTTCAAGTCTTTGTTACATTCAAAATATTCAGTAAAAACTGGTTTCAAATTTATATAATTAAAAAAAACTTCCAATCAAGGAAAGTCTAACACAAACATAATCTATAAATCGTTTGCTTCTTAGGTACCTTCTTGAGAGCGCGTTTTTATGCTTTCCAAGCAACAATCTATCACAATTAAAATACCCCTTTTATGTTTTAAATTTCTTCAAATTTTATTGAGAGAGATTTGAATTTACCTGAATCTAATTGCATGCGAGAAGCTGTTTATTTTGAATGATGAATCATGCCATTAATATAAGACGCTCAAGGCTAATATTTAAATATATAAAATTAATAGCATTACTTTGAAAGATTTTTTAAGTTCTGTAGAATGTGCTATAGGAATTAAAACATAATTATTAATATTATGAAGTAGTGCTGCTTTTGGACTACCTTCAAAAACGTCATCATTTACATCAGAGTGTACGTCATCCATCACCGAACTATTAATTACCATTACTAGTTTTTGAGTTTGGCGATCCAAAATTATCCTTTAAAGTATTTGATGTTTTGTTATTGTTTTCATTTTGAAAAGCCAAGTTTTAAAAAATAATCTGTATGGTAGAGATTCAGGCTAGTCCTTCGTCCAAAGTAGGTATATTGACTATTGTACTTCGCCAGGCCTAAGTATGAAAGCTTTTTGACAAAGACAATGGCAACTTGTTGTTGGATACCACGGCATCCTCCTCTTCGCTACCTTTGTCTCATTTTATTAGAGCACTAATTGCTTGCCACATTGTGGCTATCACCCAAATTAAAATTATTCATTTTTATACAAATATAGCAAAACAAATATAAATATTATTACAACTTGAGTCACTTTCTTAATCTTCGAAACTCTAGCCAATCTTTTCCATCCGCAGCATTTACCTTAATTCTATACAATAAACTTTTATTGTCCCACTAGTGATAAAATCTTTAAAACGATAAAAAAGTTTCGCAACTATGAAATAAAGAAATTTTTATAAGAAAGCATGGTATTAATGAAGTAAATTCAAAAATTTATACTTTAACTTGGTCATAAAAACTTTTCCACTTTCTTTGCAAAAATGTAGTATTTCAAGTAATACCGTATGTTGTTCTAACAGTAAGTTTCACTTAGGTGAGATTTAAGTGCTATTTCAAAACGCGATTTTTTAAATATGCTTAAGAATCAAAGTGAAATCGTTATTTGAAATCTTATATCTCTGATGTCAATACAGCTCTGATAAATTTAAAATTACTATTCTTTAAATGTTGAGACAACATGAATATTATCAACATCTCAATTGAAAGCAAACTTTCTTGATGTACAAATTAACATAAACATCATTTGGCACAATTCTTATTTGGCGCAGGCAAAAGAAAGTATAATTTTCACTCCGATATTGATATAAAAACGATACAGAACTAAATGTTATCCTAGTTAAGAGAGCAGCTGTCTGTATGAACTAAAAGTTAGTGTTGCATGTCGCGCGATTCTCGATCGACAGAATTCGAACAAATAGTCAACATAATTGAATTTTATAATTTTATCTCAATTTTATAATACACTCAGAAAAAAAATTGTGTTAGAATCAAATACTTTATTTTGTTGTATAAATATTATTTTAAGATTATTCTAAATAAAGTTTGTTTAATCTAAGTAAATATTCATTTTATTTAAGGAAGACGTCTATTTTAGAAGGTCAAATACTTTGTAAGTTTCAGGAATTTTTTTAAATACAATAAAATCATTTAATGCGGGACTTAGAGAATATCCGAAAAAACAAATGACAAATCTGCTCGACATGCATCACTAATTAAGATTTATTATCATTAACTATAACAGAAATCAAATCATTTTATTCTGTTTTCCATAAATCTTATTTCACTATTATTTGTCATTTATCTCAATTTGAATTCTTTCTAACTTGAGCTAATTCATATATTTGATGATACAAACTTCATTACCGTTAGTTTAAGTTTCAGTAGATTTATCACAAATAAAGTTTATGTGAAATTATTCTGACAAACGATTATCCAATCCTATTGTTGAATGTATGTTTCGGATGCTTCATGATTTTCGAAGTGTTGTAATTCTAGAAAAAGGAAACAAATTTTTTTAAATTACTAGGTGACCTTTCTTACTTTTCAACTTTAGTTCTTCAAAAGTTTCCATTAAATCAACTTCAGTAAATTTTTGGAATATGCTTTAGTTATTGAAGAATAATTCTCTATACTTCAAACGTATTTAAAATTTTTAATATCATAGAAAATGTTGATAGACAACAATTGTTCAAAAAAAAGGAAAAAGTGTTGTTGAAAAGTTTAGTATGTTTTTAGCCGATTATACCACAGTTTTACAATTTTCAAAATGGAATATCTGCAGCTCACAAAACTGAAAACACTGGTGGAATCAATTGATTTGATCAATGTTTCATTTTCTGGTGCTAGGAAGAGGTAATCTGTAAATCTAAATTTAAACGGCTATTTATTATGGCAAGCAATCATACCTATTGTTTACGGATATAGACTTTCGGACCCAGATTATATCTTTTCATCACTAGAAAGTAGAAGTGTAAAGTTTTTAGTATTGAGTATAAATGAATTATATTTTAGTCCCTGGATCAAAAAACTAATCGAGTTTCTTGATCCGGGGTCTGAAGTCATCCTACCCTAAGCAGTGATAAAACTGCAATTCAGAACATCTAAAGTAAACGATCAGGAAAAAGTTAACTTCGCAGAATCTTTAAATTGTTGGATAACATTTTGTATGTTTAGATGCTTGATGCGACATTTAATTAATTACATTTCAGTTAATATTAATATTTTTCCAAGGGGCAGGGAAATATTATTTGTCTTTGAAAGTTTTCTTCAGAAAAAGAAACATATTTTCTTTCAAAAAAGGCTTTTAGTTGTTTAAATTACATCTTTGAAGGAGGCACGTGAGTTTTAAGAAAGTTTGAATGCCTCTTCAAAGACAAATATGTTTCTTAACCACCTACATATTTAGTACTGTTTACTTCACCATCACGTTTTAAGAATATGTTTGTAATACTAAAGGACTTGTATGTAATTTATGAAGTGTGAACGATTTTTTATTGTTCGGGTATATTTCCTCCCCCTAGGAATGGATTATCCCTATTGCAGGGTCCGATCGTGCCATGTACGCACGCTATGTTGGCCAAGTGGATTCCACCTAATGAGAGAAGTCGAATGGGAGCTTTCGTCTATGCTGGTATGTTTTTCTTCAAATTTTATTATCTAAAAATTAGTTTAAGATATTGATACACGTTAAGTCAGGTCTTAAAAGTCGTTGAATCATGAATTAAAAATTTTAAATGGTAACATCCCTTACGGATGATGATAACAATTCATTTTATTACCACTTTGCATTTGGCATTAATTCTACTTTTGTTAAAAATGAAAAATTATAATATAAAACAAATTTTATAAAAAGCAGAAAAACTGATTTGGCAATTACTCATTTTTTAAACGTTGACTTTAAAAATACATCTTGAATGTTGTTCCTCCTTATCGGCTTTAAAGAAATAAGAGGTTTACATATTTCAACACTACGACGACTTTTATAAGCTAATTGTAAAGTGTAATCGAACCCAACTTTGATATTTAATTATTTAAATTAACATTTCTTTTAATTTGTATACGAACGCGAATAGAAGAAAAGAAATGAGTTGAAAAAGATTAGCATATATGATTATCATCTCGAAAAATATAAAATAGAGAAAAGTGAGGCAAAACCAATCAAAAAGTAATTTTCCCTTAACAAAAAATTAGAAGAATAAATTAATTCGATTGGTCCTTAAAATTCTTGTTTATTTAATAAATAATTTTAATTACTTTTTATTTTCGTAATACATACTTAACTGGATTCCTTTGTGAAATATCAGTATCCACACATCATATGTAAGTTTGCCAGATTATATATAAGATTCGAAAGCTTACACTGTACAGTGCAGATAATTTATTTATACTCTACAATACCCCGATCTTTCCAATAATTATTAGCCCTTAAAGTACACACTGAGTACAGATCGAATGGATTGAAAAAGAAAGCATTCAAGGTAAGCAACATCCAAATACGGTTACTGACTAAAGGGTTCGATCCCATGTGAGCAGAGAGCGCAAAACCGAAAGCAGTATTTTATGAGAGTGAACAGGAAAGCCATCTGACTATCCTTTTTGTATTCACCAAATACTGCTTCGGTATACGCTTTCTGATCATATGGGACTACGCTAATGATGAAATTTATTGAAGAACTGGATTGAATAACCGACACTGCGCGTGGTCGCAAGTTATGATACTAACCAAGTAGCAGTGAACGACCCGGAGGCAATCACTACTACCTGATTGATCTTCTTCTTTCTATTCATACTTTAGCTTGCACATATACATTAAAGGATTTCTCACGTACAAAGATTCCTTCCTGCTAAGTTGTTTCCATTGCATCACTAGAACGATCTGAATCTCCATCTTGTAACTTCTCAAGAGGATCTCGTCTCTTTTGGGGAGGCTCTTTAACAAGGTCTTCAGGTGGTGTCTTATCTTCCTGCGGTTCGTTTCCAGCTTCACTAGAGGAAGTGTCAGTAATCGAGAATCTTCTTGGGCTTGTCCATCCCAAATTGTTTAATTTAATACGCGAATCTTTTTTTGAAAGGTTTCCAATGTATCGGTGCCTCATAATTTGAAATTCAAATTTGTACACTTGACAATCTCTGGAAGATGCATTATGAGCTTCAGAGCAATTATAACGTTTACTAGTAAGTAGGGGGTTAGTACAAGCATCGGAAAAATGTTTCTCAGCACAGTGTTCACAATTTGTTGAGGTTGCTCTGCATTACTGATACTAGAAGTGCCAAAGATTCTAACTCTACGCGAAGATAAATCTGGGTATAAAAGTAGTGTTAAAAGTTAAATCAATCATGTCCGAATATTGTTTTTCTCTTCTGTTTATTCTTCTTTTTGCAACAATGATCAGTTCTTTTTCTTCAGGATTCATATTTTCAATAACGTCTGAAAGTTCGGTAGCTTTTTCCAGTTAACGCCTCAGAAGAGAAAGTATAGGTTCGCATCACTTCTCTCTTCACACCAAATTTTTATTTGGTTTCTACCGCTATTGAAGATTCTCCTCTTTTCCTGTATCACACTGCCTATTAATTTGCCCACAGCAATGGGGTCGTATCTCCCCAGGTTTCTGTTTTGCGTGCATGATTCCATGAGAACAAAATCGAGGAGCAAAACATCGAAGATCCAGGTCTGGGAGAGGAACTTGCAGAATGTTGGGATTCCTCTGGACCCATATGTTGCAGGACAAGCAGGCTTAATTTCCCCCTATGATTGTGGATTCTAATTTAATTTCCCTACTTTGGTTTGTTCTACAGTTTTGATTTGTTTGTTGCTTTAAAAGTCTGATTTTTATTCTTTTGCATACAAAATTTCTTGCTAGGAATCTTTTGGTAAGATGTATCCTCCTGATTTCTAAGGGAGTGACCCTGGATTCTGTTATTAAAAAGTAATTTGGAGTAGAAGACATCCAACCCAAGACCACTCAAAGGGAATTGTTTACTGTATCCAACCTTATCAATAAGTCGCATTTTCCACATCAGATGCCTAACTGTCATGTTCAATCGAACATTCTTTACAATACCGTAGTCTTGATTTTTTATGGCAACATTTCGTTTTAGTGCATTAGAAAGTTGATCGACAATTAGTAAGTACAGCACAAGAAATGAAGAAGAGTGTGTTTTCCTTAAAATCTAATGTGCTCTTTATGTTTGAGTAAGGAAAGAGTGAAACATTTAGACAATATACTTGCATCTTTACTGTTTCATTGTGAGTCATAAAAATATCACTAAGATTTTTTTAAAATGATTTTAAAGAGCGAAAAATTAAAAGTATGTTCTTTGTGATGAAGCGTGAGATGAACAGCATAAATCCTGTCGAGTTATAACGGGACTGACCCTTACATCCGCATTGAGTTTGAAATCAGTATCATCGAAATTCTATATGTACTATTTAGTGGCTAAATTTTATTGAAAATGACTGCGATACAGGATTCATTAACCGTTTATTACGTTAATACAGAGCTTACAATTTTTTGTTTTGACTAAATCGGCTTCAGCATTTCGTCAAATAAACCAGGTAATTTAAGAACTGCTTACACTGCTTACACTGTCCAACAGAAACGATACCACAGTGGAACTGATGTTGCCGATGTTTCCAGCGGCATGCTAAAATCTTAGAAATTCGCAGGCATCTACAGAAATTAGGGATCCACTTAACTTGGAGATTGCAAATATAAATAACATGCGTATTAACTTTTCTCTTCTAATTTATGTTACTTTAGGAGCCCAATTCGGCACTGTGATATCTATGCCCTTGAGTGGACTACTTTCTGAATATGGATTTGACGGTGGATGGCCTTCAATATTTTACGTCTTCGGTGCGGTTGGAACAATATGGTGCATAGCATTCTTGATTATGGTACATGAAGATCCAGAACAACATCCACGTATTTCTGATGAGGAAAAGAAATATATCCTCAGTTCCCTCTGGGGTCCGGCAGGAGCTACAGTAAGTAAAAAGGGAAATTTACCATTTGTTAAAACATTTTTATGTAAAAGTATTTTAATGTTGTGTTTGTGGTTAAAGCCGTAGGCTGATATGTATGTTCGATAAATAAATATAAATTTTTGTTCGAAAACTCTTTCCAACTTAGAGAACTGCTTGCCCGACAGAAACAGATTCAGATCCGTGGAGGTGTACAAACGCCTTTAGATTATAATGCCATGAAGCTGAACTCTTCAAACTATAGTAACTCGTTATAAAGGAATAAGACGAGTTTATAAATAAATTAATATATTATCTTTGTTAATATTATTATATTTTTCCTCTTTCAGTCACCGCCAGTCCCTTGGAAATCGATCGTCACATCTTTACCTTTCTGGGCCATTTTGATCGCACACATGGGTCAAAATTATGGTTATGAAACTTTAATGACCGAACTACCGACATTCATGAAACAAATTCTTCATTTCAATATTAAATCGGTAAAGAATTTCATTAAAAGTTTTACATTATAAAATTATATTTAATTTTGTGCAAATGCAACCCAATTTTATCTTTACTTTAGTCAAACTTTATTTTCGTATTTTCTGCAAGCCGCTTTGAAATGATTCCTCTGAAATGTTTTCAGAACGGCACAGTGTCTTCTCTGCCGTACTTAGCCATGTGGATATTTTCAATGGTAATATCTCACATTGCTGATTGGGTTATATCCAGTAACAAACTTGATCACACGAAAACTCGTAAAATTGTTAACGCTATCGGACAGTATGGACCAGCATTCGCCTTAATCGCAGCCTCGTACACTGGATGTGATCCTTGGCTCACAGTGGCTATTCTAACTGTCGGAGTGGGATTGAATGGTGGAATATATTCTGGATTCAAAGTAAATCACTTGGACATTTCGCCGAGGTTCGCTGGAGTTTTAATGTCATTCACAAACTGTCTGGCAAATCTCGCTGGACTCCTAGCACCTATTACGGCAGGATACATTATTGTTGGTCAGGTAATACAATTTTTCAATATTATATTTTAAATGCTTTAAGGTTGACACTATTATTCTTTTGTGACGTAAAAAACTAATAAAACTCTCAAATCCTTTTGTGTATAAGCTACCTTTATTTCTTATTTTTTAATTAATTTTGATAAATTTGGAATGGATTATAAAAAACTATAGTATAGTCCAATTCTATACAGTCTGCATCTCATATGTCATTTTTTCACATTTTATTAAAAATTACTTCCTCATAGACAGTGGCGTAGGAACCAGGGGGGCAAGGGGGGCAGTTGCCCCCCAGTTATATACATATTACATTGTTAAATATATCTATATATGTAGTTTGCCCCCCCCCGGAAAATAATTCGTTCCTACGCGGCTGCTCATAGAGGAAGTATTGTAATACCAAAATTTTTCGAGTTCGATTTTTTGACATATCTTTATGTTATTTGACCTCAGTAGTTCAAAAATGATATTTTTAAAAAATGTCATTCCGTATGTGTGTACTCTGTAAATCTGAATTAGTAGTTTTCTACTAATGAAATAGTGCGGATTCGTTTACCAATTGAATTAGTAACTGTTTTTTACTAATTTTTAGTAGTTTTTTACTAATTATTAGTAGAAAATTTACTAATTTGAAATAGTAAAAAATACGTTCTACTAATTGAATTAGTAATTTTCTAGTAGCAATTAGTAAAAAACTACTAAAAATTAGTAAAAACTGTTACTAATTCAAATTGGTAAACGAATCCGCACTAATTCAGATTTAGAGAGTAAACATAACATTTTTATAAATATCTTGAAAGCATGAAGAGCTTTTGGGTTGAATTTTTTTTCTAAATTGTAGATCTCACCTGCGGACATAAAGTGAGAGTACTTTCTGATATATTAATAAAGTTTAACTAAATTTTTTTTTTATTTTTAATTTTGCAAAAAAAACGTTTTTTGCCCATAACTTTAAAAAAATGTTAGGACACATATAAATGTTTTTCTTTAGTTTTGTAGAGTTTTTTTATACGCATCTTTTGAGCCCTAATTGAACATTTTTTGTCCATACTATCCGGAGTTATTAAACTTTTAAAAATTAAAAATTTTGGAAAATAAGACTTTTTTGAAAATTTTGTTGAAAAATGTAGAAGTAACTTTAAAATTATCGTTACCAACTTGTAGAGCATTAAAAAACGCTTCGATTGACCTATTTCTGAACCTAATTCGCTAATAAATTTCGAAATTATTGGTATTTTAAAAACCAAAAATTGTGAAAAATGACATTTACTCAACTTCTTTGTTTGAAAATTTTTATTTAACTATTAAATTATTGTAACTATCTTGTAGGGTATTTAAAAATACATTGATTGACTCAAATTTCAATCACTTTTACCATGTTTATAAAAAGTTATTCATATATTTCTATTATTTTTATCTCTATGAGGAAGTAAAGTGTTCATGAAATGAGCACCAAAATTATAAAAAAAATATACAACTTGGCAGCGGTTTTTTAATGTCTTCTCAAACGAAAAAAGTTTATAAAATTTATAATTTTTATACTCTTCTTGTGAATTAAGAAATCTTTCATGAACTTAAAAAGTCAAATTTTACAAATATAAAATAACAATATTTACCTCCTTGTGTTGAAACGTGATTTTTTTAAATAATAGAGTTTCTTTAATAAATTTAATTGAAAATTTTGAAAGTAATTGAAATTTATGAATGATTTCTTTCCAGTTTTTAAAATAATAATGTTTCATAACAATTGAAATAATTTTAATTCAAATTTTTGAAAATAATTGAATTAAACAAAGAATTTTTTCAACTTTTTAAAATAATCGTGTCTGTTAATAATTATAATGAAATGTTTGTTTTTTGAAGTTTATTAAAATTGTATTGAAAATAATTGAATTCCTAAGAAAAACATTATTATTTTTAAAAAATAAAGCAATTTTTGCGATTAATTTTACTACTTATAAAAATAATTGAATTCTTTTGAAAGATTTATAAAAATTTTAGAAAATAATTGGATTCCTTCGAAAATTTTTATTATAAAAAAACTGAATTGTTTCGAAAGATTTATTAAAATTTTTAAAAATAAATTTAATTCTTATGAAAAATTTTATAAAGAATTAAGAAAAAAATTAAATTCTTTCGTGAAATTTTATTGAAAATAATAGAATTTTTGCAAAGATTTTAAAAAAATAATTGAATTGTTTCCAAGGATTTATTAAAATTTTAGAAAATAATTGAATTCTCTCGTGAAATTTTACTAAAATTTTGTTGGAATTAATTGAATTTTTGCAAAAAACTTTACTATTTAAAAAAATAATTGAATGCTTGCGAAGAATTATATTAAATTTTTTGAAAATATTAACTATAATAATCGTCGTATTCTGTCCATTCTGTCCAGTCTGTCCACACTTGAAGTTAGACTATTGTGCATGCTTTTGTTTTTTTGATATATTCTGATAGATAATATTATACGTCATTATTTTTTCACTAATTTTTTAATTTAACAATATTATTTTTATTTCTCAAATAATTCAAAAATATTTTTATTAATTTAAAAAAATTATTAATGTTATTATATTATTCATTATTTCCTTTGTTTCTAAAAAATAAATCCTGCAAAATATTTTCTTTTTTTTATATATGAAAAACTTAATTACTTGACAAAATTTTGACTTCTTCCCTAACCCTAAAGAAAATTCTGATACACTCTAAAAATGATTAGACACTCAAAAAATGTTCATTACATTTATTTACCAATTTCTGAAATTATTTGAAAACATCAATAACTTCTTTTCTAAATAAATTTTAATCATTATTATTTTCTCACAGGAATAAATTATTATTTTTAATAATTTTTGAAAAAAGTTCTTTGAGAATTTTAAAATTCATTTGTTTACAAATCAATTTTACGAAATTTAAATTATTCAGAAATTCTTCAATTAAATACGAATTAAAAAATAAACACTTCAAATAATTTCAGGATAAAATCCAATTAAACTTTTTTAAAATAATTAATTCTACAAAATTGTTAGTTATAAGTATGAAAAATACAAATTTTTAAAGAATTTGATTTGAAACCATTTTAAAATTTAATTATTTCTTAAAATTCATGCTATAATACTTTTTATAATCAATTATTATGTAAAACTTTAACTGAAATTCATTTTGAAATAAATTTTTAATTAGATAATTCAATAATTTAAATGCAAAAATAAATAATTTATTTAATATTTAAAATTTCTTAAAATTGAAGTCTCATAAAGAATTTTATCAAAACATTTTTAAAAATCATTGATTTCTTTTAACGATTTTTCATAAAATTTTTAAGAACAATTACATTTTTCGATGAATTTGATTAAAATTGTATTAAAAATAATTTAAACTCTGCGATGAGTTTTATTCATGAAAATAATTGAATTCCTGAAAGAAATTTTATTATTTATAAAAATAATTAAATCATTGCGAAAAAATTTATAAAAATATTGTAAATAATAGATTTCTTATTAAATTTTTTAAAAATAATTGACATTTTGACGACAATATTAAAAAATTCTTGAACAGAATTGAATTTCTGCGAAAAATTTTATTACTTTTGAAAATAATTGCATTTATGCAATCAGTTATAAATTTTCAAAAATTCAATTTATTATTGGGAGGCTTAAAAATGAATTTTATGCAAAAATTAATTTTGTGCAAAGTTAGCAAAGCATTCAAAATTTTTGCTCACAAATTTTTTTAGTTTTTTTGTTATTTGTAACAGGAATTTGTCGTAAATTACTGAAGTAACATTTCAAAAAACTAACTAATTCAATATCTATTGATACTAAGATAAACTACACGCGCGCTTTAGCGCGCGTTTGTTTAGCTGTTACCTATACAATAATTTAAAAAGATAACATTTTTGTAATTTTTCATAAATTTTTCGAAGAATTTTTTATTGAAATTTTGTAAAGATAATTTTATTTCTTTTGAGTAATAATAATACCTAATACATTAAATACTTCAGTTGGCGGGCGTGACAGTTGCTGCTTATTTATATTACTTAATAAAAAAATTTTAAACACAAATTTCATAAAATTCAATTATTTCTTTAATTTTTAAATAAAAAATTATTCCAAAATAATTCATAAAAAATAATTTTTTCTCAACAGTTTTTCAATAATTAAATTATTTGAAAAAATAAATTTTAAATCTTTAAAGTCTAATTATTGTTAAAAACAGGAAAAGTTTGAAATAAATAAAATCTTTTCAACGCTGAAGAATAACATTCAGAATTTTCTTATGAATTCTTGAAATTGAATATTATTCCATCACTTTTGACAAAATTCTCTGACTTTTTTCTGATTTTCCTGAATAAATTTATAAAAATAGTGATTTTGTGTAGAATTCTTCTGAATAATTGAATTTTTTAATGTTAATGACATGAAAATAATATTATTTAATTTTGACCAGAAAACTATTAGAAACAAAATAACAAATAAGTAATTAATTGTTATTAATTGTAATTTATTTTTGATAATTAATAAGTCAAAAATACTGTAATAAACATATCTTCCATTATCGTCTCATTGGCAATCACGCTTTTCTATGAACAATAGTCAACCTTAAAATATAACATGCTTAACGGAATAAAAATTTAAGTCTTATTCTCATGTGACATGTAATGTAAAAATTACATTATTGTTATATATGTTAAAAGTGAAATAAGAAACTTCACGCGCGCTTTAGCGCGCGTTATTTGTGCTAGTAAACAATAATAATCATTAATTATGTACTTAACACACTTATTATTATTAATTTTTAAAATGCACTATTTTAAAAATTTTGATTATGAAATTATTCAAAAATTTATATTTGAAAATAAAAAAAGTTATAATTAGTATAATAATAATAATAAATTGAATATTATGTTCCGCGCGTAACATTAGCTAGTTATTTATAAACGCTAAAAATTTATTCCAAATGAAGCATTTAAAAACCTTAAATATACAATTTTTTAACAACTTTTGTTATTAAAATAATCGACCTGCATTTATCTAAAGCTTTAGTAGTCGTCATATATTTTGTCGTTTTAAATAATGAATTTTTGAGAAAAAAATTTTCGTTAGAAGTTTTTAATTACAATTCTTTTAGCACTAAAGAAAAATGATTCACATGAAAAATTACGATTTTTAAATTTACTCTTAACATAATTGTCTATGTATATATAAAATGTGTGCTTGTAATTTAAAAATCTTTATATTTATGACGTTAAATCATTTTATATTTTCACATTTACGATTAAAGTTTTAACAAAAACATTTTTTTGTTTTAGCCTACTCAAGCAAAATGGAGAATTGTATTTATGTTGTCAGCAGGAGTTTACATCGTCTGTGCAACGTTTTATCTAATATTTGCTTCTGGCAAACGGCAGGTGTGGGACAATCCGGATAAAGATGTTAAGGAAAACAAGAGTAATTTAGAATCAGTAAAAGCAACAAATGAGACTCAGCAGTGACAAATGTATTACGTCAATGATTCTTGCCATTAATTATTAAAGCGTTTTTTATTTTGTTAGAATCCGATTTCAAAAATCCCTCGACAATTGGATACCTCAAAAGAAACGTTTATTAAATTGATGGATTTGTGGAATCGGCTCTAACGTGTCACAAAAACATCTTTCATGCTTTAGTATTGCATTTGTTAAATAGTTGAGTGCACGTAAAGAACATTAAATTTTTGTAGTCTTCTACAATATTACATATTTATTATTCATCAATTTTATGCTTTCAGTTAAAAGAGATTTCCATTTGTAAGAGAAATATAGGCAATAAATGCTCAGTAAATTTAGAGTATTATTTGGTCGATTCCAATGTAGGATTTTACTTTTGCCAAAGATTTAATTCGTAAAAAATGTTATTTTTCTTAATACTTAAGAAAGTGAAACTTTGAAGAAACTTTTAACTAAAGTTATAACTTAAAGTTTCGAAAATTGTTAATCAATTATTTTTGGCTGCTATTAGTGTCCCACATGGAAATTCAGATTCATATACTTCATGTACATATACTATAAGTTTTTGTAAAAATATAACTTTTTACTGAGATTCTATTCGCTTTTATCCGAATATTGTTACTGCAAAAATTTAAAAATCCGAAAAACAAATTCTGCATGCATTTGATACTATTGAACAAATGTGGAACTGATGAAGCGTTATTTCATTTTCTTGATGGAAAAATACAGCAATTTTTGTTAACACATTATAAAATTTATATATTGTATATTTTTTATTATTAAATTTTGATTTCTAGTTATTTCAGGGTAGGAAAATTTATTTCAATCTTTATTTCTGTCTTTCTTGAATTTGGGCTATTTGAGATTTACTACAAAATATAAATAGTGTCACTGATAAAACCGTTAATCTTGAACAGAACGAATTCAATACACTGACTAACATTTTGAAATAAAACTTTTTTTCCGTGTCATTCAAAGCCTTTGAACAAATTTTTTTACTAGTTTTTTAAAAACTTTTTGATAAACTTATCACTTTCGCCAGAAAGGAAAATCTATTATTTGTGATTCACTTAGTTTACATAGATGTCAAACTTTATATTCAAAATTATGTTATAAACTTTTAGTTTAAGTTTAATGAATCTTTAATATTATTAAGCTTCAATGCCGATCATATCTCAAAAAAGTGAGGGAAACTAAAAAATTTTCTAAAAGAAGAAATTTCTATTTTAAAACGATTCAAATTCTCAATACATTTCCCGTACTTCTACTCATTTCGAAGAAAATTTAGTTAACCATTAAAGTGATATTGAATATTGAAAATATTCAATTAATGTGTTGATAGAAATATGTATTATTTTCCGCAATGGATGAGTAAACGTTTGAAATGTATCATTTTCATTCCCCACTATTTTTTAAGGGTTTTAAGGTGCTGTCGATGGCAATAATTTGTGACGTGAAAGATTATTAGAATATAAGAGTAAATTTCGAATGTAAGGAAAACGGAATCATCGGAACTCTTGTATATATAAGAGAAATTGTAACATCGAAATCGTTAATATTATATCAAAAATTGTTTTTTTCAAATTGCAAGAAATTGGTAAAAATTCATTTCATAGTTTACTTTCGGCTATCAACTATATTGTGAAATTAACTATACGTGTCTAAGAGAAGCAGAACCACAAAAAATTGTTGATTATAAACGATATATTCATAACTGCAATGAAAATAAATGTTTTCTGCAAATTAGATCTAAACAATGGTGCATTTGTAGAAAACAATTAAATAATGCCTTGAATAAAGAATAGATTTTTAATCTTTTGCTGCCATCGAATCTCCGAATTTTAGTAGGCACAAATTCTTAAAAACGATATTTTTAATAAATCAAAAGCGTTGGCACTGCTTCTTCTTAACATGGTCTTAATTTTCTTTTTTGTATTTATATAATTATAATTTTATTCGTTGTTTAAGAATGTTAATTTAAAAGTATGTGATAAAGTTCGAAAAGTCTTGTGAGTGTAATGTGCCTTTTAGGATATATAATAAAATTATACGACGTAGTCTGTAATTTTAATTTATAGATACATAATATTTAAAAATAACTAAAAATTTAGTAAATAAATTATTTGGAACAAATAATGTGTTTTGCATTTTTAAGAAACAAAAATAGTTGAAACATATTACCTGCATTATAGTAGTCAGAAAAAGATTTCTTTAAGGGTATGTCAAAGTCGATGCGGTTTTCCCATTGAAGCTTAATGCAAAAATCCAATCCACTTTGACACCACCTTAAGTCACCGACTTTATTTTCTCCCTTGGGCAAAAATAACAGCTTCCTGTCGTCTATCTGAAATCGCCTTTATATAAGGAATAAAAAATATCGTAAGTGACACCGTTTCTTTACGAATAACTAACGTACCTTATACATCTAAGAAAACATTAAATTTAAATTAATATTCAATATTCAGGGTGGTCACAAGTTTCAGTTTATCAATTTCCCTGACAATTTACTAACATAAAAATTACTTTCCCTGACAAAATTCTTTTGGTATGAAAATATGAAAAAGTCTCAATTTTCTTAATTTCCCTGCCAAAAAATTTTTTCCTGACATTTCCCTGACTTTACAGGCAAAAAATTTATTTTCCCTGACATTTCCCTGACTTTACTGACAAAATTTTTTTCCCTGACTTTACTGATATGTGGACACCCTGATATTGCCATTTTTATTGAAAAAAAATATATTAACTTCGATTCTAAAAATTAACCTAACTGAATGCAGTTTGGCATTTGTAGATTTCAGAAAAAAATAGAGACAATAATTGGAGTTGATCACCATCATCATCACTTGAAAACGGCTGAACCGTTTGAAACCAAAATAGGCAGAGTATTTAGATCTTGACTCAAGTTAGGTTTATAAATTTACAGATTTGAAAAATATTAATTAGAACATCAGGAGATATTAAATTTTTTCCAAAAATGAAAAATTTTCAAATTTTACATTTTTTTAAAAACTGCTTTTAAACTTTTTATAATTGAGTATTACATGTTATTTAGTCACATTTTAGCATAATTTTGCAAAAAATAATTTCCTACAACTAAGATGTGAGTATAAAAATGTAAGGTCCAAAAACACACTAATCTTGAAATCACGATTTTTTTGTAAATACAAATGTTAGAAAATTAATAAATATAGATACCATTCGAAAGATTATTACATTCTACGATTAATGATACATAACTGAAAATTTTAATAAATACAAAGATTGCAGCAATCGACAAATTTAACAAAAATAAAAATTTTTTGGAAATTTTCTCAACTCTTGCATATTTTTTAAAAATTGCAGAAAAAATTTAAAACTTACATAAGTGTGATCATTCAAGTCTCATAGCTTTAATTTAAGGCCAAAAGAGTTCAAAAATCTTAATAAGTTCGCGAGATATCATTATAAATGACCGAGCATTAGTCGATTTTGAACGGATTCAAATCGTAGAATTTAATAATCTTTCGAATACGATACGTTTTGTTAATTTATTGACATTTGTATTTACAGAAAATTCGTGATTTAAAGATTGGTATGATTTTGGGCCGTGCGCGTGCAGCCGTACCGATAATTCCCGACGGAATTATAATAGATTATTCAAAATCTTTTTAATTGTACCTATATTTCGAAAATTTAATTGGAAAAATTATTCAAAACTAATTTTTGATAGATTTGTTTATAGTTTTTTTCGCACTATAAAAATTGAAATAAATTGCATTTTAAATACTAAAAAATGTGGGATTTTATTGGAATATTTGAAAGAAAAGTCGAAAAAGTCGCAATTTTTTAAAAATATATGTAAGTTGAACAAATTCTCAACTTTCTTAATTTTGCTGACTTAATTACTGACATGTGGCCACCCTAAATATATTTATGTAAACAGACCCGGGTCAAAATTTAAGCCCTACTTTCAGCCTACAACATAAGGTTTTATTTAAATTTTAGCAGTCAAAACGTATAGGGTCTAATTGCGACACAATTATTTCAAATTAGACTCTACTTTGACTCCAAAAGCTGGTGGAAATTTAGGATTAATTTTTAATATACATTAATTGAAGTACTGTCAGTCAGTCGCTGATTCAAATAGTAATATTTTCCTACTGAAATAGCTAATATGTAGTAACTAATTATTAGTTTTTCCCAGTTAAATTAAATTCCCGGATATTTACCTGTTCTGCAATTACCTTGTATTGTAGAATGTCGATGAAATTTATTTTTTTTTTTATGTCGTTCACCATCATCTATCAATTTCCCGATTTTTATTTAAGGTGGTAAATTTGCAATAAATTAAAGTATTTAGAATTCATCCCGTTTTAGAAGAGTTAATTTTTCACAACATAAATTATAAATATTTCTGTTCAACATAACTTTGTTTTTTAGACATTAACATTAAAAAGGATAAATTAATGAAGGTTGGTATGACAAAAGAGGTCAAGCGCCAATTTTTCGAAGTTATCATTTTTTTAATTAAAAAGTGAAATGTTTTTAAAAATTTTGGAAATTATAAAGGAAATTGTTGCAGAACTTGAGAAAATAGTTTAAAAAACGCTGAACATAGGTCAACATATTGCTCGATTTCGAAGTTAAACATTTAATTCATAATTCTTTTAAAAACAAACAACTTTTTCGCATTGAGTACATCACTTCAATAGTGCAAAAATATTTTCTAACTTTGTCTTTAAGTTGAAAATGTTTGCACAATTAGTGTTTAGGGAAAATGTGCGCATTTGATATAATTTCAAAATAACAGTTTATCTCGTTTTTTTCTGTTAATAAAACATTTTTCTTAGCTTCTATTTAAATTGTCAACATCGTTTTTCGCTTTTTGTGTATATAAAATGGGCGCTTGATCCCGTTCTTGACTTTTTAAAAGAAAGTTTTCTTCGTTATTTCAAAAGAAGTCATATTTTATGTTAAATTAATTCTTTCGCTAATAAAAAATTTGTTCTTAGTTCTATTTCTAATAATGACATTAATTTTTAAATAAACTATCATTTGTGAGGATATAATTTATCATTTATATGTTAGAGATGCTTTTTTTATTTAATTTGAACTATTTACATTAGATTAGGACAAACTATGACTAAAAATCTTATAAAATTTGGAAAAAATTCCCATTCAATAAATAGAAAAATTTCCAACAACGCAGTGTAGGATTGCGTCTAGTTCAGTGGAAAATCTTTTTTTCATTGAACCTTTAAATATTTGTTTTAAAAAAAATTTGTATTTGTTTATTTTTCAAAAATATCAATTAAGCCTTCCAATTTTTTAATACGTTTCGATAATGGAACAGACGATAAAGAGGCAGTTGGCAGAAAAAATTCTTGAAAAATAAATATAATAAAAGTATAGTTTGATTTTTTGCGTATTGTATGTTTTAAATCGGCACTATACATTTTTTAATATCTTCCCAAATCACTCGACATTCAATCGTTTATCTACTTTTTTTTGTTAATTATTTAATAAAAATTTTTGAAAATTTTTTTGAAAAAATTCAAGTTGTTTAATAAAAATATAATTCTTGTTCTTTAATATTTGGCTCACTTGTCTGCCTTCCATCCAAGCATTGAACGTATTACAGAATCAAAAGTCTCAATTTTCGTATCACTAGACGCTGTTCAAGTCAACATATTAAAAAAGTTTTATATCCTGGTACCCTACCGCATAGAAATGAAAAAAGAAAAAAGAAAAAAATGAAAAAAAAATGCAATACTCAATTAGCTTTCATTGAAAGAAAATTTAGCAGCCTATATTTACTAGTTTTCAGAACAAAAGAAAATCTGTTATGAATTTAAATTCTGATAATTGAAATCTCTTAGAAAAATAAAATTTTTGGAATTCATTTCATAAAAATCCAATGAAAAATTGTAATTTATTAGTTATTTCATTGGTAAGAATTCACAAAATATTCCATCAATTTTCGATGGCAGTTTGGAGTTTAAGTCACTACAGGTCAATATGTTGGAAGCGATGCAGTCCTTAAAACCAAATCCATGAATATTCATTGTCGTACATAATTATCTGTCGAAAAGAATAATGTTTTGTCTTTAAATCACCAAATCGTAAATTACTATCACCTATTTCACCAATGTGCACGATCACATTTTACATTTTACAGTAATGTCCACTAAATCCGTGTTCATTGATCTACGCCATCTTAACGTGGATAGGAAATCCGTAAACTCCATAAATTTTATTATCGGATATAAAAGGTTAAAAATTTTAATAAATCCATCAATTTTACATAGGCGAATATTAATGAAATCACTTAGGCTCCGGAAAGGCCACCTGACATTTGTAGACGTCGTCAAGCATCACCGTTTGTCCTTGACCTTGACTCACAGAGACGGGCGTTGTAGCATTAACCACAACTACTTGCTGGCCTTGCTGGGATTGAGCTTGTTGCTGCTGGTTACTCGTGTTCGCTTGAGGAGCATTACTACTGCTGTTGGCGTTTTGATTACGTGCTGTTTGGCCATACTTCTCGTGGATCGCTCGATGCCGCTTCAGTGCGAAGCGATCTGAAAATCCTATTTCGCAAATGTCACACCTGAAACAAATACAAAATGCTCTTTAACATGAACCAGTTCAAGTATTTCAAAATTATTACCAATTCGAGTCAAATAAGAGGATATTTTACTTAAAACAGTGTGCCTAACAAGGATTTTATTTCTGCTTTCTTGGGACCAAAATATCGTAATTGTCATATTTAACAATAAATTATTATATAATTATAGAAACAAACGGTAATAAAATTCTTTCAAGTTTTGTTAGATTAAACAAATTTTTAATTAACAAAAATTTTTTATTTTTATCTAAATTTATAGAAATTCCCTGACTTATCACTGACCAAAAAAATTCTTATTTTATAAGAATATTGTAGTTTTTCAAAATTATTTTTATCATTTCAATTAAATTATTATTTTCAAGAGTCTATAACTAAAATTCTTCTTTCAGTGAATTATTTTTAATAATTTTCGAAAAAGTTCTTTGACAATTTTCAAATCCATTTGTTTGCAATAATGATTTAATTTTACGAAATTTCAATTATTAGTAAATTCTTCAATTAAATATATATTAGAAAATAAAAACTTCAAATAATATAAAAAAAATTAAAATTTAAAAACTTTTGAAACTAATTTCAAAATTCAATTATTTCTTAAAATTCACGCTATATTGCTTTTAATATTCAATTATTATCTAAAATTTAAACTAATATTCAGTTTTAAATCAATTTTTATCAAAAAATTTTACTAGAATTCAATTATTAAATAGGGTAAACCAGACAGTAGTCGGACACTTTTTAATTTTAAATAGCTATAAAACCGTATGAGATAAAAATATTTTGTTTGTTGTTAATCATTTCTAAGGTGATCATAAACAAATCTAAACTTTTGTAATAGAAAATAACAAATTTTGGACGGTTTTTGAAAGCTTTTTTAAGTGGCCGATTACTGTCAGATTTTTATTTGTTTATTTACTAATTTTTTTAACGAATAAAAATTTTTTTTTAACATAAACATGATTGGTTTCATAGTTTTGTGTGATCGTAAGGAACAACATCACATAAAAGAATTCGAAAAAAATTAGAATTGCACTTTTAAAACAGTGTTAATTAAAAAGATTGCTTCAGGTGGCCGACTACTGTCGGATTCTTACTTTTTTTTGTAAATTTTTTTAACAAATAAGAAATGTTTTTTTGTAAACATGATTGGTATACTAGTTTTGTAGGAACATTAGGAACAATTACACATGAAAGAAATTTTAAAGAAATTTCAATTGTAATTTTTAAACAGTATTCATTAAAAAAATTTTCTTAAGTGGCCGACTACTGTCTGGTTTACCCTATACAAAAATAAATAATTTATTATATCAACAAATCTCTAAATAATTGAGTTCTTTGACAAATTTTAATAAAATTTTTATGAATAATTACATTTTTCAAGAAATTTGATTAAAATTGTATTAAACATATTTGAAATTCTGCGATGAGTTTTATTATTTATGAAAATAATTAAATCCCTAAAAAGAATTTTGTTATTTTTGAACATAATTATATTTCTGTGAAGAATTTTATTTACTTTTGAAAATAATTGTATTTCTGCAATAATTTGTAACTTCTCTAAAATTCAATTTTTTTTAGTGTTTTTATCTAAAATTCTTCTATAAATCCATTATGTTTAAAATTTTCAAATTCACTTGTTTACAATTTAATTTTACAAAATTTCAATTTTTGGAAATTTTTCAATTAAATATATACAATAAAATAGAAACTTCAAATACATTTTAAAAAATCGGCAATTAAACATTTTCAAAAAAATTAATTCCACTGAATTGTTAGTTAAAAATATGCAAAATTCTGATTTTCAAAGATTTTAATTTGAAACTTTTTAAAAATTCAATTATTTCTAAAAATTCACGCTATATTACTTTTAATATTCAATTATCTAAAATTTTAATTGAAATTCATTTTTTAATCAATTTTCATTAGAAAATTCTACTGGAATTCAACTATTTAAATACAAAAATAAATAATTTATTGAATGAGTTAATGTTTCTCAGAATTTAATTCCCATAAAGAATGTTATTAACAATTTTTTAAATAAATATTGAATTCTTTCGACGAATTTTAATAAAATTTAAAAGAATAATTACATTTTTCGAGAAATTCGATTAAAATTGTATTGAAAATAATTAAAATTTTACGATGAGTTTTATTATTTATGAAAATAATAAAATTCAAATAAAAGTTTTCAAAAAAATTAATTCTAAAAATTCACGCTATAGGTAATGCTTTTAATATTCAATTATAATCTAAAATTTTTATAATGAAATTCATTTTCTTAAAAAGAATTCTAGTATTTACGAAAATAATTGAATCTTTGTAAAAGTTTTATTATTTATGAAAATAATTGAATTATTGCGAAGAAATTTATAAAAAAATTTGTAAATAATTGAATTCCTGTGAAATTTTTATTATTTTATAAAAATAATTAAATGTTTGCGTAGAATTTAATCAAATTTTTTTTTAAAATAATTGAATTCTTTTGGAAAATGTTATTAAAATAATAAATATTGAAAATCACTTGAGGAAAATTTTTGAAAATAATTGCGATTTTCTCGAAAACTAGAACCGACAAAATGGGCCCTTTTCATGTGGACGTTCACAAATATTGTCGAAATCAATAATTAGGACAAACGTAAATATGAAAATGAAAAATCTTACCTGTGTGGTTTTTCTCCAGTGTGAACCTTTGCGTGATTTTTTAAGTGTGTTGCTTGATTGAAAGCAGAACCACAAATATTACACCGATATGGCTTCTCTCCAGTGTGAATTCTACGATGATTCCACAATGTTGAATGTCGTGCAAAGGTTTTCTCGCACACTTCACACTGGTACGGCCTTTCTCCAGAATGTATTCTTTCGTGATTTTTGAGATGAGGACTTTGAGAGAATTGCATACCACAAACACCACACTTGAATGGCTTTTCTCCAGTGTGAACTCTACCGTGGTTTTTTAAGTAAGCCGCTGAAAATATCCAAAAAACAAATTATTAAATACTCGTATACTTCGTACGTATACTTGATGCGTTTAACCAAATGTTACCTTTTGCAAAAGCCAAGCCACAAACTTCACATTTAAACGGTTTATCTCCTGAATGAAGTCGCTTGTGAGACCAAAGAGAAGAATATCTTGAAAAAGTCCCATCGCAAACGTTACAGTGGAAAGGCTTTTCCGGTTGGTTTTGACTATTCTGCTTACCTCCTAGAGTTACAAATTTTTATATTAATTTCCTTAAGGTTTGGACTTTTAAATTAACTAGAAAGTTATAAATTCTATTATAAAAATCGCTAAGAATAAACTATTTATCAAACTGTGAGTAACTCCTTAAAAATGATATGAGTTGTTAAAGGTCTAAGACATGAAAGTAACGGTCAAATTTTGTGCATGTTTGAACGAATTTCTTCATACTTGGAAAACCGATAATAGGCCAGTCGGTGAGAGCAAAAAGTGCACAGAATATAACGAAAATTGCGCTACTTTAAAAAAGTCAGTCGTTTAAAGGATTAAAAAGTCTGGCATTAAAGATTTAACCCCATTTAAAAAAAAAATTTATTTTTTTTCGTTTTACGGATAATATGGGTCTTGTAGTGTAGGACTTAAACTTTAATTTAAGACTGTAGAAGTTTCTCGCAGGTCAAGTTGAAGGGTCTACTCACTTTAGACGCGCCAGAAGGGCTATTTTTGTAAATTTTTTTCAGGTTTAAATTGTAAATATTGACATGTGAGGTTCTACACATAAATAAATACACTCTCGAAGTGCAAGAAAAAAAATTACAAAAATAGCCTTTTTTAGCAAGTTTAAAGAGGGTAAGACCCCTTAAAGAGAAAGAAAATACTGAAAACCTTCAAAAACACGTTTTTGGGGTTTTTATTTAATAGATTCAGCGATTTTGTCTGTAAATGTCATAATTCCCGGTTTTTTTAAACCATGGCTTTTTTCCGGTGTATAGAATTCCAGGGTAATTCCCGGATTTCCCGGTCAGTGGCCGCCCTGTTATACTATTAAATAATTCTTTAACTTTACCGAACCCCAACACTTTGTCTCCCTCATTCTAGTATTCTTAATGATTCATTATTAAATATTTTAATTCCGTTAGAACGGTTTCTAATTTTGTACTATACAGGCATGCTGCAAAAGTTAAAATTAAAACTTAAGTACACGAAAGTCCATTGAATTTATTTATTATTCAACCATTGTTTTGGCTTTTATGTTAAGCATTAGTAATGCACTCAAGTCATCGGGGAAGGAAAATAGAAGATTTGTTTAGGTAAAAGAAAGAAATTAGTCTCTTGAATGAAAGTACATTTCTTTTGTACGAGTGTGACTTGCGCTTGGAAAGCTTTTAACCCGGTTACGTGTTTCATTAGCAAAATAAGCCAAATTTGAAATAGGAAAATAGTGCATTACGCGGAGATGCATTAGGTGTAGAAAGTAGAAAACGAAGAAGTGCTTCAGTAGACGCTCCTTAAGTGCCCAATTGATACCAGCACTCGCCCTAAATGCCTCTTTGACTTTTCTGCCCACACTGCTTGGGGTAATGGTAATGATTCTACACGTTTCCACTGATTTGTCCTGTACAGACACTGTAGGCGAGATCTGTAGGGCACTTGGGGAGTTTACGGGTGTGGAAAAATGGAGCATTTGAGGATTGCAGGCACTTAGGGAATCGGGCACTGGAGGAGCGCCTACTGCATATTTTGGCAAAAATTCACTCACCAATGAAAATTATTCCAGTCCCATTGCATTTATGACATTTTGTGACACTCGTAACTCCCCTTCGTTTAACTGGATGATGTCCTGGTTTGATTGCTAAATTTAAAAATATTATCAGTTTCAAAGTCATTTATGAACAAGTGAGGGGAAGTCTATTGAAAAAGTAACAACGTTTACGACTCATGAACAAAATAACACACATAAATAAGCCCCATCAATTACAATTTTCATTTGACTGAATTTGACACAAATTTTACACAATTTCCTCAAAAGGAGAACATCTACTCATAGGAAGTTTATTCAGTGACATGAAAAATGAACACATTTTATTTTAAAATAATCCTCATTTAATTCAAATTTAGCAAAATTCTCATTTGATTATGAGATGAAATTTACGTAATATGAGAATTCGCTTCATCGGAAATCCTATCAAATACTAATTCAAAGAATTGAAAATGCTAAATAGCAAAATTCTGTCAAATGGAAATTCTATTTAATGAAGTTAGGAACTTATTCACGCGACCCACCAAATACACAACAGAATTATGTTAAAAATGTCATAGTTCAAATAAACAATGAAAAAGGGGAGTAATATTTTAATAAACGTAATTATTGATGAACACTAGTTTAAAAAAATAATAATTCGAATAAATCGTTGTGATGTTTTGCAAGTTTAAGGTTCCGAAGTGCCTAATTTTCTCAAGTGCATCCTTTTTTCACAGTTGGAAACTCCTTCAGTGCGCTACGTCATTTACAGTCTATTTGCATGTGCAACGTAAACAAAAGCATCAATATAAAATAAGTGCGTGTTTTATATTTGAAACGTTAGATTATGATTAAGATTATTATTCCGACAGGACGATAGATTGAATGCTGTGGCGACAGCATTCAACAAAATTGAAATATTAACCAAGTTGAAATTAAGGTTTACTTATTTTATTAAAAGAACTTTAGCTCAGCATCTGTGCTTTTGAGCCGCGCAAAATCAGGGGCAGAAAAGAGGTAAAAGTCCCAGTTGCAGGCCACTAACTTGAATTTTATTTATTATTAAGCTACCCATGTGAGGTCAACAAAATATTATTATAAATTATCCCAATTTTAGTAATAAGCATTCTATAAATAATGTACTACAAAAATTAGTTTTTAATTCTAATAGGGATGAAATGTTTGAATCAGTATTATAATATCCATATTGTATTTCTCAGCTTGGAGCTAAGGAAAAAATAATTTAGTGTTAAGATAATAATTGAGGCTCCGGATCTTAAAAGGGCACTTTTACCATTTAAAATCAATGCGGAAAGTGCCCTTTTTAGATCCGGAGCCTCAATTGTCAAAATATTGGGTTTTTCGGTATAAGCAAAGTAGCTGAACAATTTTTGAAATTCTTGAAAATAAAAAAGTACAACTTACAATAATTTTTACAGTTGAAATTTATGCGGCTAATTATTGGTACATAAAACTGTCGCTTGACCATTAATGAGCCTATTGAAGTCTCATTTTAAATTATTAAAATGGTAAATTAAATTTTATATTACATAGGCTAAAAAATAATTTTCATAATTAGTTACATTTTTAATCAAAGATTTAGGACTTTATAACCATAACCTCAAAATAACACCGTTCGACAAAATTAAATTTTTTTTTGCACCTATGAACGAACCAAGGATTTTCGGAACATAGAGCCAAAAAAAAGATACCCGTGTCTGGCCGTTTTTCGAGACCCAATTGTCTTGCAAAAAATTTAGAAAAATGGGAAATTTTTATTCAAAAATGGTTTGAACGTTATTGGGACCATTAAACATACCCTTACTAATATTTCAGGTCCAACTTTCAACTTCAAAACTACCCCTATTTCGATTTATTTAAAAAAATATTAATAAAACTAAAAAATTTTCAATTTTTGAAAAATTAATCGTTGAATAAGTGTAATATCTTTTTACAGACTACCATTTTCAATTTTTTACCCCAACCCTTATTTAAAAACCAACCCATAAGAAAAATCAACATATCGAATATTGCCCAATAATTTTTTGATTTTTATAAATCTTCGTATATATAAGGGTTTTTGGGGTCGCTAATAACAGATCTGAAGTCAGATTTTAGAAATTCAAAATGGCTCGCGTTTGTCCCCTTATTGCATCCAGCCCTTCAATTGGTTACCTTCTGTTTAAGAAGGTTTGTTTTTACCCCTAAAAACCATAAACGACTTAATCTTTTTTTGGCTCTAGTTTCCGAAATTCCTTGGTTCGTTCATGTGTGCAAAATCGTGTCGGACGGTGAATAACTAGTAATTGATAATTTCTACATTTTTAATACAGAAATTAAATTTTTTCTTTATGGATCAAGGTTCGCTTAAGTCAACAATTTTAATTTATAAATTTTCATATCATTTACAAACTATCTAATTAAAACCTAAAAGTCTTACTCGAATTGTTAGAGCAGAAGCTGAATATACTGGATAGATGGACTTTATGGAGGGAAACAATCAATTTCCCTTACTAGAGACTCTCAAGTAAATGAACGTGGTTCGCGGCTATACTCAAAAGCCGTGTTAGAAGTGCTTTGGTTGCACGAACGTCGTACTGCATAAGTAGCAACGCATAAGAACTCATGGGACAAAATAAGTCTTGCTGAAGATCCTAAATATTGGAGGTGTGGGAAGGTAGAAAAACCGACAACAGATTGTAGGATATTTCTTTCTTAAAGAAGTGGCTATTGCCAATAGTTGGCTCATTTTCCTGTGGTTCTTTTCTTGAAAGAAGAGCTATAGAGACTCAGGACAAGATTCGTCGGGCAAGCAGTTTTCTAGGTTGGAATGAGTTTTTTAACCAAGAAAGCTATCAAAAAACCAAGTTGCAAAACTGTTAGCATAACGAGTTAAGTGAAATATGTTTATAACCAGTAATTAGTGAAAGATTTAAATTATCCCGTCATGCAAACAATTTTCTTACTTCGTTTCTTGGTTCAAAAACTCATTTTCAACTTAAAAATAAGCTTGCCCGAAGGAAACATATTCAGAATTGGATAGGTTACGAAGTAGTATAAGGAGACTTGATGGGCCAAGTTTTCTTTAACTTTACATAGTCGTTAAGTCTCCTTATACTATTTCGTGGGTGAGGTGTGTCACCCTGAATGAATTTTGTAATTTTAAGATAAATCGTTAACATAAAACTTCTGATAAATTAAGTTTTGGTGAAAAAAATCCCATTTTAAAATTTGAATAAGTATCAATTCTTCTCAAAAAAGATTCCGTCTTTTTTGTTCTTTATTTAAAAACCATGTAATAAAAATTAAAAATAATCGTACCCAAATTGAAAAAAATACCTATGTTTATTTTTTTTCTTTACAGAATGAATAAAAAATATTTTTATCCTTAAAATGTGTACTGAAATTTAACGTGCAATCGCTGATAACCCCCGAAATTCCCGTACGCTAGACACTCTGTAATCAGCAACTTACATGGCGGCCGCAAAATTTTATTTTCAAAATTCCCTGACTTTTCCTTGACTAACAAATTTTTGAATTATTTCATATTCTTCATTGCTGATTAAAACGTTTGTAATGCTTTCTAAGTAACAATTTTATTTATAAAAGAAAAATAAGATAATTAAAAATTGTTTGTTAACAAAATCTTATTATGTCCGTAAGAACGTTCAAACTTATGAAAAATGTGACGGCACCATTATAATGAACTACATTACAAAAATGTCTACATAAAAAAACTGAATTGACAATATGTATCAAAGTTTTTTAATTTGTGGTTTCTTTCGATCAAAATTCCCTGACTTTTGAAGAACTTTTAAAAATTTCCTTACTTGTTACTGATTTACAGTTTTTCCTGACTTGCGGCCACCCTGAACCCAGAAAACTCCGAAAATCAATTTTCAAGCAAATTCGATAAATTAAATTCTTTTAAACATCGGCCATAATGGATCCGCCATTTTGCATTTACAGAGATAAACAGTGGATTCGTAATCACAGAACCAAAAAACTTTTAAACCATGTTGACTTATAACATTTTTTATGCAGGGTAAATTGAACCGATTTGATACCGATTTCTGACAGTTAATTAAACCGTAGGAGGGTTAAACTCTTATTTTAATAAAATTCAATCGATCACTTAAACATTTAAACGTAAACTGTTTGAGTTCTTACTAAGCTACAAAACAGTAGTTTTTGAATGAAAATTCGTCAAGTGCCTCCTGCACGGACTTGACAAAGTATGTGAGATATACTTCAAACAATGTATTATCATAAAACAGAAAAGAATTGTATGAAAATGATGAAAGTCGACTTACTTTTTTTAACTTTAGTAGGATGATGCTCACAAGCATCTTCACTTCCGCAGTCCTCACATATTTGCACCTTCGGTTTTTGATGCGTGTTTGTTTTGTGACTCTTCAATTCCCCCGGTAAAATAAAACAAGCGCCACAAACGTCACAAGTGTAGGGTCTTTCAGGAGTTGTTGAAACTGTGACGGTTGTGGGTGTTTGCACTATGACCTGCTGAGGTTGCTGCTGTAGATTACTGGGAGTTGTGTTGTGAATTCGTTTGTGATGATTAAGCAATGTCATGTGACCGAAAACCAAACCACAAATGTCACATTTAAAGGTTGAGTTTGTTGCAGCCGCTATGCTCATTTGATTCAACAATGTGTTGTACCCCACAGGCTGCACGTCGAAGCGGTAGCATCCTTTGTCATCGGTTGTAATTTGTCCAATTGTGCTCACGGTGTTTGATTGAACCTTTTGAAGCATATTCACATTGTAGTAGAAGGGAAACTCCGCAGTAGTCGATTGCTGCTGCGACTTGTCTTCCTTCTTTTCTGTGACGTACATTTGTTGGGCCTGCTGTTGTGATGCTTGCCCCTGAGCAGTTTGCTGCTGCTGAATTTGTTGTGGGTCAAACATTGTTGAGTGTTGGGTTGGCTGTAACAGACAGTCTCTTTTTATTCATTTAAACTTTACATAAATAGATAGTCATGCAAATTTATTTTAAATACATCTCAATTTCTTCTCGAATGGCTGATGCACTTTCAAAGATTAGAAAAATGTTTTCTAATCTTATATTATGGTTAATATTTCGTCAAATAATACACGAAAAATCTTTGTTCAAGAGTTATGCAACAATTGAGGATATGGGAAAAAACGTTAAATGCTGCAGAACCGTAAGTTAAAAAATTATTTAAAGCCTTTCGAGAAGAACTGTAGTTAACTTCTGGACAACATGTTGAATTCTCAAACTTTTCATATAGTGAATAAATAATATAATAATAAAAATAAATAAATAATGAAAATTGTACAATACCTGTCGTTGGCTGCTATAGTTTGAATTTCTTTGTTCCGTTTGAGTAAAGCTATTTGTTTGCTGTGTTTGTGTAAACATGGAATTCTTAAGGATTCCTCAATCTGCTGTACCTACAGAATAGTAGAAATAATTAATTTACAATCATCACTAAATGAATAGTAAGATAATAATAAAATGTAAACTGGAAGTAATTGTAATGCCTTATTTATCAAAACCTTTTCACTACCGAAGTATTTAAGTATTTTTTGTACTTGAACAACTCAGGGAAGCCCTCAGTAGCGCGAAGGTTAATATTTGACAACAAGTTATTGAAAGTTACTTTTGAATAAAAAGGAGAATGATGAATTTTCAGCATTCTTTTATATATTTTGAGACCTCTAAAGTTGGCGTCGAAAACTATTCTTTTTTATTTCACTTTCATTCAGCTAGTACGTAGAAGACTTTTTAAGAATAATTTTTCCTAGTTTTATATTTTAATAACATCACAATTAAATTTTTTGTCAATCGAGGGTTTTTGGGGTCGCCGATTAAAAATTAAAAAATTCATTTAGTTGGTGTAATTCGAGTAACTCGGGGGTTTTCGCAGTTGCTGATTACGAATTCAATGATAGTTTTCAGAAATTCAAAATAGCGGATCTAATATCATGAATGAAAAGTTTCAAAATTCAGTCAACTGGCCTAAATCTAAAAACGTCAGAGACGAAATAGATAGGTTTTTAAATTTCTCTTCTTTGTTGTTGTTGTTGTTGTTGGTTATACTGGCCAGATTTGTAATCTAGGACGTAAATTTTTCTCGGCCGAAATCTAAGTCATCTAGACACTCAAGATTCAACTTCTAAATTTAAAAATTTTGAATACATAGGTATATCTTTATAGGAAATTTCGTTGCAAATTTTAAACAACAGAGAACTTCCAATGAGAAAATTGTTCATTATGGTAAAAAAAGTTTTTTAGAAAATTATTGTGCCGATGATTAATTATTAATGTTGAAATGGTGAATGTTTAAAGTTGCCAGCGGCCGAACGCATAGAGCGCGTCACTCGCCACAACATGAAACATATGAAATACTCCCGAACTAAATTGTTCAATTAAATTCTGTAAATTTAAAAAAAAATGTTTAACCTAGCATTAAAGAGGTGGGAGAAAATGTTATTTAAAAAAAATCTTACGTATTTGTTTATTAATATTTTTACTTGGTTCTTCGATAATTTATTAGTTTATTAGTTATATTATTCGTTAAAAAATTTGCAAACATTTCAACAAATGATTTGATAATGAAAAATCGAGTGAAAGTAGAGTTTACTATTTAACTCGATCGCGACGATGGAGTGGGAGAATTCGGAGAGATGCGGCAGCCGCGCGCGACAGAATTCGCTTCAAGTTGTCAAATTTTTTAAAATTGCTATAACTTTAGAACAAATAAACAAATTTCGATCATTCTTTTTTTAAACTGAGCCAACATTTTCTCAGGATTTCAAAAATTTTATTACTTTTTTTAAAAAATCATAAACAATATGAGAAAATTAATATTATTTTTTTTTTAATTTTTATTTTTGCCAAATAACACAAGTCCTGCAAATCTGAACTTTGTCTTGGGTCAGAATTCGTAAAATTTTCACAAAAAATAAAAAGTATTTTTTTTTTAAATCGAAATTTTGAAAAAATATTTCTACTTCGTCTTAAGAATGTGTCCACCATAAAACAAAAAAAACTTTTTTTTTATAAAAGTTATTGCAAATTGAATTTTTTTGCAACTTTTTAAACAAAATTGTATTTCTCCTAAATGAATAAACCGATTTAAATGAACCAAGCGGGAATATAAAGGGGATAAAATATACTTTTGTTTAAAATTAGAAAATTTTTAAAAAGTTTATTTTTTAATAATTATTTACTAAACTATTTATAAACAATTTATTTTTTTTAATGTTCTGCACCTTTTAAAAATTAGAAAAAAATCTCAACATACAATTAAAACTATCGGGAATCAAAATCTGTTGAAAAAAATTCATTTTGCAATAACTTTTATAAAAAAATTTTTTTTCCGCTCTTTATTGGACGAATTCCTAAGGCCAAATAGAAATGTTTTTTCAACATTTCGATTTTAAAAAAATAGGAACTTTTTATTTTTTGTGAAAATTACACGAATTCTGACCCAATTAGCTTTTAAAAAAATTGGACCAGCAACATAGTTTTAATATAGTTACATTTTTGTAATATTTCAATGTGTTATCTTCAATTAGGGATACGCCAACAATAAGCGCAAAAAAGTTTCTAATTGTAAATTTATTTTTAATTTAAGTATATTTTTTATAAATATTAAGTGAAAAAACAATTTTTCAAATGCAAAGCATAGAAAACATTTTTAAGCGAATTATTGAGGCATATATGAAAGTATTTTGAAAGCATAAATCGTTTCAATGAAAAGCATAAATGAATGAATGTGAACAAGTGTTTTTGAAGATGAGAATTCTTGGGCTGAACACGAATTCGGAGTCGAAAATGTTCCATTAAGTCAATTTTTTGAAAAAAAAAGGTTGAAACCCACAAAAATTACGTTTAAGGCGAAACTAATTACATCAATTTTATAACTTGGTACCTACACTTTAAACTAATATAAAAGGGCATACTTTAGACTTTAATTTCTGATAGGAGCGAAATTTCTGACACTTAGCACAATAATTTTTCAAAAACTGAAAAAAAGCATTTTAAAAAAGCATTTTATGTGGGTTTCAACACCTTTTTCAAAAACTTTGATGTGTTGGAACATTTTGGTCTCCGAATTCGTGTCCAAGACGAAAATTTCCTTCGGAAACACTTGGCCACATTCATTCGAAAAAAACGATGGAGGGCTGTGTAATCAACATATTTCCTTATATTTATAATGTGAGTAATTTTTTTAGAAATTCATTAGTCATAAAATGAAATGGATAGAAAAATATTTTAATTCCTTTTGAATGTTTCTAAAAATTGATAGATTTTAAAATGCATCCGTAATTTTGTTGATATTATGTTTTTAAATCCACAAAAAATTGCCGAATTTGCATTTTTTAAAATTATTCTAAGGCTTAAAAACACTATTATTTAATTTTTTTTACTTAAAAATTCATGTATTTATTTTTCTTAATTTTAAATCATAATTTTGTAAAATAAAAAAATAAAAAATATGAATAACTATAATATTAAAGATAATATATTTATCATACAGTAGAAAAAGATACATATCAGTCATAGCCCATGAGTGGGAGTGAGTCAGACTTATGTAGAATGCAAGCTTCCCAATGACTGACATGAAGCTTTTCTTGCAGTATAAATATAAAAATATGTATAATATTATATTATTATAATAAAATATTAATTTGTTCATTTTTTCTAATTAAAGGGACAAAATATTTTATGATCATTGAATTCCTCAAAAAAATTACAATAAAAATAATTTTATGGAATGTTTAAAATATTTTCTTGATACCGTTGAAAATATTGGTATAATTATACACTCCCTTTAAAATAGTAGTTAAATAGTTGCATAAACTGAATAGAAACACATTTTTCAAAACTTGTGTTTTTAATGAAATGAATTTCTAAAAATTTTTTTCTAAGGAAAGTTATATATTTTCTTAAATTTTTTTGCAAACAAATTCAATTTCCAATTTTTCTAATGAAGATCAATATCTACTAACAAATCAATTACTTTCTACAATTAATAATTATACTTCTTCACTAAATCAATTATTTATAATAATTTTCCGAAAATTCCTCGAGAATTCAATTATTTAAATACAAAAATTCAATTTTTTATAATAATTGTAACTGTAACTGTCTATATTTTTTTAAAGTTATTAACTGTAAAAGAAGTAAATTTAAAAAATTTTAATTTACTTTGTTCGAAGATATAATTGAATTTTAAAAAATTATGATAAAACAGTCCTAAGAGTAAATTTTTAAAAAATATTGTAATGTAATTTTTAGAGAATAATTGAATTACTTAAAAGAATTATAAGTATAATTTAAAATTTATATTTATCCTATAAAATCATATAAAATTTTATTTATAGTAAATTTTATATTTAATATAAATTTAGCTTAGCCCGTGTAAGAATCTTAGATATATTTAATTTAATTTTTTAAAGACTTTTAATTACAAATTTTAAACATGATTTTCTTTAAAATTTAAAAAATAATTCTAAAGAATTTTAATGTTATTATTTTTCGTATGTATTTGAATTTGCGGAAATATGTAACTGAAAATATTGGAATTAAATAAAATAATTAAATTTTAAAAAATTAGGATGAAAAAATTCTAAGAATTGCTTTCTTCAAAAATATTTTAATACAATTTTTAGAAGCTAATTTTCAATCATTTTCAATTGTAAATTTACTTTTGAAGATTTTTCATTAAAATTTTTGAGAAATCAATTTTTAAAATTTGCAATCAAAATTCTTCAAAAGTTGATTTTCAATTAAGTTTTACAAAATTTCAAATATTCAAAATCTTTTTAATTGTATATTTTAAAAAAAGAATCAGAAAAATGATTCGAAAATCATTTTTTAAAGATTTGCTCATAGTTATTTTTCACATTATAAAAATCGAAATAAATTACATTTTATACTAAAAATATGGTATTTTTTGCAATATTTGGAAGAAAAGTCGAAAAAGACTTTGAAAATAGTCGAAAAAAGTTGAAAAACATAATATTCGAGGCCTGTAAATGTAATTTATGTGATTTAATTTGAAATTGCAAACAAGGTTTTTTATGTTAAAGTCAATTACTTTTTTTCAATTTCAAGTTTATGAATTCGACTAAAAAATGCTTATCGAGCTTATTGTTAGCAAGGAAGGAAATTTTCATCTTTAGTAACTAAATTCATTTAAAAATAATGAATAAAAATAATTTTTAAAAAATGAATAGAAAATGTTTAGAATTTGACAACAAAATTTAGAAAAATTAAATTAAAATTAAATTAAAGAAATCAAACCTCACTAGATAATATTTTTTAGAAATTGGAACATGGAAAAACTGTTTTAAAAAAACTGATTTTATTGGAAATCACAAAGGTGACAGAATTTAAAAAAGATGAATGAGTGACAGTCTGTGATCCCTGTAAACATTGCAACCCAGCAAAAATTTCTGTTAGTAATGATGGATGCGCTTTAGCTGATTTTCCGCCAATTTTTTAGGTTAAAATAGCAAGAAATTTTGACATTCTACTCGAGTTTTAGATCCATGCATTTATGTAAAACTGATATTTATTCGATTGCAGCTAAATTGGCATTTATCAGGCGAGATGCAACTGCAAATGGTTCTCCCGGCGTGTAATGCTTTGTTGGTGGCAATTAGAAAACAAGTATTGTAATTGTTTTGTACTCACATCTAATGATGTCCATGAAAGCAACGCTGACTAAGTGCTTGTAAACATAGTGGAGAAATTTCTAAGATGTCCGCACTGATCGAGTGAAAATTCCCATAAAGAAATGTTGGAAAGCTCAAGTAAGAAATTTAAATTTCCTCGGAGCGTCGGCCTGCATAGTAGGACGAAACGACGAAGCGGCAGAGGCAGCACAGCCGCGGCTAACAGCACTGGCTACAATTATAAGAAGTTGCTTTTGATCACTTTTGCTCACTCTACTGCTCGCATTACAGCCACGGCTCTGGTTTCATTCAATTGACAAATAAATAACCGGTACAGATTTACAATTGCACAAAAATACTAAAACTATGACAAGGAATAAGCACTTGTTGTCACACTGAAATTCATCCAATGGGTTAAAGGAAAAAAGAACTCAATGCACAACACAATAACCGTCTGCCATTGTAAATGGCGAGCGTTTGCAATAAAGAATAGACCGAATAGACGGATAATGCAGCTCTAAAGAAAGCAGGCATCCATGACAGATTCTCGGGTCTGTCCGACGCGTTGCACAGCAATCCACGCCGCGATGGACCACCACAGGCCAAGCTCTCAACGCTTGGCACTAGCCAAGCGAAATTCCCTTAAAGAAACGAGCCTTTAATTTGCAACTTCCATACAAGCGAGTATTATGTATTCACTAATCAGAAAATACTGGATTCAACAACGCGCAGGTAAAAATAAGTCAACCCGAAGTCAACCAATCAAACGTTAAACATTTACACCCGCCATATTGAGGAAGGGCCTTACCCAGAAGACCAACGCTGAATAGATTCAGGAAACTAGTTTGCGAACATCATCGCAAGCGGTAGAAAAGGGCGCATATATTTCACCACTCTTTTTTATCGCGTGCACTGCATTCGCAAAAGTCGTCTCCCAATATCGCTTTTCATACTTAGAAATTAAATATATACTCACAAAACACACACTCCGATGTCCTTGTTTCATACACGGGAACTCGAGCGCGAGACAAGGATATAGACATAAAAGCGTGCACTTCATGCTACTTCTACAATGCACTCGCTGTGGTGTCGGAGACGCCTTCGCGCCGTCTTCTCATTCCGTAACACGTAACCACTGAAATCAATAATCTATTACCTGCTTCCTGCTTCTGCTTGTCTCTAGTTTTCTTGAAAACGTAAAAGAGTTACAAATTTAAATAAAATTCCTTTTCTCTCTTAATCCGTTGCTGCACGATTGTATTGAACAAAGCAGAGCGTATTTTATTTTCAAAATAATGTATTTCCTAATTCTTTATATTCTTCTTTAATTTAAATATTAATGTCAATTATCATTTTGATAATTGTTTATTTATTTATTTTATATATCATCAATTCATGTAATTAAATATGAAGCGCTCCAATACCTAAGATGCACAAAAATTTTAGGTTGTGTTTATAACTTTTTTTATAAAAATGCAGAAAGAAAAATAATTACTTCTACAAATTATTAACATTTAAGTTTTCATTTACATCCAAAATATTTAATACAAACTGGTTTCAAATTTATATAATTTTAGAAAGGAACTTTTCATCAAGATAAATCTGATACAAACATAACCTATAATTCGTTTGCTTTTTAGGTGTGCGTACTTTTCATATTTTTAATTTATATTTATATACATATTTAATTCATTTAAACCTAAGGCAATTTACCTAGATCTGGCAAAGGTACTGGTGGCATGTGGAGTAACTAGAAAATCTCTTTAATACGAAAAAGATGGACATATCTTTTTTACTGATAAGATTTTCTAGTTAGTCCACATGACACCAGGACCCTTGCTGGATATCAGATTTGATATTAAAAAGAGCAGCGTTCGCGCACGTGATGCATGAGATAGAAAAGGATATAAATATATATATTTCTATTCCATTCATTTCGTTCGCTTATCTATTGTGTCTAGGGCTTAAGGGAGTGTTGCTGGTTTGGTAGTTTAACAATACGATTATTTCTAAATAAAAAATTTTAAGTATATACATTAAATGTGAACCAAAATAATTAATGTAAAAATTTTAGTTTAAAAAATATTTTTTTATATATTAGTTACGGCAAATATTTTAAGATAGTTAGAATCTTTAAAGGTCAACATAAAATTGGTTCGCTAACGTGAAGAATGAGATAGAAAAAGATACAAATATATTTCTATCCTTTTCTAGCCCATGTTTAGTGTTCGCGAAGCAGTTGTGCTTAGGCCTAAAAAACATATATTTTAAGGCTATAGAATGTAATCATATTTTTCATCACTTTTTTATGACCACGATTGTAGTATCAAGAAGTAATAAGGAAATAAGGACAAGTAGTCGAATTGTCAATTCGTAAAATGGTGATTTTTACGAAAGTCGTTCGCGAACGCAAAGCATGAGTTAGAAAAGGACAGAGATATATATTTGTGTCCTTGTCTATCTCATGCCTCTCGTTTGTGAAAGTCGTACTTAGGCCTTAAGGTTGAGTCCACAATAGCACCTTGAATAGAACGTATCGTAAGGGTACGGTCACACGACTTTTGGAAAAACCATTCTTGTCTTTCTCTCTCCTATGCCATAGGCATAAGTTTGTCTCACTCTACATTTTCTTACTTTTTCCAAAAACCGTAAAATTTAGAGTGAGACAAACTTATGCCTATGTCATAGGAGAGGGAAAGACAAGAATGGTTTTTCCAAAAGTCGTGTGACCGTACCCTAAGGGTGGAGTCCCATGACAGCGTTTTGCGTTGCGTCGTAATAGGAGAGAAAAAGACGCAAATATACGTTTGCTGCATTCTCTCTCATTACAACGCAACGCAAAACGCTGCCATGGGACTGCGGCCTTAGTGTGCGATCCCATGTGAGCAGAATACGTCGACCGAAAGCAGAAAATCATGAGTGCAAAAGAGATTGGTGAATATTGTTGTTCTCTTTATTCTCATGATTTTCTGCTTACGGTTGACGTATTGCTATAACAATGCTAAGTATTGTTTTATTACGCTTACGTTCCGTTAGGAGAATAAAAACGTTACAGAAATCGTAACCGCCGCAACTGGAAGAATGAGATAGAGAAGGATATATGTATTGTTTATCCTTCTCTAACTCATTCCTACGATTGCGGTTACAATTACGATTCCCGTAATGTTTCTATTAGATATGTTTTCGTTGCCTGCACTAAGGCTGGAGTCCCATGGTAGCGTTTTGCGTTGCGTTTTGTAACTAGACCATGAGTGTGAGAGAGATGGTGATATATGTTTGCTATATTTGCACTCATGGGGCCGTCCATAAACTACGTCACGCCTTAGAGGGGGGGGGGGGGGTGGAATTCAATTTTTGTGACGTTCTATAGAAAAAATGGCGCTAAAGCATGTAAAAATTGTGACGTGGGTAGGGGGGGGGTGGAAAAATTATGCAAAATCGTGTGACGTAGTTTATGAACGGCCCCCATGGTCTAGTTATAAAACGCAGCGCAAAACGGTGCCATGGGACTCCAGCCTCAGTGTAAGGCCGCAGTCCCATGGCAGCGTTTTGCGTTGCGTTGTAATGAGAGAGAATGCAGCAAACGTACATTTGCGTCTTTTTCTCTCCCATTACGACGCAACGCAAAACGCTGTCATGGGACTCCACCCTTACACCACCTCAAGAGTAGGTGCAGAAAGTGTAGCGAAATGTATGGTAAAATTGCGTCACATCTGGCAAAGAGAACAGCATAGTGCAGGTTAGGTGTTTAAGTGTAAAGCTGCGGTTACACCTCTGCAGGCTGCCTGCCTGCGCAGGCAGGAGCAACGAGAGTAAGGGAGAAGTTTGAAGTCATTGACTCTCTTACTCTTGTACGTTACCATGCCAACCTGCAGGCAGGCAGGCTGCCTGCAGAGGTGTAACCGCAGCCTAAGAAGTGCAGGCAACGAGAACATACCTATTCTTAAAGCCGGACGTTGGCTGCCATTTAGGCCAGTTTCTCATTTTGTAACGGGTAAATTCAAAAGTAGAAAAATATGAGATTGTGTACATTTCACACTAAAGAACAATGATTTTCATGTGAAGTCACTACACAAAGATAAAGAAATTATTTTTTTAATAATAATTTCTAATAATTATTTTTTAAATCGTGGTTATAAAAATAATCATTTAAAAACAATTTATCGAAACTATGTGAATAAAATTATTTGAAATAAAAAGAGAGGTTCTTAATTATGTAACAAAATAATACAAAAACTTTATTAATAAAATTTGTGTTATACATATCAAAATTTAAATTTATACCATACTTTTAAAAACCTAGTATAATTCTTTGGATAGCTGTATAAATGTATATGATTTTCTGCTACAGCAATATCAGTGGAGGCAAGTTTCTCTTCCTTTAAGTGTTGTTGTAACTGTAAAATAAAAGCATTTTAAGTTACTTTCCCTGTAAAAATATACCAAATAAATTAATTTTTGAACTTAAGGTTTTACCAGATTCTTACACGTCATCTTCAGCAATCGTATCCAAACATTGTAGATCAAATTGTGGAACTAATTTTTCTTTTTGAATGTTATGTACCAATTGTGTTAAAGATGATACACGTTTCTTTAAACGTGTAATTTTCTGCTTTTGAATACGGGATACATTTCTTAAAGTAGAAATAATACTTCGGTTTTTCTCTAATTTTCTTTTTAATGACCTCGGCGAACTGTCATAATTATGTTCTTTATAAATTTGATGACATTGATTTGCATTAGGTGTTTCTGGTGACAAATGTTTAGATAAATGTTTGTAAATACGTAACATTACTTTTAAAGTAAACAGCGTCTTAATATGCATTGACAAAAATTGACTTACCAAAATTATTTGCAATTGCAAAACTAGACTGTGTTGATGTACCAGAGTTCGTTGGTGGTAATGTGCTATTAGAACCTTCTGTTGATCCACTAGAACATGTTGGTAGTAATGGGCTGTCAGAATCTATGGACCAAAAATGTGAAAAGTATTAAGAAATTATATAATGAAACTGTCTTACTACATTTCTTTAAAAATATATTAATATACAACAGTATTGATTAAAAATATTATTTAGATTTTTCATTGGTAGTATAAATATTAATAAATTATATTAATAATCTTTAAAAATATTTTAATGCACAAATGAATCAAAAACTTTTGTTAACAACATTTGCTTCTATAAATTTTAAAAACTGTCTTCAGTTGAATTGATTTTTTGTGAAAGTGTAGCTAAGTTCTTGTCAGTTTTGTTGAAGACTTATCAATAAATAAACCATTACTAATAAATGTAAATAAATTGTATTTTTTGGAAAGACGTTTTTTGTTTTATAAACTAACAAACTTACCTAGAGATTTATCTTTTTCAAATAAAAGTAATACGTTTTCCATAATGTTGTTATTCTCAAAATCTGTTAATTTTAATAATTTTGGAATTCGTGAGCCATTCGGTAAATTTTTTCTTTTGTTGCATATATTATTATTATTTAATATCGTATTAAAACTTTTCTGAGCATTATGTGTTTCAACATCTGTAAAACATTATTTATAAGGTATCACTCTCAAATACCTTAAGCTAATTGACATAATAATGATAAAAATATAAATTATTTTACCATTACTCCTTGCAAATAAAGATGGAACAGCATCAGATTTTAGAATTAAATGCTTTCCTGTTTTTCTGAAGCAAGTGTTTTCAAAATGATCACTGCACAAAAGACTTCTTTTTGTTACTTTCACATCTTTCAGATTCATTGCAGATAACCATTTTTGTAATAGTATAGGATTTTCAAAAGGAAATCTGTTATAATAAAAAATATAATTATTGTTTAATAAATTATTAAACATACACTTTACTAAATAACATTTTTTTAAAAATATAATTAATATACATACGGATTAAATACATTACTTTATTATTCATATTTTTTGTGTAATTAAAAAGCATTTGTATTAAATAATAGCAGAAATAATAAAAAAAAACATTTTTAATATTTATGCTTATATATATATGAATACATAAACACTTACTTGCGATAGGACCTTTTTTTATTAACTCCTTTTACTTCATGACAATAAATGCAGCTGGATTTACAAGTTTTAAATTTTGTAGGGATACTTCCTGATAATAGAGTTCCTTTGATTTTTTTTGAAAGGCATTCTTCCTCAAAATGATCTGAGCATAATCGAGCTAATTTACTGGGCTTGAAGTTTGGCCCTAATTTAATATTTTCAATCCATTTTTCTAGCAGTTTCTCATCATTCCATGGAAACCTTGTAAAAATAATTGTATATAAATTAAATATAGTTGTTTAAATTATAATGAAACACATAAATATACTTATCAGTGAAATAATCATTTGATTTACACAATAACATAACCTGTACTATAGTATACTTTAAATCAGTTTACATACTTGTGAAAGGAACGATCAACGTCTGCTACTTGTGGCTCTCCGCAATAAATACATTTACGTACCATTATAATGTTAAAATGATATATTTAAGTAAATTTTAAATAAGTTTTTTACAGAAATAAACAATACAAGAAACATAAACACCAAAACACATTTTACATGTCAACATAAACAAATCAGATGTATAATGCGCACGCGTGAGAAAAAGGCCTACCAGGAAGATTCAGTGGTAAAGGACCTTCTACAATACGTCCAAAAGGCAAGTTGAACGTGAAGCATGAGATAGAAAAGGACACAAATATATATCTATCCTTTTCTAACTCACATTTTGCGTTCGCGAAGCAGTTGTGCTTAGGCCTTCAAAAATGTACTCTTTCTTTGACATTATTAAATTATGCTCTGACCCTTAGCAGTTTGTTTTCCTGTCTGCTGTGAAAATGTCACATAAAGAGGAAAACAATTCCTGACAGTTTATAGACACGAGAAGTTACAAAAACAAGTACATCAGGACCATTGGAAAACATTTAATTGTTTAAAATGAATATCTTACCCAAAAAAAGGTAAATTATTTTCTTTTAAAATCGATTTAAAACAATTTGTTCATTTCATGACCATTTAGCTTCCTCAATATAATAAACAAATGTCTTCTTAAAAAAGCAAATAAGTCCAAGACATGATTACAATTTTCAAACTGTTTTCAAATCATTGGTGTAATTAAAGTTTTATGTCGATTGCAAAATTTTTATTATTGAATAATTATTTTAAAAAATACGACAAAGTTTGAATTTTTTGTTAAAAATAAAAATAGCCACTAATTTTATAAATATTGATAAAATCAGATAAAATAGTTTATATAGGTACATCAATCGATTTATTTTCGTACCAGAAATATAATTTCGCCAAGAATCAATTAAAATTTCAATAAACAGAAAAGTTATTTCAAAAAATATAAAAATCAATCTTTTTTCAAAAATTAAAAAATTGAAAAAAAAAAGATTTTTTAGATATTTTTGAAATCCTTGTGTCTGATTTTAAATATTCGTGACCATAATACACTTAAAAAATGTAAGCCTTCCTTTTGTCGAAATATATATACCACACTTGAAAATTTGTAAAAATAATTTATTCTAAGAAATTGTAAAATCGACATCACTACAAAGCTTGCTTTGAGGAAGCAAAAGACTCATTTATTTATGAAATATATTTCAGATGGCATGTACGTACCAAGGACAATATAGCAAGAGTTAGACGGGATGAAGCGAATGCGGCAAAAGAAGAGAGTGAAAAGAAATCACGAATTCAGAAGGCTGTAAGAATTTAATTATCTTTTTATTTTTTACTACTTAATATTAATTGGTGACAATAAAACATGAATATTATTTCAGGAAAGAGAAGCTCAAATTGAATTTCTACGCCAGGAAGCTAGAAAAAAGTATGATGGAAAGGTAAAGAATACCAGTACTTCTGTTAAAAATGAAAAAAACATTAATTTCTTCTCTGACTTGGAAGAAGGAAAACTCGATTACGAAAAGGGTAATAAACAAAATGAAAAGGAAAAGAGAGAGGAAAAAGAAGAGTATGAGAAGAAAATTGGTTATTTGACATATCTTGGCCAAGATACTCAAGAACTGAAAGGAGAAACTAGTTGGTACAATAAGGATCGTCAAACTGAATCACAAGTAACAGACAACAAAATAGAAAAGAAGAGAAAATCCTATGAAGATCCAATTTACAGCATGAATAAATATTTAAAGCAGTTAGACAAAGGTAGCAAAGGTAATAAGATCAATGAAGCACAAGCTAATTCAACTGCAAATAAAAGAAGAAAATTGGAGTCTACTTCCTCTAAGGAAACTGATGGAAAAAGTAGCCTAGATCAATTGAGAGCTAAAAGATTGTTACGAGAGCAAAGAGAAAAGCTTAAAACTGAAACGTTATTACAGAAATTGCAAGGCATTTCCAAGCCAGTTCAGCCTGAACCATCAAATAATTACCAAAAATACAATTCTCAATATTTTCCAGAGTTTGCAAAACAGAATGTAAAGAAAAATTCTAAATAGAGCAAATCAGATTATTTTTCTGGCGACGGTTGATAAATGTACTAATTCGTTTATTTGGTATACTTTCTATTTTTATAGAAATAAAAATTAATGTTCTACAAATCATGGATTCTTCATGATTATATAAAACTAATAAGCAAAATCGACGAAGATCATTGTTTATTTATAAAATTAATTGAAAATATAATTTGTTTAAACGAAATAAACTTTCTATTTATATTCTATACATTTCTCGAAAGTACGTATCCTAATCATTCTATATAAAATAAATTTTGTTAAAATCCGTTTAGACAAGTTTAAGATATTGAATTTTTTCTAAAACGGTACCAAAAAGTTTAATAGTTTATAACTTTTAAGTAAATTAAAATTTTTAAAAATCGTTTGAAAGTCTTATTAATTATTTTTGGGTATCATTTATATTGCTTACTCAAAAAAATATGAAGGTCCACTTCAGGAATTTTTATCCCTTTTTAAACATTAATTTCTTTTAGAAAATTTTGCTTTTTTAAGGAAATATTTCTTTTTACCTATTTGAAAATATTAAAAAAAATTCCAAGTTTTTTAAAAAATGAAGAAAAAAAATGTTTATAAATTAAATTTATTAATCACAATTTTTAATTGAAAATAAAACAGAATTCAAAGATTTTTATAAAATAAAGGCAAAAAAACGATTTGTCAATCACAATTTCTTTACAAAGCTTTTAGTTTGTTTTGTAAAAAATTTCCATATTTTTATTTTTTTAACACAATTTTTTAACAAAATCTCAATTATTAAAAAAAAAGTTAGAAGTTTTACATCATGTTTATTTTTTAATCACGATTTTCTAACAAAACTTTCAGTTTTTAGAGAAATGAATGGAAAAAATTAGCATAGTTACTACTTTCCTCTCAAATATTGAATATTGAAAGCATTATACCGTGAATTTTTAAAAATAATTGAATTTTAAAAATGATTCAAATTAAAAACTTTGAAACTCTGAATTTTCCACACTTTTAATTAATAATTATGTAGAATTAATTTTTTTCAAAAAGTTTAATTTAAAAATTCTCAAATAACTTTTTTAAAAATTTTTTTAAAAAAATTGATTTAAAGAATAATAGTTAAAAATTCTAGAAATGAGAGTCAGCACCTAAATAGAAAGCGCTGGCAATATTAAAATTATACCTTAATAATTAAATATTCAATAAAACAATTTATCGTTCAATTTATTATTTTCTCTTTAAGAAAAATTTTTAATTAATAACTTCTATTAAACATTCTTTTTAAAATATGGTATATAAAAATCATACATGATATTAAAAAATTTAATTGTAATATGACAAAGATTTTATTACTATAAACCTATTAATTTTTACATTAGAAAAAATAATTGGAAACTTATCATCGACGATATTCAACTTTATACAAATTTATCCAATAAATTAATTAACAAATTAATTTGACTGATTTTCCTTCAGTCTTTTGTAAAACCAATTCCATGTCAACGTCATCCATTGTGGACTGAGAAGCTTCTGTTCCTTGGGTTCCATCGCTAGATGATGAACTAAAAATATAATTTCAACTTTAATTCTCTTAACTCAATTGTTATTGTTTACTATTTATAATAATCTTTCTTTCTATCCACACTTGAAATTAGTCATATTTACATACGTAAATTTATTGATTTTGATAGTAATACATTTGAAGAAAAGTTTAGTTTTTCTGTTGACAAAATTGTGTAGAACCACAGTTATTATTTCATTCATAACCTACAGTTTACAAAATTGATTAATTAATCTGACTTTTTAACATTCCTATGATAAATTTAATGTTTAAAATAAATTAGTGAAATTATACCTTGAATCATCAGATGAAGAGTCACTGTCGCTATCACTCTGAGACCCTTCCGACTGACTGTCGAATTTTTGCTCGTTGGGTTTCATAGGTCCATATAAAACTGTATTTAGAGGATAATATCTCAACTCGGCAGGCGTGTATTCTCGGTAATAATCAGTGAACTGTCCGGGAATAAGAGCAACAGGATAGTAGCTCGAAGGACGATCCGCTTCAACTTTTGGTTCCTTCTTAGGCAAATGAATGGTAAAAGTTTGCAAGTCTAAACTTGATTTTCTGTTATCATTGCGAGCTCTATTTAAATTAACATTCCACGATAGGGCAGACTGCATCGCCATTTCTGCAAGATCTATTCTATTTCTCTCTGCATTTGCTGCTGCCGTTAGCTCCTTCTGCTTCTTAGAATGTTCTTTAACTTGTTTCTCACGCATGTGCTTACGATACTCTTCATACTGATCAGGAAAGTCGCTACACATTATGTCCAAAACTTCTGAACTGGGTAAAGCAGTAAGTCCTGTAAAGAAACAAAATCATCATTAAGTAATGTAGACATAATAGTCATTTAATAAAGAGATGTTGTACAAAGTTACCACAAAAATTTTATTTTATTTTTCCCTGACTTTTTCTTGACTACTAAAAAAAAATTTGACTTATTCTCAGACCCTAAAGAATATTCTGATTCACTCTTTCTGATACTAAAAAAAAAAATGTCCCATTACATTTATTTATGAATTTCCTTAAATATAAAATTAATCGAAAACACCAATAATTTCATTTTTAAATAAATATTTAATCATTATTATTTTTTCTTGGAAACTAAGATACTAATAATTATAATAATTAAAGATGACCGATTGATAAAATCATTATTTCATATTATAAGAATTTTGTTACTCTAAAACTTCTTCAAAATTATTTTCATAATTTCAATTGAATTATTAATTGAAAATAAGACGAACACAAAAGGACAATAATAATCAAAAGTGTGTTCATTCAAACACCATGTTTGACGTTTCGGAGTTGACTCAAACCCCTTCTCAGAATTTATTGTGTATACTGAAAAATAATTATAACAAAAATTTTCTTATATAAATCACAAAAAATTCAATTATTATTTTCTACAATTTTTAAATAAAATTCTTCTTTAAGGAGATGTCAAAGTCGATGCGACTTTCCCATTAAAGCTCAATACAAAAATCCAATCGACTTTAAAACCGCCTTAAGTCAATTATTTTCAATAATTTTTGATAATTTTCAAATTCATTTGTTTACAATTCAATTTTACGAAACTTCGATTAAGCTTTTTGAAAAAAATTAATTCCATAGAATTTTCAATTAAAGGTATGAAAAATTCAAATTTTCAAAGATTTTAATTTGAAACCTTTACAAAATTCACTTACTTCTAAAAATTGCATTTATTAGTTACTTCTCCAAAATTCAATTATTATCTAGAACTTTAACTGAAATTAATTTTCAAAGCAATTTTATCAACAAATTTTTAAATAATTAAATTTTTTCACAAATTTTAATGAAATTTTTAAGAATAATTACATTTTTAGAGTAATCTACTATTTATTAAAATAGTAGAATATTTAAAAGCATGGAATTAAGAAAAATTTTTGAAAATTATTAAAATTTTGTAATGAATTTTATTAAAATTTTTGAAACTAATTAAATTCTATTTCTTTTGAAAATAATTAAATTTTTGTGATGAGTATTGTTATTTATAAAAATAATTGACTTCCTCCGAATGATTTTATTATTTATGAAAATAATTAAATCTCTGAAAAGAATTTTAAAATTTATGAAAATAATTGAATTACTGCGAAGAATTTAATGCCAAATTTTTAAACATAAAAGTTTTTGTTTAAATAATTGAATTCTTTTGGGAAATTTAATTAAAATATAGTAGAATATTGAAAAGCATGGAATTAAGAAAATTTTTTGAAAATACAATTGAAATTTTGCCATAAATATTATTAAAATTTTTGAAAATAATTAATTTTTATTACTTTTGAAAACAGTTGAATTCTTGTTATGAATATTGTTATTTAGGAAAATAATTGAATTTTACAATGAATTTTATAAAAATTCCTGAATTTAATTGAATTTTAGCGAAGAATTTTGCTATTTATAAAGATAATTGAAATGTTGACGAGAATTTTTTAAACAATTTTTGAAAATAATTGAATTTCTGGAAAGAATTTTAATATTTATTAAAATAGTTAAATTCTTTCAAAGAATTGCGTTAAAATATTTAAAATTGAAACTAATTTCAACAGAATTTAAATTAAAATTAAAAAAAATACTTCATTAAATGATTTATAAGTAATAACTTTATGGCAGTTCTTCAATATAATTAAGTCGTTTAAAATAAATTATTGTTAGAAGTAGAAAAAATTGTAAGTTATTTTAGAATTCGTGGAAATTTTATAGTTTATAAGGCAAACAAAAAGACACAAAAATTTATAATTTTCTTATAAATTCTAAAATTTGAATGTTTTCCAGTACGTTTAATAAAAATCCCTGACTTTTCCCTGAATTCCCTGATCTGTGGCAACCCTGTTGTAGTTTCTCAAAGTACAGAAATCAACAACTTTGTGCTGCATTTAGATTAAAGTGGCCCTCATCTTGTAAATGTTACACGAAGGATCTTTTTATGGGGATAAGAAATATAGAGATAGCGCAAACCAAAAACATTTCTTGACTACCGCGTATTTTTCTGCGGCATCTCTATATTTCGTAAGTCCATGAATGTTTTAAATAAAGTTTATTTTCTATTTACCCATGTCACACATTGCTTCACTAACTAAAGCATTTTCTCTCAAGTAATTCCTTTCCTCCATGTCCACTATTCTGCGTTTTAAATCTGGATATTTTCTCTTGAACGACTTCACTCCCAAGTATTGCGAAATTTGCTCTTGCACCATGAAAGTTTCACCTTTCCTGTCAACGGGCCATTCGTATTCAGCAATCTTGTCGACTGTGAATGAACCCTCATCAGGATCGAAATTAATTTCCATTCGTCGGTTTTTAACTTTTACTCTTTCAGATTCTGTAGTTGCTGTACTCAGGACACTACCTTGAGATTCTTCGTTTATAACTGTCTCGGAGGCTGCAAAATAAGTAGAATAAATCAACTTTAATACTCATTACACTTTCTCAAGTTAATATGTTTGTAAGGTGTAAATTATTGTTGAGGGAGAAGGATATAATATTGTAGAACAAAGCGTTATTAAAATATATTTCAATATACTTAATATTATTATACTCTGAGAGAAGATAACCTCAAAATATAAGAGTTTGGACTTTACGCTATATAAAATTCAAATGAATTTAATAATGGCATTTAGCTCTACTTGAAAATTCGGCCTTATTTTAACAGTGAATTAAGGTTTACTTTTACAAGAAACAAACAATAGGTTCGCGAACGAGATGCATGAGATAGAAAAAGGCACAAATATATCTCTTTCCTTTTCTAACTCATGCCTTGCATTCGCGGACGACGTTCGCGAAGCAGTTGTGCGTTGGCCTAAAAATGTTTTTTTAAAAATCAAATAATGTTTAATCGGTTTAATCACCTCTATGACACCTCAGGGTAGAGTTCCATGGTAGCGTTTTGCGTTGCGTTTTGTAACTTGGCCATTAGTGTGAGAGAGATGGAGATATGTGTTCGCTATATTTGCACTAGTAACAAAACGCGACGCAAAATGCTACCATAAGACAGGAAATTGTAAGTTACAGAAAAAGGACTTTCATAAGTATAATTTAAAGCACAAAAGTGTAAATGAAGAGTTTAAATTAATTTTTTTAAATAATAATGAAAAAAACTTTTGAAATAAAAGTTTAATTTTATTTTTTTCTGCGCTACATTTTTCTAGTGATCTTGCTTTAGAAAGAATAACGACTTTACTTATGTTACGTGTGAGATTTTATAATTTTTGACTTCCTCTTAAATAAACTATAAATAAACATACCTGTTATATTTCTGGCTGGTGTTTGTGATCTCGATCCAGATTCTGCACTCATTCTTGTTTCCTCGTCTATAACTTGAACTGTTGAAATAGATTCATTGCGGGTGGAAGAAGGCTCAGAAACTTTCTTCGAAGTAGGCGTCAGCCAATTCTGATGATCATTTATCATTGCATTATTCTTATCATTATCATTCGAAGTTCCCAATTCCTCTTTATTGTAATTAGAAATAGACATTTTTTCAGATATCTTCTCTAAATTACTTGGCAAACTTTCAGAAACATCCTGAATTAGCGTCACCGTGGAAGGCATAGGAATATCACATAATTTTTCTTTCATTTTTTCAATTTTCTTTTGCGGTCTATCTATTGCAATGATACTCATTGTGGATTTTTCAATAGCAGTTAAATCTTGTTCAACTCTTGACTTTTTGTGTAGTAACATTTCAGTGTTATCAAGTTTTCTTTTTCCTCGACCTACAAAAATAATTAAATTGAAAAAAAATTTTTACAAGATTAAATGCAATTTAAATAACATATAACAAGCACCGACAATTTCCTGAAAATTAATTTCAATTTCTTTCAAGAAATTTGAAATTAATCTTCATGAGTCTTTATTGAAATTCTTCATGAGTTTCGGGACTAAAGTCTTGGGTAAAGATTTTTATATGATGATAAGATAAGAATATTTTTTAATTTCAGGCTTCACACTCGATAATTAATTTTATAAAAGTACATTAAGACTGAAAAAGGTAGTAAAAAGTAGCTATCAAAATATTAAAATTTACGACTAAAAAATCCGGTTTTAATCAATTCAAAAGATTAAGTATTCTTCTTATTTTTTTCTGATTTCAATAAAAAATATTTACTTTTTTCTTATTCTTTTCCTTTTTTTTGGAAATTATTTTCCATATTTTTTGTTAGAATTTTTTAAAAATACCATTATATTAAAAAATTTAGGTATTTCAGTTAAATTAGACAAAATTTTCAACTATAACTGGATATTTTTAATCTTTTTAATTTATATTCAAGAATTTAACAATCTTTTTTTTAACAACAATTTTAATTACAATTTTTCAAAAGACTAATTTTTTTATAATATATATAGATCTTTGCCTTGATCTTGATTACGACCTTATTTATTAAATATTTTGAATGTTGGAAACGATCTCCAAAAGGACATGTCAATTAAAAATTATTCAATTTTTACGTTTCGGAACTGGATCCAGTTCCCTCTTTATAATTTTATTTTATTACATATTGTTTTATAAAATAAATAGTAAATTTAAAAAAATTTTTTTATATAAATTTTGTTTTTTATTTTCAGATTTTTAAAAAAATTAATTAAACTAAAATACATTATGCAAAACTATGATTGAAGGCAAAAAATTGCCCTCAATCTCCACATGGCAAAAAGTGAACTAATTTTTTTTACAATTTCACAAATTAATTTGTTTAAAACTTGAATAATTTTTGTTAAAAGAAATAATTAAATATTTTTCTCCACAGGAATTAATATTTTAAATAATTGCAATGTGTAAAAGCTTTTTCAAATTAAATTATTTCTGAAAATTACATCTGTAATTCTTTCAAAATTCAATATTTTTTTTTAACTTATGATTTAATTTATTCTCGTGAAAAAAGAGCAAATGAAAATCTACTGAATATCACCATAAACAGAAAATCAACTTTTTATTTATATAATTTATTATTTCTTAAAATTGAATTCTTGTTAAGTATTTTATTGAAATTTTTAAAAATAATTAAAATTTCTCAAAGAATTTTAAGAAAATTTGCATTTTTTAAGAATTTTTTAAAATTGTAGATATGATAGATAGATTTATTGATATCATATGTATGACTTTTTTCCACTTACATTTCCCATAGATAAATTTAACATAATTCATTTAAAATTGTATTCAAAATAATTGTAATCTTGCAAAGAATTTTATTAAAATTTTTCAAAAAAATTAATTGAATTTTTTGAAGAATTTTTTACTAAAAATTTTAAAAATAACTAAATTTTTTTGAGAAAAATAATAATAATTGAATTTTTCTACAAATTTTATTAAAATTTGTTTTTAAATAATTGAATTTTGAAAAAATTTTTGGAGAATAATTTTTTTATTTCAACTTGTAGCGGATTTAAAGTGGTCCAAATTTAAAAAATAGAAAGACACTAAAAGTTACTTTTAGTGTCACTAATCTAAAACAAGAATCCAAATAGTAGCGAAGCCTGTATTTTTAAATCAACATTTTTAAAAAAAATTTTGAAAAACAGTAAAAATTCCAGAAATATTTTTTAAATTTTCCTACTATTTTCAGATTTTCCAGGATTTCCAGGCTTTGTGGCAACCCTGCATTTTATATTCATGCTAACAAATAGAATTGTCATCGAGGTGAATAAAATTTTTAGAATGTAAATATTGAAAAATGTTATCATTATTGTTTACTACGTCTTTTTTAAATGTCTTTTTATTTTAATAAAATAAATATTTTTTATCTAAAATTGTAAGACTTTTTTAAAGTTCTAAACGTGCAAGACCACCTCAATGACAATCCTTAAGGAAGAACAAAAATGAGGAGCTGATAGCAAAAGTGGTTTATAATAATAATGGGAGCAAAAGTGGAAGCAAAAATGGGTCACTTATTCCACTTTTGCTCCCGTTATTATTTTAAATCAATTTTACCATCGGCCCCTGAAATAAATTAAAGTGTACAACTAACCTCGCCCTCCTCTTCCTCTCTTAGGTGGCGCATAACTTTTCTGGCTTCTGCAAGTTCTTCTAGGTCTTTCATTTTCCTTCGGTTCCTGAGAAAGCGATGAGGCGTCATCTAAAGCAAGAGGATCCCGAGGTAACATAATTTGAATTGGTTCCACGAATCTGGATGTTGTGTCGTTTCTTCGTGGCCGGCCTCTTTTCTTTGGTATTTTAACTTCTAACATTCGAACTGAAGGAACTTCTTCTATTATAACAACATCCTGGCTGGAATTTGAGTTTTCGTTAACAATAACCAATTCGGGTCTGTGCTCAATAATTTCACAGTCTGAACTCGTAGGAGATGAAGTGAACATTTTATTAATCACTTTCTCTTCAGCGACGCTACTTGTTGGTAAGGGTTTGATGCTAACCTTTGATTTAATTTCCGTTATGCTAATTTCTTGATTTATCTTTATTTTTTCAAGCGGAGTGGTGCTGCTTGACTCGAGGATTATTCGTTTCTGTTGCTTCGATGCCACAGGTTGAATTGTTACTTCAGGTAACATGTTACTTAAATTCGTTTCGAACTTGAGCTTCTTTGGTTCCGATGGAGAAAAACTAATATCTTTCCGCTTGTGACAGATCTCTTTCGAAACATCTTTTTTGGGAATTTGTGAATTTGGCGATTCGATCATAACTTCGGATTCCTTATTCTGCGATGCGAAGGAATATACTTCTTCCTTCTTAGTCTCGTGGAACTTGTAGGGCAAATTGGTTTGCGTATCAAATGTTTCCTTAATTTTGCTGGAAGAGGAATCTGAGTGACTTTCGCATGTTACAATTGTAGGATGGCCGGTTTTCGACAATTTAATTTTCATTTCTAAGGAATGTTCCTCAGGTCGTTTACCTGAGTCTTTGGTAGTCTTTTGTTTTTCTTTTCTCTCCGGATCCGCGGAAGTTAATTCCTTTAACCTCGCATGCTTCACTTTAGCTGTTTGAGGAGACTTTATTTCCAGAATTGGTTCCTTTTCTGATTTACAAGATTCAGTGTTTGTTGATTCAGTTTCGGTGATAATCTCATGTTGCACTGTAGGAGAATCGCTGGTTTTTACTAATTTTATTTTCATTGAACTTGACGACTCGACAGTTTTAAGCGTTTCTGAATGTTCTTTATTTTTAGATTCCTCGGAGTGATCCAATTTTTCCGATAAATCAGCAGATTTGCAGTGCAATATTGTTGCCTCGCCTGTCTTCGATACTTTAATAGTCATGCCGAGAGAATCTGTGGGTTTCGCCGGTACACTTGCAGCAGTTTCTGGAACCTCTTTTTGCTTCGCTGATTCGGTAGTAACTTCAGGAACTTCTTGATGTATAATGGATGCATCTCCGGATTTAGATAATTTTATTTTCATACCTAGTGTAGATTCCGTTCGTTTCGAAGTATTATCCGGAACGTCTAATTTTTCCGTTCTTTCCTCTGTGCTGTCGACTAAGACAATTGCCGATCCACCTTTAGTTTTGGCCAATTTTATTTTCATGCCAACTGGGGATTCACTTCTAAATTTATCACTTTCTGTAATGTCTCTTTTGTCACTTACAATTGGAATTACTTTCGCCTCTTCGGAACAATCTGACGAAACAATAGATGCATCGCCGCCTTTCAATAGTTTAATCTTCATTCCAAGAGGAGATTCAGTCCGCCTTGTTAACTCTTGCTGAGGCTCCTGTTTCTCCGAAGGCACAATTGAAACGTCTCCCGTTTTCGATAGTTTCAGTTTCATACCTAGAGAGGCTTCACTCTTCTTCGATACTTCCGGAGCTGTTTCTGACTTTTCTTTGCTTTTGGGCAAACTTTCTTTTAAATCTTGCGATACTATTGATGCATCACCAAACTTGGTTAACTTAATCTTCATACCAAGTGCACATTCAGGCTTCTTACCTTCCTCAGGTTTCTGTTCAACTTTTTCATCGTCCTCAACCTTTTCTGCCTGAATCACTGAAGCCTCGCCAGATTTTGACAGTTTAATCTTCATGCCAAGAGGAGACAAAGTTGGTCTGTTCTCGCTTTCCGTAAAGCGATGAGAGACTTCCTCCACATTTTCATTAGATACAATAGAGAGATGTCCACTTTTAGATAACTTTAACTTTATTTTACCTAATTTTTGACCCGGGCTGTCGTCTGGATTTGGAGAATTTGCCGCAGATCGCACCTTGGGACTCTTTGGCGATTTTGGTTCTCCGCAATCTGTTATTGCAGACTTTGCAATCTTCAAAATTATTCTAGGTGATCCAACATTCTCCGAATCGGTTTTTTTCGTCTTTCCTCGAATTCTCCACTTTCTCGGGTGCTTTGATAGAACATTCAACTTTCGAATAGGTTTGCTTCGCATCTTTTTGAATCAATAGAGTTGATTTCGACGCTGGAGACGAGTCGCATGTTTTCACCACATCCTGATTGGGAATTACTATTTTCGGCGGTTCTTTCAGTCGCTCCTCCAAAACTGATGTTTTGAAAGAAAATGGCACTTCCGAAGTCCTCAATGCAGATTCTTCATTTGTGTTTTGACTTTCTGACTCGGTTGAAGAAGATTCAGTGGAATTTACCTCTGTTTTAGGATTTTCCTCCGACAATTTTACTTTGCGCTCACTTTCTAACTTTGCAGCTTCAGAAATAATTTCAGCTTCTGAAATTGCAATCGAACTTTGAGTAGCTTTTCGTTCACTTTCCAATTTCGCAGCTTGTGCAGTTGCAATCGAACTCTGAGTAGCTTTATGTTCATTTTCCAATTTCGCAGGTTCTGAAATTGCAATCGAACTCTGAGTAGCTTTTCGTTCACTTTCCAATTTCGCCGCTTCAGAAATGATTTCAGCTTCTGAAATCGCAATAGAACTTTCTATAATAGACTCAATACTTGAAACTATTTCTAAATTAGATTCATTAGTCATTTTTTCAGAAATAAAAAAGTTTTCCTGTTCTGATAATTTTTTATCAACATTTACTTTCATTTTTGGTGCAAGTTCAAGGGATGAGTCTGTAATTTGTTCTTCAGATTCTTGTAGAAATTTAACTGCAGATTCTAATTCAGAAACATCAGTGTTTGCAAAAATAGATTCGGGATCACAGGCACTGTCAATATCTTTAGATTTATTTTCAGGCGAAGCATTTTCTTCAAACTTGAAATCATTCTGAGTATCTTCGAAAATTTCTATTGTTTCTTCTTCAGGGGGTTGATTTTCTAATTGAGTTTCAATTTCAGGACTTTGTATGACTGCAGTTTCATTTTCTTCCAATTTGTCATCAGATTTTGGCAAATCTGAACTTGAAACTTCTTCCACTTGAGGTATTTCTTCAGTTTCTTGAATATCATTTTCACAAGGAGCGTCGCATTTTTCCTCTTTACTTTCTGAGTCATCAGCTTCTTCTAATTGCAATACATCGCCGAGAGATGTAAAAATTGTTTCTTCATTGTCTTCATTTTGATTATCGCTAATAACATCTTCTGTACTAATCTCCGTATTCAAAATATCTACAGAATTTTCATTTTTTTCCATTTCGTCAGTTAATAATGTTTTAACAGAAATGTCCATATTTTCAGTAATGTCTAATGATTCGACCTTCTCTTCAGAATGTTGAATTTCTTCACTATTTACATCAGATGGATTCTCAACTTCTAGATCATTTGGCTTTTCTTCATCTATGAATTTGAGAACAATGTCCGTTTTTTCTTCTTCGTCACTTTTTGCACCAAAGTCCTGTTTTGAATTCAAATTTTCATCGTCCACAGTTTCTACATTGCAAACATCTGCAGCTGCATTATTTAACTCTTGTAAATTATCTGAAGACTCTTGTAATTTGTCATCAAATGTTGAATCACTACAGTCGTTAGTAGTGGGCACTTCATCTGTGCTTTGAATTTCTTCTGCCTCATCTCCAGGTAGTACTTGATTAGTTTCTGTAATCAAGTCTTGTGAATTTCCGTCCGCAGCCAATTGTAATGTAATATCATCTTCTTCAGAGCAAATTTTATTTGAATCTTTGATTTCTTCTAGGGACACGTTTGATTCTTCTTTTGGAGAAGTAGAAGAAAGTTCTTCATTCTGTTCACTGTCAGACAAATTTGAATTTGAATCTTTGATTTCTTTTAGGGACACGTTTGATTCTTCTTTTGGAGAAGTAGAAGAAAGTTCTTCATTCTGTTCACTGTCAGACAAATTTGAATTTGAATTTTTGATTTCTTTTAGGGACACGTTTGATTCTTCTTTTGGAGAAGTAGAAGAAAGTTCTCCATTCTGTTCACTGTCAGACAAATTTGAATTTGAATCTTTGATTTCTTTTAGGGACACGTTTGATTCTTCTTTTGGAGAAGTAGAAGAAAGTTCTTCATTCTGTTCACTGTCAGACAAATTTAACTTTGTCGAAATATCCGGTAAGGGTTCAATTGATTCAATTGATTCAATTAATTCAACAGATTGAACATCAGTCACAGTTGGATTTGACCCATTTTCTGCAGCGTCAGCTTCATTTGTAGAATTACTTTCGATGGGTGCCTCGGGATCCGCTGCATCTTTCGGTGTGGTTGGGCATTCGCTTACCTCAGGTTCGTCAACATTCCTAATTTCATCGGCTGTAATTATTTCTGTCGAATCCACATTTTCATCAATAGTTTCTGCAGTACATTTATCCAAAATATCCTCCTCTTTGTCATCAGAAGCCACATTCTGAATTAATTCCGTTTTACTATCTACTGTTTTAGTCGTTTCGCTTTGGATAGGATTTTCGTAATCTGAACCTTGGGAGTCTTCTGAAATATATGCTTCGCCAATCATTAGTAAACTATTATTTAAATTACTAACAGTGGATACGTTTGAATTATTCTTGTTGTCAGATTCATCAGTTGCACTAACAAAGGGGTTTGGAGAATCATTCTGTACATCCTGAATATTTTCGTTTGTTGATTCTTCAGAAATGGGAGTGCTACTTTGAATATTCACTGTCTCTGAACTCTCATCTGGAATATCTGAAATAAATGGAATAAAACAAACAATTAAATAATAATTAAATCTCAAGCCAAAATTGGCACAGTGGCTCAAATTTTAAAATGACCTAACTCGTATAAAAACTTGGTTAAAGTTGAAATAAGGATACAGCTTACAAGTTCGCTGTGAGAAAAAGGGAACTGACTCAAATTTTTACTGATGTTGATTGTCACAGCGAAGTAGTCCAAGCATTTTTAGTCGAAAACCATATAAAAGTGACTAACTCAATGCATTTATCAAAAAACATTCTCGGACGTTTAAAATGATATCTCGTGAACCGAATAGGATTTTTTTAAAACTTTTTGGGCCTTAAATTAAAGATGAGACTAAACTGATGATATAAGTTTAAATTTTTTTTGCAAATTTTAGAAAATATGACAGAGGTTAAAAAATTACCAAACAAATTTTTATTTTTTTCAAATTTGCCCATGTTAGGCATCGCAGTACCTTTTATCCTCAAAAACGGTGAAAAGGGGAGTTTTTTTAAAAAAGAGGCAAAATAGGGACAAAAAATATACTAAACAACAAATTAAAATATGTTAAAACTTATATTAACAATGTATTAATATTTAAATTTCTTTGTTTTGGAGTCTTTCATAGAAAATAATTTTAATATTAAGAAAATTTTTAATTATTTACATCTCATAAACAATAGCAACTACCAAGTTGCTCATTTCATGACCATTTAGCTTTCTCAACATAATAAACAAATTTCTTCTCAAAAAAGCAAAAAAAAGTCCATGACATGAATATGATTTTCAAACTGTTTTCGAATCATTGGTAAAATTAAAACTATATATGCCAATTATACTTAACTTTTTATTGTAAAATAATTATTTTAAAGTATTAAGGGGACTTTCTGGTTTAGAATTGACAAGAAAGGAAGGTTTTAAAACTTTTATTGTAAGAACAGTATTAAAGAAATTGTAAAAATTATTTTTGGACATTGTAGCACATTGCGTAGAGAAAATTTAAAAAATATGTTTGAGTGTATTTAGTTCAATTTCATAGCTGTAGGTGGCGTCTTCCAAAAGATACCTTTTTTTTGGTACGTTAGATTCCGGGCAACCTGTAATACATAAATTCAAGTTCCAAACGGGAATCTCTTCATAAGGATTTATTCTTGTGCCTAAACCTCAAAAACGATTTTTTTTAAAGGTTTTTTTATTTTATATGTACATTTTTCTCAAAAACTCGCAAAAACGCCGTGTTTTTGGGTCAATTTACCTCCATATAAAAACACAGGCGGTAGAAATATGAGTTTTTAGAGGTTTAGGCACCAGTTTTTTAAATAAAGAATCGAAAAATTTTTGGGATTTCAAAATCGGTTCGGTAGATTTCGAGAAAAGCTCTGTACCAGTTTGAAAAATGAGTTTTCGAGAAAAACGCGTTTAAAGTTTTCATAACATAATTCATTGAGTCATGAATATCAAACAACTTTTTATTACAACAGAACTTCGTATCCCGCTGTTTTTGGGGTCGCTGATTACGAATTTGATGTCCGTTTTTGAAATTGAAAATATTGAAGAAACATCCATAAAACTTAGAAACACTTTTACTCCATTAAATCAAAATCCAATTAGAATTTAGGATATATACACTGAAAAAATGCTATTGAATCTAAAGCATATGCTATTGCGAGCTACCAAAAGAAGATAATGTTAAATTAATAGCATATATGAACAATTCGACAGTATTACTTTCAAAATTGATAATGAAGTATTTGATTCAAACGCAATGCTTTAAGATTTTGAACATATGCTCTTCATTCAACAATATCTGCTTTTGGCAGCCCGCAATAGCATATCTTTAGATTCCATAGCATTTTTTTTCAGTGCATATGTATTTAAAACGTTCCTAGAACGTTAATGTTTTGTGCCTATATTCATAACTAGCAATCTCAAAAGGCCACAAGTAACCATTTTCAACTAAATTTAATTAATTTCTTAATCTTTGTCCGCCATATTAGATCCGCCATTTTGTATTTTCAAAAACTGACATCAAATTCGTAATCAGCGATCCCAAAAACCCCCGAGTAACAAGTTTTAAGCAAATCCGGTTGAATTTTTATTTTTTCGTCCGCCATATTGGATCCGCCATTTTGTATTTTCAAAAACTGACATCAAATTCGTAATCAGCGACCCCAAAAACCCTCGAGTAACATGTTTCAAGCTAATATCAATAAAAGAGGAACACCAAATATGTAAATAAGATAACTGTAGATTGTTGTTGAAATACATACCGTCATAAATATTGTTATAACTTTTGTTTTTGTACATATTTTTTAAAAATCGTTTTGGGACAGTAATTCTATGATACTAAGGAACATTTTTAAGCAAAAAAAAAAAAAATCGATTTTTTTGAAATTCTAAACCAGAAAGTCCCCTTAAGATAAGATTTCAAAAAATACAAAATGTAAAAATAATTGATTCTATCATTAAAGTGTTTTCGATATATCTTTTTTATAAATTTTTCTATTAGGGTCATTTGGGGTAAATGTAAACAGTAGATGTTTCAGCTAAATTTACAAATTAAAAAATAAGTACGACGTCAATATTTTTACCTTAGCTCACCTACAAGATATTCTGAGTATTGCCAATATTTTATTTTGACAATTGGCAATGCCATAGTGTAAGTTAATTTTTAATGCAAAAAAGATTGAAAATCAAAATTTTACTGTTTCAATATTTTGTTTCGCATTTGCATAAAATGAATTTAAAAATCAAACAAAAATATGTAATTCTTCCTTATTAATGCCCTAACAAAAATTGACTTTGATTTTTGATTTTCGTCAATTTAGTTAATAAATAATTAAGTGTTTACATTCACCCCGAGAATTCGAAAACTCGGGGTAAATGTAAACAGAACTTGAACTACATTTTAAAAGAAAATAATTGAATAAATTTGCTTCTATTTCACAATTTCATTAATTTGGCAATGTAAAATTACATAGAAAAGAAAATTAGGTCCTTTTTAAAAAAAAATTTTTTTTTGAAAATTTGATCAATTTTTAAAAATATTTTTAGGTTCATCCGCCATTTTTAAAATTTTAAATTTGACTTGAAATTCGTATTCAGCGACCTCAAAAACCCCCGAGTAGCCGGATTCAAGCAAATTTGATCAATTATTTTTAAAAATATTATTTTTAGGTTCATCCGCCATTTTGGATCCACCATTTTGAAATTTAAAAATTCGATTTTAGATTCTTATTCAGCAACCTTAAAAACTTCTTTTTACCAAGTTGAATGAAAATCTATTAAAATTTGTTCAAGTTATTCAAGTTTTTACATTACTAGTTTTGTAATGGTTAATTGTTTATTTTATATGATACATTATCAGTCAACTGGTTGATTTACTATACATCTACGAAGAATTTTTTTTCAGTTTTTCCATCCCTTAAAACAGTAGTATACTTGAAATAACTTGTTTCTTAAACCTCGCTTAACTACAGTGGTGTTTACATTTACCCCGAATTTTAGGAAAATTTCAAAATCTCGGGGTAAATGTAAACAGTCAGTTTTAAGGCGATTCAGGTGCATTAATATTTTTTTGTACCTCATCAAATTTTTCTATAGGGAACTCTAGTAACAATTTCATACAAAAAAAATCCGTCCGTTTTACCTTTTAACAAAAAAAACTAATGTTCTTGGTGAAAAATAGATATTCCGTTTACATTTACCCCAATTGACCCTATATAGGAATGTTATAGCCATTTAAGAAAGATTATACATTTGAAAATGGGGAGACACTTTTCTCGAAAACTACCGTACCGATTTTAAAAAACCAAAAACCTTCGATTCTTTATCTTTCTTTTTTAAATTAACTCTGAAATGTTTACAAAAAAGATATAATAAAGCAAAATTTTTTCATTTTTCCACACTTAGGTACAATTTTCTCAAAAATTAGGTACTTAACGGATATGGTTCTCCTTTTTTTAAATACTTGTACATTAATGGACTGTAATCTGATCGTTCGGTTTTACAAATAAATTAGTTTATTTAAAGTTATTTAATTATTTAACAAAAACAACCAAGAAAACGAGTAATTATTTTTTCAAAATAGCACAGAAAATTCAAAAGTAAAAATTTGGCTTTCTCAAACGATCAGATTTTTGTCCATTGTATATAAAATCATCAGAAAAAAAGTTTGATGAAAAATAATAATTTGGAGCTGAAAAAATTGTATCTATATAAATAGGCATATTTCATTGGGATTTTGCAACTGCTCCTTTCCCCTTATAATTTGTAAATTGATTAATGTATTGTAATTTCAATCAATTGTAGTTTATTATCAACTCTTAAAGCTTTAGTAGTTTAAGATTTGGATCGACTAAAATTTAATTAAATTCATTTGGATGAATGATTTTGGAATTATATTTCGTCCAAAATTTTATATCTTTAATTGCTCGTATGAATTTATATCAATAAATTTAGTCATTTTTAAAACAAATAAGATTTTTATCACTTTTGAACTCCAATTTCATATTTTACAATCAGGGCTGATAAAAATCATGATTTTTTTTTTTTATTTAAATCATTTTTTTAATATTTATTTTTAAGTATAGTTGGTTTTTTTAATCTTAAAAATTATAAAATTAATAATAATAGGATGGCTGCAAAATTTTATTTTCAGAATTCCCTGACTAATTTTTCATTTTCCCTGATTAGCAAATTTTTAAATTATTTAATATTCTGCATTGCTTTGAATGTGTTGAGAACTTTTATTATAAAAAAAGTAAATTCAAATTTACAATTTAAATCATGTCCAATAAGCTATATTTATTTATATGAACGGCCAATGCCTGTTTATCAAATATTATACAAAAGAGTCTAAATAAAAAAAACATAAAAATATATAAAATATATATAAAAAACTAAATTGACATTTATCAAAGTTTTTATATTCGTGGAATGAGTAAAATTTTGAAACATAAAATTTATGAAAATTAAAATTTTTTTCGGTATATGTTTTAATGTTTTAAAAGATGATATAATTTTGGATAGCATAAGACCTTACAGAAGTCATTTGGTCAGTATTTATTTAGATATTTTTAAAAAATCATTTTTAATGTTTTACAATGATCTTAAGCTTATTTTCTACAGAATGAAAATTAGTTATAGGCATAAAAGTGTAATTTTTTTCTTAGAAAATACAAGTCTTCAAACTTGGACCAAAAATTCAAAAAATTTGAAACAATCTTATTAACAGAAAAATAATTTTTAAAATTCAAACATATTTTTTTATTAAATTCTCTTGAAAAATCTACACCATATCATGTTTTATATATTTTCTAGAATAGTTATTAGTACAAAAAAAACTAATACCTTCTCATGTGATGAGAATGTAATTTCAAATTTCTTCAATTTTTTGTCTAACTTTGACGACCTGCATTTTCTAAGAAAAAAATTACACGTTAATGTCTATGAGTAATTTTCATACTGTAGAAAATGACCTTTAAAATAAGTCTAACATCATTAAAAAGCGTTCATTTTTTTTTTCAAGTTATTCAAATTTTTGTAAAACATTGAAAATGACGATTTTTTAAAAATATTTAAATAAATTATTATTGACCAAACTACTTCTAAAATATCTTGTTCTTTTCAAAATTTTATCATTCAAAAAATAAAAAGAAAAAAATTTTAGTTTCCATACAGTTTATGTTTTAAAATGTTTTTCATTCGCCTGATCTGAAAATGGGTAATCTCTCAATTTTGACCGGTAGTCTAATAATTATTATATTTTGATATTCATTATATTATCACTGTAATATATTCTTTTTTACTTTTTTGAATTCAAAACTTTAAACAGAAATACTAATTTTGTAGCCTTTTCGGTTCCTAATGCATTTAGCAGTTTTATTTAAATCATCATTTAGATAGCAAGATTTAAATCATTGCAGTTCTGTTTACAATGAATGTAAAAATTTGATAAGAAAATGTTTTCGTTTCTTGATTCTCATAAAATTGAAATTATTCCTACAAAATGTTACAATAAATTTTTAAAAATTTGTCTGTAAATAAATAATTGCTGAGTTTTCTCATGTGAAATGCTATACAAAGTTTACTTACTAATTAGGGTATTTTTACTATTCTCCTCTCGAGATTCCTCTTCTTGAAATTCTTCACTTTTTTCCTTCTTCTCAGGTTCAGTAATACCTTGCTCACTGTCCGATTTTGTTTCCACAATTGTGTCGATACAAGCATCGTTAAAATTGTCCTCAATGTCCACTTCGTTAACACACTTTTCATCTTCATTAAAATCTGCCGTACTCTTGTTTACCTCCTCTTTTGCGTCTGTTATTATTTTAGAAAGAGCGTCAATTTCACTTTCGAGAGTGGAATCGCTAGCAGATACACCCTGCGATTCCGACGTTTCAGTAATAATATCCGCTGTATTTAATTCCTCACTTTCCGAAGTTCCTTCAATGTTGGTGCTGCTTAATTGATCAACATTTTCGGACTCTGTTGCAGTGACAGTTTCGTTCGTGGGCACATTTTCAGTTTCAACGGGACCTTCGGGATCCGCAGTTTTGGAGCCACCGAGGCCCATTTTATAGCAGTCTGACATTGTTTGAAAGTATACTTGGAGAAAAAAGGTACTGAAAAATTTTCAGTTTTTTTCGTAAGCTTTAAGCGAATGTATAATCAACCTATTTCACTGATTCTTTTAATGTTTTGCATTATGTCTGCAGTTGAATTGTATTTTTGTCATTACAGTCTTAAAAAGAAGACGCTCCGAAAATCCTTTACAAGTTTACTAAAAATGTCCATGAATTAGTTTGATATAGAAGAGTCGATGCAGGATCGAATGCAGCAACTGGGATAGAAAATGTCAGAAACACTCTGTCCTTTTTTATCATTAGGCTGCATTAGGCTATTTCTACAATACTTGTAAAAGCATTTGTTTTGAATCTAAGGGTGCTTACATACTGCTTTCCAACGCACAACTGTTTTCGAGAATCAATTGTGCGTTAACCTTTAAGGAATTGAAGGAAGGTTAGGCCAGACCTAACCAAACCAAAAATAATATCTGACAAAAATAAACTGTTTACAACACTTGGAGTATTCAATTCAGAAAATATCTGAATTTCGTGTTTTTTCTATAATTTAAGTTTTAGATAAATAATGTCGCACGTGCAATATGTCGATGAATTGATTAAAGAATATCTGCTCTTTAGGGGGTTCACTCAAACATTAAAATCATTTGATAATGAATTAAAAATGGAAAAGGAAAAAGGTTTTCGGGTAAGTCAGGAATATAAAATAAATTCTTCTTGATTCTTTTACATCCAAAGCGAACAAAAAAACATTTATAGCTTATTTTAAAAACCATTCATTAATTGCTAGTATTTTTTTATACCATTTTTTATGTTATTTTTGCTTTCTTTTTTTGTAAAAATTTTGCAAAATCTTTTTATTATGACATTGAATTTTTCATGAAAAATAACGATAAATTAATAAAATGGTAACTTAAGTTAATAATGAATACTTTACACTGGAGTTTATTTAACGTATTTTTTTAGGTTGACAAAATTGTTGACCAACTAATGCAGCATATTTACAATTATGAGCTTTTGTCTCTGCGCGAACTATGGGGGCATTTAGACAGAAGAATGTTTATAAGATTGGAAAATCATTTTATACCGGGAATAAAAAAGTTGGAAAATTCAGTACTAAAAATGTACCTTATTAACGCTGCAGTCAACAACAAGCAAGATCGCATTCAAGAGTTTTTTGTCAAAATGGCATCTGAATTACAAGGACAAATGGAATGGAAGGAATGGTTTGGTATGTGGCCAATTAAACCAATTAATTACTTGCTAAGAATGTGCAATGACATTTTATGAATAGTTTTTTATATTCTGCATCGAAAAAAATGAATACGTATTTTTTTATTTTGAGATTTCATGAAAATTACAGAAGTTATGAATTATTGAAATTTAATGTTTTGAAAAACAGTGCACTTTTCGAACGCGTTTTCTCCCTCAATATCAGAAGATAGAAAATAATATGGTACATGAAATTTGTTGGAAATTTCTACACATCTACAATGGAAATATCTAAAAAGTTGAAATTAAAACTTAAAAATTTTTTTTTCTCAAAGATGGACACTTTAGTATTTCAATTTTTTTCTTTCAACTTAATCTTTAAAAAAATATTAAATTTTTTTCCTTTCATCTGAATGTGACGTTACTTTATTGAATTATTGTTAAAATGTAATTCTGAAAAAAAATTGATTTTTATAACAAAATCACGGAGTAATAATAAGGAGACTGTACTACCAGTGAGATACCGTGCCAAATGTCTGCCTTGGTTCACTGAGTAGTAAAGACTTCTCAAAAATAAAGCGCATGCGCAATTTGCAACTATCTTCGTCACTCTTGAAAGAACGATGAGAGAGATCATTATTTTGACGTGCGCGACGTGCGAGTTAGAAAGTGTGGTTATGTTTTATTGTTGACAACAGCAACTATACGGGAAAATCAAGATTTAAATAAGAAAAAACATTAATTAACAAACTGCAAAGAGAAGAGTAAGTACAATATATTATAATATTAATAAATTGTAATATAGGTGTGAGTAGATATTAATAAAAAGATTATTTTTGTCGAACCGGAGTAATTCTTTTCTTTGTATGATAAAGTGAATGAATACAATATAATATAATGCTATAATCGCTATAATGCTAATATAATTAATATCTACTTACACATTTCCTATATTACAATTTATTAATATCATTTAATAGTATAATATATATTGTCAACAGTAAAACATAACCACACTTTCCAACTCGCACGTCAAAATAATGATCTCTCTCATCGTTCTTTCAAGAGTGACGAAGATAGTTGCAAACTGCACATGCGCGTTATTTTTGAAAAGTCATTACTACTCAGTGAACCAAGGCAGAATTCTGGCACCAGTCTGACTAGGGGATACGCTAGAGAGCAGTCTCCTTATTATTACTCCGTGAACAAAATGCAGAGCTCGAAGTAGGTCCGTAAATCCTGAAAAAGTCCGTAACTTTGCTCCAAGTCCGTAATAGTCCGTTTTATTGAAAAAAGGTCCATAAAGTCCGTAATTTCATTTAAAAAGGATGAAAAGTTCGTAAGTTGTACGATATAATTTTGAGAATTTTAAAGAAATTACAAATGATTGCAGAAATAATTATTTTTAAATGTAATAAAATTCTTCGCAGAAATTCAATTATGTTCAAAAATTTCTAACAATTCTCGTCAAAATTTCAATTATCTTTAGAAATATTAAAATTCTTCTCTGAAATTCAATTATTTTCAAAAAATCTAAAAAAAATGGTCAACATCTCAATTATCTTTATAAATAAATAGCAAAATTCTTCGATAAAATTCAATTATTTTCAAAAATTTTAATAAAATTCATTAAAAAATTTCAATCATTTTTATAATTAACAATATTTATCACACGAATTCAATTATTTTTTTAAGGAATAATATTCAATTATTTTCAAAAATTTTAATAAAATCCATTGCAAAATTTCAATTACTTTCAAAAGTAATAAAATTCTTTTTAGGAGAATTCAATTATTTTCATTAGAATTTTAATCGAATTCCTCGAAAAAATTCTTAAAAATTTTATTAAAATTCGTCCAAAGAATTTAATTATTTAAAAATTTGTTGATAAAATTTTTAATAGGAATTGAATTCCAAGAAACATTCAATTATTCAATAATTAAATTCTAGTAAAATTTTCTAATAAAAATTGATTTTCATTTAATAAAAATGAATTTCAGTTAAAATTTTAGATAGGGGAGACTGGGGCGAAAAGTTAAATTTTGCATAAATGATTTTTTTTAGACAATATAATCCGCTTAGATGCAAATATTTATGTATCAATATTGTAGGGCAACTTGTCCCCTACAACTTTCAATAAAAAAGTTTCTGATATTTTCGCATAAAATACATGTTTTGTCCTTTTTTGAAAATTTTGTTTTTTTTTAACTTTTCGCCCCATGCTGGGGCGAAAAGTTTAATGTCTGGGGCAAAAAGTTAAATTCTATTTTCAGTCTACTAAAACTATTTTCTGATAGGTGTTAAGTAGTAGATAAGTTAAAGTATACGTAAACAAGTAATTTAGTTAATAAAAGATCTGAGTTTATTTAACAAAAGCTTTAGAACAGTTATAAAGTTAAAAAAATAAAATTTCAAAAAAAAAAAAAATTTGGTTTATTTCACGTGAACGGTCTTGTTTTTTGCCAGAGTACTTGCCTAATGTCAAATTAATAATTTTTAAACAAATAAACCCAAAAAAACAAAAAATAAAAAAAATTTTTTAATAACATGTAAAAATACATTTAACTTTTCGCCCCACCCATTATTTAACTTTTCGCCCAAGGGTGCGTTTTTGGCTTTAACAACAAATATAAAAAATCTTACTAAAGATATTTAGCAAATACCTTCAGGTATCTCTTCAGGGGACCCAAATAAGGATCTAAGAAAATCGCGATGAGAATAAATTCAAAAAATATACTTAAAAGTTGATATTTTCTTTTTCGAAAAAATTTTCAAAAGTAGGTTGAAAAAAAATTTAAATATGGACACCACAAAAATTAGCAGAATGTCACATAACTCCGGACATTTATTTAGGGTGATAACACCCTTCTATAATTAAAATTGCAATGCTCTAACTATTTCCGTTCGAAAGATAATGAATTTTAACTGTTTTCACAATTTAACTTTTCGCCCCAGTCTCCCCTAATAATTTAATATTAAATGCAATAGAGCGTGAATTAAAAAAAATAATTGAATTTTGTAATTAATTTTTTTGAAAAAGTTTAATTGAGTTATTTTAATATTATTTTCAGTTTCTATTTTCTAATATTTATTTAATTAAAGAATTTACGAATAATTGAAATTTCGTAAAATTGAATATTGTAAAGAAATGAATTTGGAAATTGTCAAAAAACTTTTTCGAAAATTCTTAAAAATTATCGATATAAAGAAGAATTTTAGATAAAAATTCTTAAAAATAATAATTGAATTGATAATGAATTGAATTATTAAAAATTATTTTTATTAATAATTTTATTAATCTATTATTATAAAACATAAAGAAATCGATGACTTCGTGTCGAAGACTCGGAGTTATCAATTTCTTCATGTTTTATAGTTATGGAAAATTGAATTTTTAGTTTTAAGTAAAATGTTCTCTTATTTGATTCGGACTGATTCTATTTTTGTCAGTTGGTCCGTAAATGGTCCATAATTTTTAGTTTTTGGTCCGTAAAGTCCGTATTTTTAAATACTTTCACTGCTTCGAGCCCTGCAAAATGTCAATTGACGAGTTCGTTTACCCACTAAAAGTAAACAGAAAGCTTGAAACCGAAACAAAATTTCATGAGCGTAAAAAAGATAGTGCTATCTGACTGTCTCTCTTGCACTCATAAAATTCTGCTTTTAATTTTACGCTTTCTGCTTACTTGGGACTTCACTCTGAGTCTTCTGAAAGTTTCAATTAATTTGACCAAAAGTTCTTTTTCAATGTATTTTATGCGGAGTCCTTTTTTTAAGTCATTTACATTTCTAAAGTTACTAATTGATTTATAATTATCTTATAGCGTTGCCGTTTGTAAAAAATCCAGAAGATAATCCAATTTATTCCGTTTACTTCAGTCGTCACTGGCAAGAAACTATGCTAGTTTCGTTACATAATTTTATCGCTACAATTTTTCAAGTAAGTGATAACATATTTCGTCATTTTTAAATTACTAAATCTTTAGTTAAAATTTTTACTTTTCACTTCCTTTGTAAACTGCCTTTAAATTAATGTCTTTTATAATACTTCACACAATTATTTATAAAAGATCCATAATCTACGTTGCCAATTTAGTCCACAAATCTACAAAATTGCATTTAACGCAATGGTAACGAGGGGGGTTAAAAAGTGTTAACAATTGGTAATCTAGTTTATGAACAAAAATAGTTGTCAAAAAATGGTAAGTTCTTACATTTTTTACCTTATTTTTTTACGTATTGTTTTATTATAAGAAAACCAAACGAGAGATAATGAACAAGTTTTCTGTTGCAAAATATTCTTAGTTCATTAATAGGTGGATTCCACGTCAGTTCAACACACTAATTTTCATGCAGGGTGGCCGCTGGACCGGGAAAACTGGGAAATGACAGGGAATTTTTTTGGACCGGGAAAAACCGGGAAATGACAGTAAATTTTGATCTTGACCGGGATTTTGGAAATTTTTTTTTAAAAACACATTATTTTGTGAGAAAAAATAGAAATATTTATTTTAGGACTTATTAATTATATTTCATTAAAAAAGATTGAATAATCTTCTATAAAATCTATTTATTTTGTCAGGGAATTTTATGAAAAGTACTATAAAAATATTCAATTTCTAGAATTTATAAGAAAATTATGAATTTTGTTGTCCAACGTAACAGACTTAGAAAAAGAAAATATTAAATTTAATTTTAAATTCTCTCTATTTCTAACAATAATTAAAGAGAAAAATTTCACATCCTATAAAATAGTGAAAAATAAATCAATTTAAAAATTTTTTTTGCAATAATATTATAACAAAACAAATTTTAATTATTAAAAATTTGAACTAATTAGAACAAAAGTGATACGAAATTTATAAAAATTAATTTTTAAATAATCAATAATGTTAATAAAAATAAATAAAATTTCTTTTCTTAGAAAATAAATTTTAAAAAAACCGTATTTTGCATTAATATCAATTAGTTTTTTTTACAATTATTGATAAGCAAATTTTTCTATATTTTAGAATGTTAAATTAATATTATTATAGATTGACTTTTAAAAAGTTTCAAATTGAAGTTTTAGAAAAGTTGAATTTTAAAAGATTTTAATTAAAATTTCTGAATAAGTTAGTTTTTTGAAATATTTTTATTCACATCTTTTCAAATTAGTTATGTTTTTAAATATGTAATATTTAATAGAAAAAATTTCAAATTATTCAAAATTTCATGAAATTGTCTTGTAAACAAGTGGATTTTAGAAATATTTTAGTTAAAATTTCTAGAAAATAATTGAATTGAAATTTTGAAAATAATTTTCAATTACAGTAGCAATTCTTAAAAATTATTCAAATTTAAAGGATTTGAAATTTGAATACCTATATGGAAAAAAATGGATAATAATTAAATATTTGTTTAAAAAAATCTATTTAAGTTCAAAATTATTTTTAGTATTAAAGATATTCAAAAAAAATGTATTATAAACATATTTTGGAGTTTAAATTATTTTTAGAGTAAACTAAAATATTTTTAGGGTTTGGGAAAAAGTCAGTTATGAAAGTCTTTTTTTTTTTTTTTTTTTTTTTTCAAAATTCTTTCAATTTTTAATGGAATAATTTATTTTTAGAGTTGTTTTTTATGACTGGGAATAGACCTGGAAATGATCGTGAATTTTTTTTTATGAAAAAAGTGGCCACCCTGTCATGACATGTTGGGATTTGGCTGTACTTTTGTAAATTTATTACTTTTACAGTGATAAACAACTCCACCAAATATTTTTTTCAAAATTTTGAAAATTACCAAAAATATGGCATTTTCAAAATTTGTGTCTTTTTTTTAAAGTGCTATAACTTTGGTTCTAATTAACCGATTTTGGATTTTGAAAAAAGGATTTCTTTGGTTTTAAGTATATTTTAAGTTAAAATTAATATAAAAAAAAAATTCTAAATTTTTTTTTTTTAAATTTTGAAAAATTAAAAATCCGTTTTTGAAAAAACATCATCTTCGATTTTTTTTTAAATTTTACTAAATGTTAGGACAAATGTGCTTTACATGTCCTGTAAGTTTCATCTTGGGATCTCAAAGGAATTCGGAGTAAAAAAATAAAACGTAGCGCAAGCAAAAATTTGATACACAAGCAAAAATTTATATTGTCCGTCTGCTTGAGATTGGTAATCAATTAAATCAACTTGGCACCTTCTGTTAAAATCAGACGAAATGATCGGTTTGACGACAATTCGTTTTTTTCACTTTTATGTTTTCACACAATTCTAAAAATAGTTTTATTTGTGCTTGAGTGATATTTTTATACTTTAAATTTAATTCCTTCAACATTTCGTCCCTACCGCCATGCCCAACTGCTTGATGGGTTGAGTATAAAACTTGAAACAATTCGTCAGCTTAAATTAAACTTTTAACACTATTTGGTGATCTGATATGGGTGCAATAAGTTTTTCACACCCATATACCGTTGTATTATGCGGTAATCACGAGATGAAGCTTTTTTGTTTGAAGATTTTACTCGTTTCACTAAAATAGAAGAAGTGGAAATTTTTATTGATAAAACATCCAAGGGTCCTTTCGGAATTCTCGATTTTATGACGTTATAAAATTAATATGGATTTGTCTATAAAAGAAGAATAATGAAAAATTATACATTTTATATTTTTCAGTACATGCATTTACCAACATTACTTACAATCGATGAAGATACGAATAAATTTAAAAGATTACAAGAAGAAAATGATGCTTTGAGACAAATATTAAGTGAACTAACGAAAGGGGAAAGTTTGGTAGACGTAAATTCTGGTTCGACTCCTCAACAACTTCCAATTATGGATGACTTTTATATTATTGCCCAGTTCGTATTACAGTTATCACAATATTACTTCAAATGGAATAGTTGTTAAACTTTAAAGCAACATTTTGTTATTTTTTTATTCAAAAATCATGATGCATTCGAATAAGAAATATAAAAAGTAAATGAGTACGTAGATTCCGTACCCGGTAGAAACTCTATTAAAACGGTATTAAGAATAATAAATTTTCAGAGAATCCCCTTTGCTCGACAATCCTAAATCGTTGAAGAGTTTAATTAGAAACATAGGTGGAGGATCTAGTCCAATTTTAAACAGAAAGTCTCAACCAAATGTGAAGAAGCTGGGTGATTCTGAAATCGCTATTACTAAGCGAACAAATATGAAAGGAAGATTGACATCTTTGAGTAAATCAGAAGTAATTAGTAAAAGAAGTATAAGTTGTGATTCAAGGCTTACTAGAAAGAGAGATTCATCTGTGGACGCTGAGAAGAAAATTAAAGAAAAAATAGACATCAATTATTCTCTTTTGACACAAGTAATTTTTTTTATTTATCGTGCACTTTTAAGTATGTCTTCAAGAACACTAAACAATATAGTTTTCTATTAAAAATTTTATAGGAAGAATACTTAGAACATAAAACTTCAATTCTTCAATGCAAATGTAATACCAATGGGTCCTGTGTAGCAACAGGAGATGCTGATGGAGTTATCAAGGTCTGGGTACCGACTCCTACACCAAAGTAAGTTGATATACCAATGAATGAAACTAAATATAAATTTGTGAGTATTTTTATCGAATTATTCCCTCTACTCTTGAAGCTATGTCAGTATTTTTCAAATCTGTCGATTCACTTTTCGCTTAATTCTGGTTAATTTCTGGGTTTTTAAATTAAAAATTTTGAAAGCATTTGTAAGATTTCTGCCAAGTTTTCTTGCGGATACAGTTTAACGAATACTGCCGCTTCGTAGATGAAATGGAAAATATTTAATTTAAAAATTCATCGCACCTTTACAGAACAATAGCCACATTCTCTGCATCGGCTGTAAATTTCAATAAAGCAGTTACATCCTTAGATTGGATTTCAAAAAACGAACGTTACTTCATACACGGAGACAATCACGGCCTAATTCAATTACACGATACACGTGACATCAAGACAATTTGGAAAATTCAACATGAAGGATCGCGTGTTCTTAAATTAATTTGCAATCCTGCAGAGTCCAATTTTATTGTCTCATTGTCAGATTCCAATGAAGGAAGACTGCTTTTGTACGATATTAAAACAAAAAAAGTTGAACGAAGTCTTCCAATGGAAAAGAATTTAAATGCCCTCTGTTCGACCTTTAATCACAATGGACAGTTACTAATCACGGGTCTTTCTAATGGCAACGTGTTGATTCACGACCTCAGACGAAACGAAGTTATTGATAATTTTAATTGTTATTCTAATCCTGTTATTGATATAGAACTAGTGAATGATTTTACAAACATTTGTACATTAAGCGAGGATGGTAAACTGTGTCAAAGAAGCTTAAATCAAACTAGTAAAGTGCTCTGGGAGTCTAAAGCCAAAATTGAAAAGAATCTTGTTCGAGGAAAAATATTCTGCTTTGATCAAAGTGGCAGTAATATGTTACTTTGTACGCAAAGTGGCGGAATCATTTGCAAGGCAAGTATAAGAATTCGAATTTGTCGTCAGATTCTCTCTAATACGTCAAATTTCAAAATGGCGGATCCAATCTTTATTACTTGAAACATTATAATGAGCGATAGTATAAACTATGAAAATTCTAGAGATATGTTAAAAATTATGATAATCTTTCATTGTGTATAAGTAGTAAAATAATTGGAATTGCCTGTAGGTACCACCATCAAATCCGGGAAAGGTTTTACAATTAGGAGGACATAAGGGAACATTATGTTGCAATTGGTCGAACAATAACCAATCAGGAATTTGTATTACGGGTGGCGCAGAAGGCAAAGCGAGAGTGTCCACATTACAGGCACATTAATTATGTATATAATGAAATGGTAAAATATTTTAATATTATTATAATATTATAAACGCCTACCCTAATAAAAATTACCACATAGTTTACTATACCCCTCTCGCAGTCGTAATATCGAGATTTTCTGATCCCTCACTTCTCGTTATATCAAGATTCAAGTGTAATCTTAATTGAAAATCGTTACTATAAACTTTTTAGGATACAGAACTATAAAATTTAATATTTCTTCCTACGATAACATTGTCCAACACTAATTTTGCCCCTTCAATAATAAAAAATGCTCCAGTACGTCGAGTTTTTGAGAAAATTAGTGTTAAAAAGTGAAAAAGCATGTTTTTGGCTATATTTGATTATGATTAAAAGACACAACCAACAATTTCCTTGAGGAAGAATTCGAAGGCATTTCCGATAACGCAATTAAAAATCATTTTTTTTTTGCATTAAATTTTGTTATTAATCGAATTTTATTAGCACCATGTATAACCTCAGCATTGTGAAACAAGTGATGAAAAAATGAATTTTTTAGCATTTAAATTCTTAACATTTTATATTATTTTCAGGTTACTTATATTACATTTAAAAAAAATGTTTAGCAATCTAATTTTTAGAAATCCCTACAAAAGTTTTTAATTCAAATTTTATTTAAGCGTTCATTGTATTTTACAGTTTTTATATCTTAATTTTAAATAAATTAAATTAATCATTTCTTCTAATAGAAATTAAATGCCTGACTAGTAGAAGAAAAAAATGTATATTAAATTAGATATTCAGTGATCATACAAATCAAAGTTTTTGCTATATTTAAACACTTGATTAATTCGTAAAATTAATTATAATTTAAGTTTTTCTTATAAAAATTATTTTCTCATTTTAAATGTTGAAATTTATTTTCATTTTTAATATTGTCTGCTTTTATTCTAATGGATAAAAACAATTACTGAAACCAATGTTTTAATTTTGGAAAAACAAAACGTTAAATTCACAGGAATACTTTATTTCAAAGACATCAATTATATGTTCGAATTATTATTTATTTATTTTGTTGAGTATGTACGTCAAGATTGCTAAACATTTTTTTTTAAATATAATATAAGTAACCTGAAAATAATATAAAATGTTATGAATTTAAATGCTAAAAAATTCATTTGTTTATCACTTGTTTCACAATGCTGAGGTTATACATGGTGCTAATAAAATTTGATTAATAACAAAATTTAATGCAAAAGAAAAAATGATTTTTAATTGCCTTATCGGAAATGCCTTCAAATTCTTCCTCAAGGAAATTGTTGGTTGTGATTCAAGCTTTCATTTGAAACCAGAAACAAAATTCTAGCACCTCTTATTTTTCTTTTAATCATAATCAAATATAGCCAAAAACATGCTTTTTTCACTTTTTAACACTAATTTTCTCAAAAACTCGACGTACTGGAGCATTTTTCTTTTCAGATTCGTAATCAGCGTGAAAAAATCTATCGAAAGTGACTGAAATTATTGAAGGGGTAGAAAAAAAATTCATTTTTGTCGGACAGTGTAATATAAATCATTCAAATTGTTTTACACTCAGTCCGAAATGTGAATTTTCATTTTTCTCCTTGAAGTTGATTTTGATGCTTCTGAAAGTTTTAATGAATTGAAACTTGTCACGCGGGGATTTTCGAGGTCGCTGATTACGAATCCGATGTTTGTTTTTCAAAATTCAAAATGGCGGATCCAATATGGCGGACAAACCTTTTTAATTTGTTCGGATTCGTGAATCATAAACCTTGTGATAATTTTTAATAGGGATAAGCAGTTAATTAACCGGTGAACAATAGATAAATATACGTAATTATTACTTATATTCCTCTATTGACCGAAGTAATTCCGATTGGGATCTGAAATCACGTGGAAATTACCGGATTTCGGAAGTCATCTTGATTCTTTATTTCTTTTTTAATCATTCTTTAAAACAGACAAAATGAAAAATGGTTTCCGAAAGCACACTGTTTGACAATGGTTTTGCCCCTTGAATAGTTCTGGTTACTTTCGAAAGATTTTATCACGCTGATTACGAATCTTAAAAAATATGCTTTTTTCACTTTTTAACACTAACTTTTTCAAAAACTTGACATGACAGGGCATTTATTTTTATTCGCAAATTCGTAATCTACGAAACAAAATCTATCGAAAGTGATCAGAATTATTTAAGGGCAGAAAAAGATTCATTTTTGTCCGACAGTGTTATTTACAACTCGATTTGATAAAAATCAGTATTGATGTAATTATTATTTTGGACTCCACATCCAAAAGTCTCTGTGTAATCGTTTTGAAGCTAGTTTAAAGTATAATCACATGAAGAAAGTTAATATTTATAATATTAATTTTTAATTATAGTGTAAAATTTAAATTATTGTAGTGTATGTGAATTTAATATATTTTATAGTTTTTTACACCATATTGTAATTCATTTCTAACCAAAATTAATTAGGGGAATGTGTCCATAAATGGACCGACCTCATGAGTGTCTACTCATGTAACACCTTTCTGTTTTTTATGAAACTAAAGGCAAAATGTTCAAATATCTGTTTTAATAAGTATATAGCACCGCAAAAAGTTTTTAATATGACTCCAAAGTGTGTACACTCATTTTTGACTTTATAATAGCAACATGAAAAAAATTATGTTCAAAAATATCATAAAACATAAAAGTTTTAGTCATCTTTTCGAAGATTAAAAAACTCGCCAATTATTTCATAAGACATCATTCATTATCATCACTAAAAGATAATTTGCAATTATTCTAATGTTGAAAATATTTTTAATATCACCACATAATGATTTCAACAATTTAAAAAATTTACAATTTTACAAGTGTAATGATAAGCTTTTTTTAAAAAACATTAATTTTTACTCTTCAGAAAAGTAAAGGTCACACAATTACCGTGTTATTTGGATAAATTAAAATACTTTAGTCGCACTGTGAAGTATTTAAAAAGATTGTGTTTTCGGCGGACGAACCAAAAACTTTCAATTTTTGAACTTACTCAAGTTGAAAGAATTATATAAAATATTTATAAAAAGCTCATAAATACGTAATTTTTTTATCACTATACCAGGTTTTTAAATTAAATTTTGTTCAATATTTTTGTAAAAATTGATTTATTTGGTCCCTAAGAATGATTTTTTGTACATATTTATAATAATGCTTAATGTAAATCTAAATTTACAATTTTTTAATCTGAACTTTCGTCTTCATCATCGTCACATTCTACAGCTATGCTTCGAATACCGTTCCTTAATAATGGTGAGCCTTTATTTTTCCCAATAACCCGAGCATTCAGAAATACTGATAAAGGTGCTCCGTTTGGGCAACATGTTATTTGCACTTCTTCTTTCAATATTTTTTCCTTATAAGCGAAAAGCTCTACTTTTAACCTGAAGAAAAGAAGAATTTTTTATAAAAGAGGCAAAAATGTGATTTAAATGTTCCATGCTAAACACTTATAATATAAGAATAGGATATTTAAATGTTTACGTGGCAGTGAACTTTAAGCAACTTTTAAAAATTATTTTTGAAATTCATATTATATTGATCGGTACCTAAGATTGTCTCTTTCTACACTTAAATCTATTGTTCGACAATGAGGATTCAGATTGCCAGTGAATATTGGAGGCTCATTTTTCTCTCCATGAATGCAAGTATTCCATGGGATAGAAAACTCTATTTGATATCTGAAAATAAAACGAATTTTGATGTAACTAATAAATTACATTTGTCTCAATATCTCAGAACCAGAAAGAGCTGTAGGCTTCAATTTTTTTTAAATTGTAGGTCTCACGTGTGGACATAAAATGAGAGTTTTTCCAGAACGATTCATGAAGTTTAACTATATTTTTTTGGATTTTTAAGTTTGCAAAAGAACGTTTTTTGCCCGTAACTTTAAAAAATGTTAGGTTATTAATTTTAAAGTGAAAATACATGAATATATAATTAAACCTCAGTGCTTATTGAACGTTTCTAATTTGGAAGAAGGTTCAAACTAAAGTAATCCTCGCCGTTCAGAGAAAATTTTAAAAACTACTGTATAGAATGTTAAATTATAATGTTGGTTAATTTACTCGAAATTTCATAGAAATAATAAATAATAATTACCTATGGTAAAGCTGTAAGAAACCTAGGTGAGCATCGATGTGTCCATGTCGTTGTGGTTGAAGAATTATGTTATTCTCTTTTCCAACACTGCATCCTCCACTGAAGTGAACATGATGTTCTGACAAAAGACATGAGAGAGAATTACGTTAACTATTAGATATATGGTCTAGAAAAGTGAATATTAGGTACACTTTAAGGGGGTGTCAAAGTCAATTGGACTTTTCTACTGAAGCTTTTAGCTGATTCGAATTTGACAGTCCCTTAATGGGACAGTTTGTTAATAAAATATCTCGAATAAAGGAAGTGACTTTTTAAATACCTGTATTTCTCAAAATCTTAGACAGATAATAAAGCAATTTGTTTTTATTTATAAGCACAGTAAAAAGTAAATCTTAATTTAAGAGCTGCCTTAAATTCAACACTGTCTGCTATAATGTTAAAGGATACGAAAAACGTGCGTAAATTCAACATTGACTGTCTTAAAAATGTTGCATCTTAATTTAAGGCAGCTTTCGTGCCTTAAAATAAGATTTTCTTTTTACTGTGAGATGTTGACTTTATGCTTTCAAAGAAAATTAGCTGATGTTGTTGCTATGCCTAGTCATATATTTGGTGATTGCTACAGATCCAAAATAATCACTGCGGGTGTGATATCTCGAAAACAAAACATCTAAACCAATTCAACTGAAACAAAGCTCAAAATACTCAGAACACAAAAGTAGTGTTAATGCTGCTGTGTTATTAATTCTTTGTTTTTAATATTGGAGGTATGTACATGCGATAGCGGCAAGTGTCCTGAGTATTTTGAGCTCTGTTTGAACTAAATTGGTTTAGATGTTTTGATTAATTTGGATCTGCGTATTCATCATTAATTATTAGGCTAGGCATAACATCATCAACTAATTTTTTTTAACTATAAATCAACATCTTTTAAATAAAAGAAACAAATTGAAGCATCTGCCGTTCTAAGTATGTAATATATTACTCCCCAAAATTCTATCCGGGCATCACTTAAAAACGGGTGAATCTATTTAGGAAGGGTTTTGATTAATTTATAGACGAAATTTCGAAATTAACTATTTAGGAAATAAAACCCGTCGAAGGTGGGTATGACAGTTAGTATTTTATGAAATCATATGTGAAATGTGCTTTTATATAAAAGTAATTGTGGATTCGTACATTGATTTTAGGGGTTTTATATAAGACCTCACGTATGATTCCATATAAGAATTTTTAGTAGGGTATTAAAGATAAAAGTTACCTGAAGTCTTTATAGTGTCATTTCGGAAACTGAATGAGCAAAGGACTCGTAATATAAATTTCACAAAATTACAAAAATTAAATGGTTAACACTGATAAAGCATGCGAATAATTTAAAAATATATATCGAAAATGTTGAATAAAGTATAAAAGGTATTAAAAGGTTTAGGAAGTTTTTATATCATGAGTAGATTAAAAAATTAAGAAAAGGAATATATCAACGAATAGTAAACTATCTTTTCGTTACCGATGCAAGAAGACTAACTGCATGATGAAAATGAATAAGGATCTAACATTTTGTTACTCATTGTAAGTGTTTCATTTTTTTCTTATTAATTTTATTAGTATTTTTTAATTTAATTAACCGATACAACATTTGAATTTACTTTTCTAAAAAATTGCTCTTTGACAGTTAGGTTAATTCTTAGAATTTTAGAAAACATTAGACTATTACTTATCTGTATCGAAAAGTTAGTCTTTTTTATCGGTATTAGAATGATAGTTCAGGTACATTCGCAGTACCCATCGTTGTGACCCTCATAACACCCTCATTATATTCAGGATATCTCTGAGATGTCTTAAGATAATCTTTTTCTTTCTCGCGGCGTGGCTATCCATGGGATATTTAAATTAGCAAAAATAAAGTTGAAAAAAAAGTGAAATTATTATTTAATAGTTAATACTGTTTTTAAAAATGCATCAATGTCAGGAATAGGAGAAATAAGTACATCATAAATTTGAAAAAATGTGAAATTATGTATTAAAAACATTGATATAAATACAATTAAAAAATTCTATAGAAAAACATTCTTAATTACATTTTACATTCTCAAGGGTTAAAACACATTACGACGTTATCAATTTAAAACAAACAATTCCAGTAGTTTTAATATTTAAAGTACATTTCAATTTGCGAATATTGTATTGACATTAAGAAATAAATTTGTTTGTGCATATGTTTCATTTAAAAGAAAGAATATTACAAAAACCAAAGTCTGCAAACAGTGTTTAACAGATGCTTCTTAGTTACCAATTGTATTTAATAAATAATAATGATTTAAATTAAAACTGGCAACTGAAATTTTTTTACGAAAAAACTTGATTCTTCGTTACGTTCGTTACTTGTGACTAGTCAAAGCCATTCCTTAAAAATAAAATTACTTTTTAACATTACTGAAGAAAAAAGGATTAATTTCCATTTAAACAGTAACAATGTTAGTTCTTCAAATTGATTTTCCAACTTACTAGGAGTGGATGACAGTTGAATCCATATTTCACTTTAAGTGTGTTGGAATCATTCAGTTTTACACAATGATCATGTCTATTAAACAGATCAGGATGCTTCTTCATGATCATAATTAAATATTTAGATATTTAAAAATGTTCACAATTTTATAAGTCCATTGTTTAAAGCTCCAGGTACTTATGGAGTCCAGATGCGTCAATAAATCCTCTACATTCAGGTCGGAAATTGTCTCGTACATACTGGTAAGCACGCTTTTCCCAGGGACGCTTTCTTTACATTGATGTCTACGGGAAATCATCAGAAAGAAAAATCAACAAGTAATCATTAAAAGTAGATAATTAAACAATTTTCTTATTTTCACAGCTATGCAAAGATTGTAATATTATCATTATCATTTAGATGGTAATAAGCCGGCCTTCTTTATAATTAATTTTTCGAAATTAACATCGAGTATATCTTTTTATAATTTATTTCACTTAAATGACACTACGCTTTAGGTAACTTTTAATTTTAAAGATTTTTGTGCATGCAGATATTTTGTTTATTAGAGCAGTATCATAAGTTTATAATTAGGAAGTTGACATTTTATGGTTAAGAAATGGTCAATCATTTTTCGGTCAAGTTACTAATTCTTTCCTTATACTTAATTAATGCTGATTTGTGTATGAGAAGGCTTTCATCGTTTTAAAGGTGTTTTTACTTCTGATTTAGTATGGAAACGAAATTTTACTATGCCTATTACCTACTCTCGTTTGCACTGATTGAAACTAAAGTCAATTTGAATTTAATTTCTTATTTGGTATTAAAACAAAAATCTACTCTACATTTCGTTCATTTCTATTGATTGAAATAAAAGATGATTTAATTTTCATTTCTGACTGGATGTTGAAACAAAAGACTAATCTAATTTTATTAGGGTCCATGCAGAAATGATGTAACGCTTTAAGGGGAAGGCGGGTTAAAATTTCGAAAACTGTTAAGGGATTCACACTTGAGATATAAACTAAATATTCAATATAACGAAAGTAATAAACAGAAAATTTCGTTTCCTTACTAAATCAGAAGTAAAATACCTTTAAAACGATATCTTGGCTCATGAACAGAACAAGACAAAAAAATTAATTTTCATTCGACCAAAAATGTAGAAATTTCATTTTAAAAAACCATGTTTTTAGTTAACAAATGAAATTTTTCGTAAATCTTTTATCCGATCGGATCCAATTTTGGCACACTTTTTAAGGGTTCCTAGAGGTATATTTTTGGAGAATATTAAAAGAATTTATTAACTTTTGTACGAATTATTAAACAATTAAAAGATGGCCATTTTTAATTCATTTGCAAGTAAATGAACCAATTTTAATTTAAGACCCGTTATTTCACAGGTATTTCCGAGCTTTATAACTTTCAATAACAACTTTTTTCTCTAAAATTTTATGGGAAAGAACGATCATCAACAAACTGTTTTTCGACACCTTTTGGCATTGTTTATAACGAACTGCTGAAAAAATCTCGAGTGGGAAACATAAACACATTCATACTATCGCCCCAAATTATATGAATCCACAGTCAAAAGTGAAGTATCAATTTTGGCAGAAAATGACAACTTTTTTTATAGGGCGACTAGGCTATTGAAGTTCTGTTTATATTTACCCCAAGTTTTCAAATTCTTGGGGTAAATGTAGACAATTTGTTACGCGTCGAGTAGATAAAATTTTTAATTAATAACTGTTTATCTCGAGTCACGATTTTTGATGTTTAAAATAATAGTCAATGGTTGATTAAAATAAGTAAATAACTAAAACACAGAATTTAATATAAAAACAGTCTTGAAATTAGTTTATTTAACTTTACCACAGGCCTGGGTCACAATTACAATTAATTAAATTAAAATAAATTTGTCGTCAAATATAAAGTGCTGTTATCATTCGTTCTTGCGAGAAACTAACTCTCAAAATTGCTCGTAAGGGCCATCACATCTGATTTCCCCCCTTTATCCCCTCTTTTCACCATACGCAATTAATCACTTAGTCATTTCAACTCATTACTAATACTTTGCTTCGCAAACACAATTTATTATTTATTAACTAAATTGACCAAATTAAAAAATATGATTCAATTTTTGTTATAGCATTAATTAGGAATAAAAATTTTTTTTAATAAACAAATTAATTTTTTTTAACTTTGGACCCGATTTTTAAAAAAAAATTTTAATTATTTTTTTACAATTCACTTTTGAAAAGTAAATTGTAAATTTATACTAAATGTGGGGCTTGCACATGATTTTTGTGAAAAAATAAAAAAATAATTTGTTTATAAAAAAAAAATTTTTTTAATAAAAAATAAAAAATTTTATTTTTACATTTCTTAAAAGTTGAAAGAAAACTAAAATTTTCATTCTTTGACAACTTTTTTCTAAACTCAATATTTTCAGACTTATAAGCTACTGAATATAGGTCTACATTTACAAATCCGCAAAATTTCGAAAATTCATAAATCGAAAACAATTAAACAAAAATAAAAATAATGTGGGTATTTCATATTTTTCTATAATGAGAAAAAAATTTTTTAAGCGAATTTTAAAAAATCTCTATAAATCTCATATATATGGAATAGCCTATATATGTATTATATTTTAATCGATCTCTTACTGAATTGGAAGTGAAAAATTAATGTCGTCAGATAGGATTAGAAATTTTACAAAATCTGATCTATATATAGATCTAATAGAATATAAGCTGCCTTTAAGTAGAAAAAAATTTTTTTAAATTAAGTGTTGAGTACCTATATTTTGATGGGAGGTATTTTAAATAATTATGAAATAATGTTTCAAAGGAAATAAAATAATTTAAAACTTTTTAAAAATCTAGGATAATTTTAATTATTTTAAATTTACTAGAAATTTTGTTGTTTACATTTATTTAAATCCATGACATAAAGCAATGCTCTGTGGGTTGAAATTCACTTATTAAAAATAATGCAATTTTTCCAAATCTTGCTTTTCTTAACCGGTATCTCATAAATTATTAATAAATACAGTTTATCTTATATGAATGACAGTTTATCAGTTGTGTACTTGTTTTACAAATCCAAGTACAGGTTTAAACCTCTAATTAGCCAATCAGAATTCATTTTTAACGATTTAAATCAGGGTTATGTGGTTTGCAAAACTGACAACAAAAATATCCAGTTCTTATTAGTATCGAAAAACTTTAAATAAAACACATACTTAAAAAAATTGTACTACAAATAAACACTTGAAAATCATAGAACATTGCAAAAATATTGTCATTATTCAGCAATATTGAAATAAGAAATCAATTTTTTTAATTTGCTAGTGCAAGTTTAAGTGCGATAAGCAGAAACAGCTTTTTATTGTCATTTATCATTTTTTCAAAGGTAACAAAAATTATATAATAATAAAACAATAAGAAAAATATTAAAAATAATATAATACTATAATGATACTAATAATACTATAGTAAAAGTACTAGTGAAAATAATAATAACAACAACACAGAAGCATTTAAGAAATACATATCAAAAACATTACCTTTATCTCCCATATTCTTCTTATTTTTTATTAATTTAGGCCAAGTATTTTTTTGACTTAAACAAACTTAAATATTAAGCACTCAAAAATTGTACTTAAGGTCATTTCACAACAAATAATTATCACAGTCAAGATATTTTTTAAAAATCTACTTGTCTTTCTCTCTCCTATGACAGAGCAGAAAACGTAATGCAAAGCAGAATTTAATGAGAGTGGAAAGGATAGTGATATCTGACTGCCTCTCTTGCACTCGTGAAATTTTTGTTTTGCTTTACGTTGTCTGCTTAAAATGGGATTGCACCTTATGACTTTTGGAAAAAACGGAAAAAAACCATTCTTATCCTTCTCTCTCCTATGACAGAGGCATAAGTTTGTCTCACTCTACATTTTCTTACTTTTTCCAGAAACGGAAAATGTAGAGTGAGACAAACTTATGCCTCTGTCATAGGAGAGAGAAGGTCAAGAATGGTTTTTCAAAAGCCGTGTAGCCGTACCCTAGGCGCCTCCGCTTGTCAAAAAGTAAGGTGTGCAAGCACCTTTAACCAATTTCTACTCTGCATCTATGTTAACTGTATACTTTCTGATGTAAACAAAGCATCCAATTTTTGTTTGCTGCCAAACACGTTCTGTATTTCAGTCATGTTTTCAAGAATTGACCTAATTCATTGAATCAACTGAGAAGAAAAAGATTTCTGTCGAATTCAGTCGTCCTCACACCACTTCGATGCATTATCGCACTTGACACAAAAGAACTGATAGGTGTTGACAATCAACAATAAGTAATATTCAAATTTAGATTAATTCTTTTTAAACAGTCTGTTTACTTTAGGTTATCTACATTTCATTTTATTTGTCATTAATTAATAAGTTCCAATTGACAGGATTTTTAAATAACAATATAAAAGTGTTACATATATTTTAATTCTTTTAAGCAGTTTTTTATTGTGAGAAGAAAATTTGTTTAATTTTTTCAAGTGTTTACTTCCCTAAAAGGGCATGTGACTGCGGTGAGTCACGTGGTTCTACATATGTAAATATCGTAAATATTCAGTCAAGTTACTCTCTCAAAGTACTTAATGTGTTGAGTTTCAATTTTGCGGATAAGTTGGAAAAAGTGTAACGATTACTTGTGAAGTGTTAAACTTTTAATTTGTTTTGTCGGGAAATTTAATCTTACAATTATAAAAATCAACCGCCACCTTCCTCATTGAGATAACTGTGAGTGTGTGGGTTTGAGTTTGACAGTATTCAATTTTGTCTTTTATCGAGTATTTATTAAAATCATGTGACGCCCAGATTACGTGATTCTACATTTCATTTTCATGGGTTATATTCTCAAAAAATACTTTAAAGATTATTTTTATTCATAGTAATAATAAAAATCAAATCTTTTTGAGACCGGCTCGAAATTTATTTCAGAAAAAATTATTCATGAACGAAACAATCTTTTTATAGAACCTATTAGGCGTTTTTGGTTTAAAAAAAAAATGAAAAAATGGTATATATTAAATTACCGAAACACCCTAAAATTTTCATTTTAGACCAAAAACCATTTTTTTCTGCGTTCCTGTACAAAAATCCTCGTAAAATGTTTATTTCACAACCGATTTCCAAAGTATTTTTTTTTAAAGGTGAAAACCGCTGTTCAACCCACACATAGTATTTGGGTTGAAATTAATATTTATGGGAGAATAGTGCCAAGAAAGTTTAAGAATCGACTTTTTTATAATGTTTCGTCAACTGATTACAGTTTGAAATTAATATTATGTCAAACATTTTTTCTCCCATTGAGATATTAAACAGTACTAGCAACAATTCGCGCAGCTAACTTCTTACTGCCTTTTTAAAATAAAATTAGCAATTTTAAAAATAATAGAATTTGAAAACTTTCTAATTTAAATTTTTGTTGAAAACACTAAAAAAAATTCAATTTTTGAGAAATTACAAATAATTGAAGAAATTCAACTATTTTCAAAAAAAAATAAAATTCTTCTTATAGAATTCAACTATGTACGAAATTTTGTAAAAATCCCAATTATCTTTATAAATAATAAAATTCTTCTCCAAAGTTTAATTATTTTCCTAAATTTCAAAAAAATTCTTGTCCTAATTTCAATTATTTTCAAAAATGAAATGCATTTTTCTAATTTCAATGATTTTCAATATCTACTATTTTAATAAAATTTCCCAAAAAATTCAATTATTTAAAAAAAATTTTAATAAAATTGGAGTAAGTAGGTATCATTTATACACAATTTTTTTTTCTTTAATAAAAAAATTGAATTAAAATGATGAAAATAATTTTGATGAAGTTACAGTAACAATATTCTTATAATATAAAATAATGATTTTATTACGTGGTCATCTTTAATTATTAGAAAACATAGAAATCGATCACTCCGAGTCTTCGACTCGGAGCAATCGATATCTTCATATTTTATAACAATACTCTTATAAGTTGTTTAATTTAAAAAAGGTTTGAATTTGAAATTTTTAAATGTCTTAATTCCTGTTGAAAATCCTGTTCCAAAAAGAAGATTAAAAAAAATAGGAATTTTGTAAATATTTTTCTTATTTTTTTAAAACAAAATAAAATTTTGTTAAAAAAAATTGTGATTCATAAACGAAAATAATGCAAAATAAATTGCATTATTATTAACTTTTTTATAATTTTTCTTTTGAAATATTTTTAATTTTAAAATTAATATATTGAAAATCATCGAATTGTTGCAAAGAATTTTATCAAAAAATTTGATGATAATAGAATTCCTTCAAAGAATTTTATTATTTAGGAAAATAACTGAATTCTCGCAAAGAATTTTATTAAAATTTTTAAAAATTCTAATTAAATTCTTTTGAAGAATTTCTTTGAATTTTTTTTTAAACTAATGGAGTTTCTTTAATAATTTTAATTGAAAATTTTGAAAGCATTTTAATTTTATGAAGAAGAATTTTATTAAAAATGAGTTGAAAATAATTGAATTCTTGCGGAGAATTTTACTATTTATAAAAATTGTTTCGAAGAATTTTTTAAAATTTTTGGACATATATAATTGAAATTTATGGAAATATTTAAAAATATTTGAATTGAATAATGGAATTTCTTTAAAGAATTTTATTAAAATTATGTATATTCAAAATAATTTAATTCATCACAAGAGTTTTATTATTTTTTGAAAATAATTGAATTCTTTCAATTTTTTTGACGAATATATTTAAAAATTACATTGAAAGTAATTTAATTTTTATATAGAATTTTTTAAAAATATTTTGAGAATAATTGAATTATTTTTAGAGAATTTTAAATTCTTGTTGAAATTGCATTTTATGGAAATTTTTAAAAATAATTAAATTTTTTTATGTAGTTTTATTGAAATTTGATTAAAAATAATTTAATTCTTGTGAAGAATTTTACTATTTATAAAAATAATTGAATTTTTTCGAAGGATTTATTAAAATTTTAGAAAATATGAACAGTATTAATTAATTTTGTACTTAATAAGTGAATTTTTTAAATTTTGATTATGAAATTATTTTAAAAATTTATACATATATTTAAAGATTAAAAATATTTGTAATTTGCGTTACAATAATAAATTGAATATCAGGTTCCGCGCGTAAAATTTTCTAGTAATAATATAATATACTATCTAAAGATAACAAAAAACAAAAGTATAAATAAAAGACAACTTTAGAATGTGAGGGACAGAAAAAGTGAATGAAAGAACATTCAAATTAATATAGTTAATTCTGTATTCAACGAGCCCTATTTCACTAGAATTAATTGGAAATTAATTAATGTTTTAAAAGATTTTTAGGTGTATTTGTTGACTCTCAAATTAGAAAAATAATGAAAGACAGACTTTGTTTTTAGGTTGAAAAGGCTTGAAAGTACTATTGTTATTCAATTTTTTATATGAAAATTCATTTGTTGATTTTTCTAACTAATTTCAAATCATAATTTTATAATAATTTTTTTGTTTTTTATTTTACAAAATCATGATTCGAATTTTGTTAGAAAAATAAACCAATTAATTTTCATATAAAAAAATTAAATAACAATGATACCGTCAAATAGGGTAACTCTGGACAGGAGGCTAACTTCAGACATTTGTACATTTCTGTTAATTTTTTTTTCTATTCCCATTCTACCTAATAGTTTTTATAAGGATTTAGCCTTTCTATTGTCTAACAGAAAATTTAAGGAAAATTATTATGACAGTTGAGAAATAAAAATAATCAAAGAAATTTAAGAAAAAAATTAATTTAGTTGGAAGAGATTTTTGAAAGTTATTAAACTTTGTCAAAAAACTCATTACTAAACGAACATAGATGAGGTAAAAGCTATTTCTTTTTTGAAATTTAATCTACTATCTATTGACATAAAATTGACAATAATTTCAATAACCTAAATTCAAAAATTTCTTGTTAAAACAAGAATACTTAAATAATATATAATTATTCAAAATAATTTTAAATATCACAAAAAATTATAAGGTGTCCGAAGTTACCCAGCCTTGAAGGCTAACTCCGGACACTAGTTTTTTTTACTTCCAAGAAAATAACAGAGATAAATAAAAAAATTTGAACTAGAAATATCACCACACAAGACCCTGAAGATGATATATTCCGATTTATGCGTTTTTTGATCAATTTACTGAATAATTTTTTCAAACAAACATAGGGGAAAGGTGTACGAGATGATCCCCTGGGGCAAGATGATCCTTTTGAATTTTGGCGAGCCTATTAGCGCCACTTTTTAGGCAAATACGGTAATACGTTGCCAATGACATACCTACGAATCATTCAAACTGTCATGAAAACACGCGTCATTAAAAAAATTCTATTGGAAAAAATAAAAATTTCATACTTTTGATCTAAGGAAAGCTTAACTTTGGGCTTAGATAACTTTTGTTGTAGTAGCTGAAATTCCATGTTTCTTGTACTCACGGCTTCAGTATCTCTTCAACTAAGTGTTCTGATTGGTATTATGGAATAACAGAGCTCGTAGGTTAAGTTACGAACAAATTACAAAATAGTGGCATTTGGGGCAAGATGATCCCTCAATGGGTGTACAAGATGATCCCCCTGATTCCCATGTATTTCGTCTCACCTCAAAGTGAATTTTCTAGTATTATTAAAAAATTTAATTTTTCTCGCTTCTTATATGTTTTTATCATGAAAACTAACTTATCTAAAACAAAAAGTTGACATCTACATCTATTTTGTTAATTTTTTTGTTGTAGACAATGCCTCGTAATTATAAAATAGGAAAACGAATCGTGGTGAGTGGTCAAAAGCGTTTATGGTCTAAATAAAGTATATTTAACATTGATACACTGTTATTCCTTCAATATAGACTCATTTTCCAATAATTGGGGTAAGATAACCCTACGGATCATCTTGCCCATACCATGGGGATCATCTTGGACACCGGGGTGTCACCCCGGTGTAAGGTGTCACACCTTTTGTAAGGTTTCAGAAAAATTAAATTTAATAGTAAAATATTAATTAGCTGCAAATATTTCAAATCAGAATAGTTAGATTAATTATCTAGCAGTGCGTACAAAAAAAACTCGAATATGTTGATTTTTCTTTGAATAATAGGTTTTTTTCCCTTAGGGGGATCATCTCGTACACCTTTCCCCTATATTCACTTACCTTAACTTTTTGTAACGTAAACGGAAAACTGGGGTGGTTTGGCACCCAGGCCACGTTTAACACCACACCAATCAAAATTAAATTAATATTAGCCAAATAATCGGTCAAACGCGCTTTTTAGATTTTTCGAGAAAAATGTATACAAAAAATTGTTTTTCAGGTTCGTTTAGAAGAAATACTTGTGAAGAGAATCCCAATAAAATATTTAATTTATATAAAACAGGTTGCCCGGAAACAGTCTCCCCGAATATAAAGTACGCTTTCAGATGATGCCACTTACAGCTGCGAAAATGAACTAAAAATATTCACAAAAAATTTTTTAATTCTCTTGTAATATGTAACAATATCCAAAAGGGATTTTTGCAATAACTATAATACATTTTTTACAATAAAAGTTTAAAAAAGTATGTTTTTTTACCAATTTTGCACCAGAATATTTAAATTAGAAAAAAAAATGTGCGAAATAAAATTCAGGTAAAAAATAACCATTAAAGTTGCCAAATCACTAATAATATACCAATTATTTGTTTGCAAAAAAGCACAATACAGTTTGAGCATATATGCCGCATATTTTAATAACTTGAAATATAAGTGCTGCACCATGTACTTTTGATAATTAATATTATTAATTAATTTCATATATATATGTGACGCTCCACGAGAAAAGGGACCTTATTTACTCTTGTCATAAGGTCCCTTTTCTCGTGGAGCGTCACATATATTAAAATCAGATATCTTAAAAACACGAGTATGTCAGAATTTAAAATATCATTTTTTCAGTGCAAAAATAAAATTGTTTTAAACGTAAAATATGAATAAGGTAGTACAATACAAAAAGTACGTGTAAATAAGTGTCGATTTGAAATGATTTTAAAATAAATATTTTACGTTTCAAACAATTATATTTTATTTAATAAAGACAAGTAAATTAAAAACTTCATATATCGTATACCTTTTTCAGCCAAAGGTACAGTACCAAATAAAAAGGTCAATTAGTTTACTACATTCGGACAAATAGTTTTTAAAATTAGTTTACTCCAACGTTTCGAAATCTAAATGATTTCCTCTTCAGGGAGTCAAAAAAATTAAAATTAAAAATGTTTTAATTTTGACTTCACACGCAGAGTTTTAATTTATTTTGTTTTAATTTATTTAAGTATTTTTTAAAAATTTTTGTGGTGTGTTATTATAAATGTGTGTCATCATAATGTCCATGTTTATCAGTGTTAATTTATTTATTTAACCATGATGTTAATGATTATTACTTCCTCATAGAGGAAGTATTGTAATACCAAAATTTTTCGAGTTCGATTTTTTGACATATCTTTATGTTATTTGACCTCAGGAGTTCAAAAATGTCATTCCGTGTGTGTGTGTGTGTGTGTACACATCACATTTTCATAAATATCTCGAAATCATGAAAAACTTTTGTGTTGAATTTTTTTTAAATTGTAGATCTCACCTGCGGACATAAAGTGAGCGTATTTTGTGATAGATTATTAATAAAGTTTAACTAAATTTTTTTTGGATTTTTAATTTTGCAAAAAAACGTTTTTTGCCCATAACTTAAAAAAAATGTTAGGACACCTATAAATGTTTTTCCATGATTTTGTAGAGTTTTTTCAGACGCATCTTTTGAGCCCTAATTGAACATTTTTCGTCCATATTAACCGGAGATATTAAACTTTTAAAAATTCAAAATTTTGGAAAATAAGACTTTTTTGAAAATTTTGTTGAAAAATGTAGAAGTAATCTTAAAATTATCGTTATCAACTTGTAGAGTATTAAAAAACGCTTCGATTGACCTATTTTTGAACCTAATTCGATAATAAATTTCGAAATTATTGGTATTTTAAAAACCAAAAAGTGTGGAAAATGACATTTTCTCAACTTTTTTGTTTGAAAACTTTGTTTAACTATTAAACTATTATAACTATATTGTAAAGTATTTAAAAATACATTGATTGACCCAAGATTCAATCACTTTTACCATATTTATAAAAAGTTATTCATATATTTCTGTTATTATTACCTCTATGAGGAAGCAAAGTGTTCATGAAATGAGCACCAAAATTTATAAAAAAATATACAACTTGGCAGCGGTTTTTATTTATTTATTACAAAATTGGTTTTATAATCTTTTATAGTTATGACTCCAAACTCTATGATTTCTCTGACGTTTGATGGGTGAATTTATTTTTATTTTTTCTGACGAATGTTTATTTATTAATTTTTTTGTCTCCCTGAAGAGGAAATCATATTTAGATTTCGAAACGTTGGAGTAAACTAATTTTAAAAACTATTTGTCCGAATGTTTTCGTTTTATTCTCCATCACTATAATTTGTTAATAATTATAGAATTTGTTTATAACTTACTAGGAATATTCTCTTTTTGAAGCTTAATAAATTAAAAAAAATCAATTCTATCGGATAAATAGTTTATGAACAATTTCATTTGTTAACTAAAAACATGTATGTAATTTTTTAACGGAATTTCTCCACTTTTGAACCTGCCGATTTAATTTTTTTTTCTTCTCTCATACTCTTAAGGAGTCTAACTTTCGTTTCACTTAAATAGAAATGTTATTTTTTTATCTTAGTGTACAAATTTTGAACGTTAAAAAAACGTATGTTTTTTTATAAAAAAATGCCTGACAACTTAATATTAATATTTTTCATTAAAACTCGCACCAATTATAGTACAATACATGCATTTTTTGAGGAAATTGTATATAAGGTTTTTGTGCTTTTATATTGCATTTATTTCAAGCAGTGGCGAATTTTTGGTCGACGAACGCCGCACGTAAGGATGACCCACTTGACCCACAAGAGTAAAATTTTTTTTCCATCTTTTAAAAAATTTGTTTAAGTGAATGCATAACATCTCCAGAATATTGTGTTGAAATTTCATGTCAATTGGATCAAAAGTTGACGGAGTTATGAGTGTTTGAGCGTGTAGTCTGAGAGCCGAATCTACCTGGACAAAAGTCTTTATTTAAATTTCCTTTATCCGAATTCTATCACCACTGCGTATCTATATCATTTTGAGGCCGCTGATTACGAATCAACAGTCAGATTTTAAAAATTAAAAATGGTGGCTCCAATATGGCGGACATTAATTTAAAAAAATTAATTAATTTTAATGAAAATTAGGATTTAGGTTTTTTTGGGGTCTCCAATTACGAATATGCAGTTGAATTTTAAAAATTCAAATTAACGACTCCAATATGGCGGACATTAATTTTAATAAATTTGTTTATATTATTAAAAATTAGAATTTAGTGCTTTTTAGGGTCGCTGATTACGAATATACAATTATATTTTAAAATCCAATATGGCCAACATTATTTTTAATAAATTTGTCTATATTTGTGTTACTATTTTAAATTTTTAAAATCTATAACTGCATATTCGTCATCGACGACCCCAAAAACCCACAAGTTTTAGTTTTCATTAAAATTCGGCAATTTTTTTAAATTGATGTCCGACATATTGGAGCCGCCATTTTGAATTTTTACAATCTGACTGTTGATTCGTAATCATCGACCTCAAAATCATATGGATACGCAGTGGTGTTAGAATTCGGATAAAGGAAATTTAAATAAACAGTTTTGTCCAGGTAGATTCGGCTCTCAGAGTACTCATTTTAAAGAAAAATATTTCGAAAAGTAACAAAAATCTTTTAAGTATATTGAAACCTGACGTCTTCATGAACATTTCTCAATATAAAAAATTTCGGAAGAAGTGGGCGGAATCAAACTTATGGAATCTTTAATGTTATAATATATAAATACTGTGAATACTAATACCTTGATTGGTTGCGTTTTTTAATATCAGGATTAAAAATAGAGGGATTTTTGTTTTAATACCTAACAGTTAGTGTAATGAACTGCTAAATCGATACATATGTAAACACAAACGTGTAGCACCGCGTGTAATCTTAGCAATATAAGATGAAAACATGAAATCGGCAGGTCCAAAATTGTTCATAAACTATTTATCCGATCAAGTTTAATTTTTTTAAATTTATTAAGTTTCGCAAGGAGAACATTCCTGGTAAGTTATAAACAAATTCAATAATTATTAACAAAGTTATTAAACAATTAAAAAAGTGCTATTTTTAATCGTTTAAATTCATTTGCAACTAAATTAATTAACCTTTTTTAATTTAAAACTCGTCATTTGAAAGCTATTTTCAAGCTCCACAACTTTTTCCCATAAAATGTAACCGGAAACAACGCTCATCGAAAAAGCACATTTTTCAAACTGACGATTGTTTATACCATTTTTTGTAACCGGAAATCGAGAACAAACTATGGTGCTCTTATATGGAGCCCTCGAATTACTTCGCCTTTTCTGTTTGCACATTTTGTACTCACCGATTGGCCTATATTACCGAGTCTCTATCTAGTTCTCATCCTGTTTAAGAATTTTACTCAACCTAAAGAAACTTATTCAAAAAATCGGTTTTGATAATTTTTTCAACTTTTTTCTAGGAAGTCTGCTTCTGGTAACAATGGCTGCCAAGAAAAAGTCAGTGTACAAGAAAAAATTACAGAAAGAAACTCATCATGATTCTCCAGTTCATGATATATACGATAATGCAATAAATTCAAAGGTATTGCAACGTTTGAGCACTGGCCTTGTCTATGATCACTCTATGGCTGATCATAAATGCCTGTGGGATGAAAACTACCCTGAATGTCCAGAAAGATTTCTGAAAGTACTGGAACGATGTAACGAGTTGCATTTAGTAGACAAATGTAAAATAATAGAATCGAGATCGGCAGATGAAGATGAGCTGTTATTAAAACATAATAAGGAACAAATAGAGTTTCTTAAATTAACGGAAAACATAAAAAATGTTGATTTACTTGAAAAATTATCTTCCAAATATGATGCTGTTTACTTCCATCCAGTAAGTTTCAATAATTTTACAATTTTTTAAAAATAATTAAAACAAAATTTTAATCACATTGTTATGACTATGTACTAATGGATCAGAGCAGTTCAACTGTGTTTCAAAAATTTCATTGATTTTCTAAAATGTTAAAACTTTTATGAAAATCTGTAGTTCACAACACATAAAAAAAAAATACTTTTAACCGTTTCTTGAATTTTAAATTTTTGGTATTTTTTTTGCATTAACAAAATATTACAATATTTTGAAAAAAATTAATAACTTAAAAGCCGTGTATAATAAATTAATGAAGCTTACATTGATTGCACAAAATTTTTCACTTTTTTAAATGAAAATATTTGCATGATTATAAATTTAAAATTACATTTTTTGAGGCTTCAAGAAGAGACTACTGAGTACACTTCGTATGAGTTTTATTGCAATTGGAGGGATAGAACACATAAATAATTCAAATTGTTTATAAGATTGTTATTCAAAATGTGGAATTTGTAGAATGAAAGGATTTTGTCATTATTCAAAAATTTTTCTAAACTAACTTTAAATTTCATCAAAAATTGAAATGTATACGGTAAAAAATTTGCTTTATGCGGCCACAACCGACATTTTTAATAAATTTAGAAATTTCTTTTGTATAATTAATTTAAGTGATGAATTTTACGTATACGATATTTTTTATTTAAAAACTGTTTTAAAGTCTACTTACAGACAATCATTGAAAGCTGTTGGATCGACTGTAAATCTTGTAACGAGCATTTGTAAAGGAGAAATACAAAATGGAATGGCAATTATAAGGTAACATTTTACTTTACATATCAGTGTCTGATTGTAGCAGGTATTTTCAGTTCTTTTTTTTCAATCATAGAGGAAAGCTCCTGAATTAAGAGAAACATTATTTTATAGTGGGAAACTATGTGGATTCAGACTTTCGGAATTTTTAGTTTCATTGTTTAAAACTAAACCCAAAAAATAAAATATTTGAAATGTTTCTATAAATAAATTATTATCAAATTTAATTTAATTTCTTTAACATGCAGTAAATTTACTTCCTTTCAGCCGAAGAATCCATGTTGCAAAATTAAAATTCGATAAAATTTAACAAAACGAGCCACTATTCAAAATTGAAAATCCCTAAATAGAAACTTTCTCTTCGACTTTTGGCGAAATTTCGGTATTTGGAACTACTGTGAGATGCCGAAGTATTTATTAAAGATTAGAAAGAAGAGTGAAAGAAATAGAATGTTAAGATTTAGAATTTGGAAGCGACTGAGTGTGTTTAAATATTGAATGGATAAGTGAGAAAGGTTGTTCAAAGTTAATCGGATATGAAAATGAGGATTGAAAGCATGTGTTAGATAGGTGTGTTCTTTCAAAATTTGATAAGGGATCATAAATGAATTGTAAAAAAACATAAACATCAAAACAATATAAATTTGAATAGATGCTTTTTATTTGTTTTGTAATCAATAAATAATTAGATTAATATTAAGTAATTTTCTGTTTGATAAAAAAGATTTTTTGAAAATTGTTGCAGACCGCCAGGTCATCATGCGATGAAGGCGGAATATTGTGGGTACTGTTTTTTTAATAACGTTGCAATAGCTTGCGAAAAAGTGTTACAAATGGATTTAGCAAAGAAAATTTTAATCGTTGACTGGGACGTACATCATGGCCAAGCAACACAACAAATGTTTTATGATGATCCAAGGTAAGTTTAAACACTTAACAATTGTAGATAAGTTTAGATAGCATGATTATCAACAAGAAAATCTATGCACCTATTTGATGACGTACATTTTATTTTTTTCTTACTTTTTACTCCAAAGTCCTTGAATTAATCAAACAAAACAAGTAAGAATAAAACGTTGAGATTAACGATCACTCCGAGTCAAATTGGAATAACAAAAAAAACATCTTTTTGTTTCTGTTATTTCCAATCTGACTTGGAATGATCGTTAGTCTCAAGACTGCTGAGTGATAAAGTCAAAAAATTTACATTAAAACTATAAGACTTATTTCATTTAATTGGAGAATCAAGCATTCAAATATTCTTAGAAATATTATGCTCTCATTTAAACGAATACAAAAAACTGAATAAATACCTTAACTCTTCTTTATATGAAATTTTTTCTTTTTTCAGAGTAGTTTATTTCTCAATACATAGATATGAAAATGGTGAGTTTTGGCCCAACTTACGGGAGTCAAATTACGACTACACTGGATCAGGGCCTGGAGAAGGATACAATTTTAATGTTCCTCTAAATAAAGTCGGCATGACCAACGCTGACTACATTGCCATATTTCAACAACTTCTGTTACCAATGGCATATGAGGTAAGAATTAAAGTAAAAACATTATTATCATTAAGACACGGAGTTTATTTCCAGATCTAGTCGTTGTTTCACTAAATAAAGATATAATCTTATACGGGTATAATTATTTATTATTTATAGATTGCAGTGTAAGAATGCACAATTTAATTTTATAAGGGTAGAATTTACAATATAGAATTTTACATTAAAAATAATACATCACGAATTTACATCACGACCCGTTATTTGAAAAACTATCTTCACCACAACAAATCTCCACAAATCTCATCGGGGAGTTCCTCTTCTTCAAACTGCGACGTAAAAACAACTTTTGAACAACGAACCCTTCTTTTTAAATAAATAACCGTTGAGACGCTACCAAATTATAACGTCTTTGGCACTCTCAACCGTTTACAACACAAAACAAAAATATAAATAAAATACTTAAAACTGTCAATTAACAAATAATAACTTATTTTTTAATAAAAAATAAATAAACTCTAAATCAAACATTAAAATATAAAATAAAATAAAATATTAAGTAATAAAATTCGATAATTGACGCTAGTCGAAAATCACGTCGCGACTACTTGAACCTCTGCAAGTAAGTGACAAGCAAGTTAAAATCCGATCTCTTAATCACCGCCCAGCTGAAAAATCGTGTACAAGATCGTGTACACGATGTTGCACAAGACCATGTACAGGAACATTGACCCGAACCTACACAAGATTAGCAAGTGAACTTGTAAAAGAAATTGGAACAAAGAACATGACTATAGCTTTAGCTACTGGAAAAAGTCAAATCGAATTAATTATTTTTTGGTTTTCATCAATAACAGCAGTGCACTGCGTTTTGTTTAAACATCTCACTCAGAATTTGAGATGGTTTAGGGATTCTAGCAATGTACCTTGCATGCGAGAAGTAATATATAATAGCTGCAATGCAATGAATTTGAAATATTACTTTCTTTTAAAGTATCATTATTATTTTTTAACCCCTTGAGTGTTAATGCCATGTAAATAAGAAACAATGAACTGTTCACAAATTACGAATAATACTGTACATAATTTGAGAAAGCGTAAATAATAAATGTAAAATAAAAATATTATTAACAAATCGAATATGCAAAATCTAAGTCTCAACTTTAAAAGGAAACTTGGACATTTTGAAAATAAATATTTAATCTAAATTAGAAGAAAATCCAGTTTGTTTAATAAAGAAATCAAAATCTACCATTCTAAGTTCTAAGCGTGAATTTAATAAGAGATTTTAAAAAGGTCATTAAAGGCTTTATGAAAGCACAAGCAAGTTTTAAAATTTCCGTTTTATGTGTCGTTTATTTTATATTTATCTTTTTTATTTCCTAACATGACACTGAAGGGATTAAACACTTTTAAAGATCTATTGAAAACATTTTCGAAAACTGTTCTATTTATTTTCTTTAGTTTCAACCGGATGTTGTAATCGTTTCTGCCGGATATGATGCTGCATTAGGTTGTCCAGAGGTAACGTAAATAATTTCACTTTTTTTGTTTCTTAGTTTGTTCCTGAACTAATTATCGTGTCAGCTGGATATGATTCGGCCATTGGCGATGAAAAGGTTTTTCTTTTTTCTGTTAAGAACTTAAAATTCACAAAGAAAATGATTTGTATAATTAAGTCAAAAAGTTTAGAAAACCGAATATACATGATCTTTTAAACAAATTTTTATCAACTGTACAAAAAAGCTAAAAATTCTAAAAATTCATACTAAAAATTCACGGCTTTTATTTAAATCAATGAAATAGAAAATAATACTGACATTATAAAAAAACGTTAATTTTGATGATATCTATAAGTAAATGATAGAGAGATCTTATTAGAAAATTAACTGAAAAAGGTAGCGATTCTTCTAGAGGAAATGAATGTATTGATCTTTTTGCCGTTAGATAATTCCTCTTACAAATAGGCTGATCTTTTAATTTTTCTTTTATTTTTAATTAATTAGTGAAAATGCATCTTTTTAACAAGAAGTTATGATTGGCTGTTAACACCGGTTAATGAAATTCCAATCATCATTAATATTCATTAAAAAGATCCTTGATTAATATTTTACTATAGTGTAGAAAAATACTACTTGATTCAATAGTTGTAACCTTTTATTAAAAAGTATTTTTTTTTCTTGGAGTCACTGAAAATGACACTCTTTAAATTGTTTAATAACTCTATCAAAAGATATGGAACTCTTATGATATTTCGGGGAAACATTCGTAAAATTTAAATATTCTTTCGTGTTTAGGGAGAAATGAAGATTACGCCAGCTTGTTACTCTCATTTACTGTGGTCTTTGATGAGTTTGGCAAAGGGAAAAGTTGCTGTTGTACTGGAGGTATGCTAATGAAATATTGTATTTAATGCTAAAACATTTAGGTTACTAAATTTTTAAAAATTAAAAGGAAAGCCTTTTTTATTTTGTAAACACTTTTATAAAATAAGTAACTGTTTAATTAGTATGTAAAATAAATTTTTCATAAATTGAGCCCCTGAATTCTATAACTGCCGCTGAGCGCGGTTAGGAAGGGATAGTACCAGTCAAAATAAGAACAATCCTACTAAACTCTTTATAATTCTAATAACAAATGATCAACTTTCAACTGGGTTTCACTGTCATAGCGTAACCAGCATCAAATTTAAGTGTTTCTTGAAGTACAATATGAAAAAATAAATAAAATAAATATTCCCCTCAAATTATCCTCTATTAATCCTATTTTAGATTAAATGTTATAAAATTTGTACTCTAACATTATTATTTTTAGGGTGGATATTGTTTAGAATCACTATCCGAAGGAGCTGCATTAACGCTTCGAGCACTTTTGGGGGATCCATGTCCGCAACTTCTTCCGATTGCAGAACCATCTGATAGGTATGAAACCAAAAATATTGATCATAATACGTAGTTTCTGTTTTGCATTAAAAATATGAGTAACTTCAAAACTATCATCAATTAAATTAATTTGTGATGCAAACATAAAATTAATGTAAGAGAGATTATTTGTTTCGGTAATAATTCAAATAATAATAATAATATAAACTTATTTTTTGTTATAGCGTATGTGAGACTATTTTAAATGTAATTTACACTCACAAATCTTTCTGGAAATGCTACAACTATCAAGGATCTTACAGTTTCTATTCAAAAGAAGCTAATGAAAACTGTGAAGAAAGACACATTCCGATATGTGCTTTCAGGTACATAAGCTAAATAAAGTTTTATTTTACACAGATTATTAATAATTTATTAAAGAAAAAATTTTTTTTGCATATTTGTTTTCTTTATATAATTCTTTTTAATTTTACGTTTTTTTCTTAATTTATTCTTCAGCGATAAATTCCCCAGATGTTAGACCAGATTTTTAGAGAGAGAATGATAAATTTCTTTCCTTTAATAATATTTTACATTATGTCATTTTTGATTTTCAGCAATTCGAATAATACTGCTAGTAGTACGTATGAAACAAGAAATTGTTATCCTGTACAAAGTATGGAAAAAAAAGCTGAGATTCAAGCTGCCTTGTCCTTTTTAAAACAATGTAATGTATAATTTAAATTTTATAATGTAATAATATATTTTTAAAATGTTTTTTGAAACGTCTATTAAAATAATAATAATGTACATAAAATTGTGTTTGTCAAAAAATTTATTTAAAAATAATATGAATGTTAAAAACTCATTTACGAATTTGTTTATTTATTATAGGTACAAATTTAAATAAAGCACAATTTAAACTCTGTGTCGTGTATGACTCCAGAATGTTAAAACATTTTGATAGTTCTGACGATTTTCATCCTGAAAAACCTAGCAGAATTGCAAGTATTTATGCCAAATTTCAAGAATATGGAATATTGAAACGATGTCTTATTCTTCAAGTAAGTTTTTCTTTTTATCTTTTGCACGATTTTAATAGGGAAGGATCTGGCAAAATGATACATTTTCTTATAGAAAACATAAATATGCGCTTTTTATAGTGGAAAATAATATTTTTATATAGCTTATTTTATTTAAAAATTAAGCAATATAACAATAAGTAATTATAACCTGTCTCCACGACGGTTCAAGTAATCAATTATCTGGACTCAGAATTGGGAAAAGCAACTCTAGTAGCGAAAAATTATAAAGGCGATTTTTCTTATTTTAATTTCTTTGAGCGCCTGCTGGCTGCTCCTCTAATATATCAAGAAAATACAAGCCATATTTAGAAGTTAATTAGAATGTTTAGAATTAAGAATTTTAATTGAATAATTTGCCGACTAGGAGTGGGAACGAATTTATTATCTATTAATAAGTTAAATAAATAAACACTTGTTTACACACATAACTCACATTTATTCTAAATAAGTAAATGTAAAGAGTTATTCTATTATTCAAAAGAACAGACTTGCTAAGAGTCGGAGATCGAATACAATATCAAAATAAAAATTAAATTTATGAAGACGAATTGACACTCTAACAACTAATCTTAAACTGGCTTTACGTCCACATCACGATCGAGGAATTTCAGAGATGTCAAATTTGACAGCGTTACATAATATATATTATTAAAAATTTTTAGTAGATTGCATATCATTTAGTTTCATAGATAGATATTGTGATACACAAGTTGAGTTTAGAGAAAATATGTTTTAAGTAAAATAATTGTTTCATAGTTTAAATATTTTGAATAGTGAAGAAATAGAAAATGGTTGATTTTCTGAAAAATGGATTTAAAACCAAAACTATAATGTATTAATGTTATTAACTTTTTACCGAAAGGAGAATAAATTTAAAGTGCATTATGCATTTTTTCCGAAAAATTTGTTATTTATTATCCAATTGGGAGAAATTAATGAACGAATATTTATTTCTTTATAGGGAAAAATGGCAACTGAAGATGATTTATTATTAGTCCATTCTAAAAAGTATATTGATGTGATAAAACAAACATCTGTCGCGGAAACAACAAGTGTTGACGAAAAAATTTCTGCATTTAATTCAGTTTACATTAACCCTGATACGTGGATCAGTGCAAGAATTGCCACTGGATCACTTCTTCAAGTCGTAGATAGTGTTCTAAGTAATAAATGTCAAAGCGGCACTGCTATAATAAGACCGCCTGGACACCACGCTGAAAAGGACGCTGCTTGCGGATTTTGTATTTTTAATAATGTTGCAATTGCTGCTAAATATGCAATTCATAATTACAAAGTTCAAAGGTAAGCTTATTTACTTCAAATTATTTTTTACTTTCTATCAAATTCGAAACATCAGTTACACAGGAATTTTGGACCAGAGCAACAGAAACCTCTTTCGGTATCAGCAATCATTAAGAAAACTTGTAAAGTAAAAACAGAAGTTAAGAAAGTGAAAAAAATGTATATGAAAAAATGTTCTTTAAACAAAATTGTAAAGAATTCTGATTAGTATAATAACGTTTCTTTTTCAGTGTAGCACTAGTGTAGTGCTAAGTAAATTATTTAACATTTTCTATGTTTAGAATTCTTATTGTTGATTGGGATGTTCATCATGGAAATGGTACACAATCAGTATTTAAGGATGATCCAAATGTGTTATATATATCTATCCATCGATATGACAATGGCTCGTTTTTTCCCAATTCCGAGAAAGGAAACAGTGATTTTGTGGGTGAAGGAAAAGGAGAAGGGTTCAATGTCAACATACCATGGAATGAGGTATTTATTCCTTTAAAATTCATGATAAAGATGAATGTATATGAGGAAGAAACATAAAGTCTAATGTTTCTAATCGAACCTTCGTATTTTTCGCAATACTTAAGTGTTAAGAAATTTATAAAAATATTGTAAGAACTGATACCTAGGGACTTTCTATGTATAATTGTGTCCTTTTTATGTAAATAGTTTGGACTTACATCTCCTACTTACTGTATTAGTCGGTGCGCCTCATCCTGTCTATCCTGACAAGAGTAAATTTCGTTCAATAGTGCCTTTAGAAACAGCTTCCCTTAATTTCCCTTGTAAAGGTATTTTTTGTGTGATACAGTGTTGTTTACATATAGCAGACCATTAAGTTGGACTTCCTGTTTCTAGTCTCCTTGATAGAACTAATATTTAAATTTGTTACCGTCACAATTAAAATAAAGACACTTCTGTAATTTTTTTGTTTAAACAAAACTTGACACATTTTTTTTATTAGAGAAAAAAAATAATTTTTTGTTGATTTCCAGAAAGGAATGGGTGATTCAGAATATATTGCAGCCTTTCAACAAGTTGTAATGCCTATTGCATATCAATTTAATCCAGATTTAATTTTGGTGTCCGCTGGATTTGATGCATGTGTTGGTGATCCCATTGGAAGTAAGATATTTTTATTTTCATATTTATCCACTCTGATAGTTATATTCCTGTTGTGAATTTATGAAGTGAAATTCAGAAATTAATTTCGTTCCGAGTTGACACGATATTAAATTGATTCATCTACTTTTGTTTCTGGATTTTTTAAAAACTAAAACGAAAGTAATTTTTAATTTAGTTTCGTTTCAGCAATGTTTCATCAGCATTAAATTAACTGCAGCCTGGCTGACCATCCAGGTTGAAGAAAAATTTTCATGAAATACAGTATTTTCTACACAGTCATGTTTAAAATGATGCACTTGTTTTTAGATTGTCATGTCTCACCCGAATTATATGGACATTTGACTCATTGGTTATCGGCATTAGCCAACGGGCGCATCATATTAATTCTGGAAGGAGGTTACAACGTCAATTCGATTTCTTACGCAATGACTTTGTGTAATAAAGCGCTCCTGGGTGATCCATTGATTTCTTTGGCATCTCATCAGTCACTACGTCCAAGTGCTCTTACTTCCATAAAAGACGTTTTAAAAATACAAAAAAAGTATTGGCCAAATCTAAAATATCAAGTTTCTTTACCACAAGAAGACATTCTTGCAGATGCATTGTTGCAAGAAAAATTAATTTTCAGTAATGGAAATGATCGAGTTGTGAATTCAACAATCTTCTTGGAAAAAGAATTTGAAAAAGTATCTTTGGATAATCACAATTTAAAAGCAACAGTTTCCGAAGAAGAATCAAATATTTGTGGTGAAGTAGAATGTGCAGAAGGAAACTCCGCATGTCAGATTCTCATTCAGCAGTCAAACCCACAAAGTTTATTGATTGAAAATATACAAGTAAGTAAAATTCTTTTAAACCTGAGGGGTAACGTCAACCAATAAGAAACAAAGGATTTTTAGTTTTTTTCAAGCTATTTCTCAGTTTGTAAAAAAATTTGTGAAAAATAATGATTTTAAACTTTTTAATTAAAGTCGACCATTACTTATTAAACTTGGTTAGTAACATTTAAATTTAATTTTTTTAAATAAATAATTCATTTAAAATGTTCTATATTTCATTTAAATTATGTGGACGTCCGCAGTTTATTAATTTTTGTAAAAAATCTTGGTTTTTTTTATACTTTAATTTATTGACCTACATGGGTTGACACGTTGAATTATACAGTTTTTATTAATTTATAGAAGTGTGCAAAAAGCTCGAATAGCCGGATTCGATGTATCGAGTACTCGATTTAAGGCACTTTTCCTATGTGACGACCGAAATTTCAGGCTTTTTTCAGGAATTTTTTTTTCACTTAAAATAAAATATAATTCTATAACTTATTTTACATGTTATAATTGGTGTCTGAAAATATACAAAAAAATTTTTTTTAGTGATTTTTCAAATCATTTAATAATTATTTTTGTGAGTCAAAGGTGACTCCTTTGAAAATGCACGGGTGAACGGTGACAACGATAACTTTTTTCATTATTGTCTGAAATAAAAAAATCAATAGTAGTTTTACTCAGTAGGATTACTGTTATCTTGTGAACCTCAATAAACAATTTATCTTAATAAATAACAAAATGGCGGACTAAACAAAAAATCGATTTTTGAAATTTTTTTTTAGTCCGCCATTTTGTTATTTATTAGGATAAATTGTTTATTGAGGTTCACAAGATAACAGTAATCCTACTGAGTAAAACTACTATTGATTCTTTTATTTCAGACAATACAGAAAAAAGTTATCGTTGTCACTGTTCACCCGTGCATTTTCAAAGGATTCACCTTTGACTCACAAAAATAATTATTAAATGATTTGAAAAATCACTAAAAAAAATTTTTTGTATACTTTTAGACACCAATTATAACATGTAAAATAAGTTATAGAATTATATTTTATTTTAAGTGAAAAAAAAATTCCTGAAAAAAGCCTGAAATTTCGGCCATCACATAGGAGAAGTGCCTTAATTCAAGTTTTTTAATGACTAAACAATAAATTATTGATAAGTAGAAAATTTTTAATTCATGCGGTATACTAAACCAATAAAGTAAATAAGTCGTCAATATCAAACTGTATTTCCATACTTTTCGGGTACAATTGGCTTTGGTGCCACCTCAACCATTTTGGAATTATCGAAACATAGATGTTAAATTTGTTTATACAAATACCACTTTCTTTCTACAGTGAGACCAGAAGGTGAAATTATTTCGACATCAGTTTCTGGCTCTGTAATTACTGAATCCTGTAAAGTGATTGAAATTTGTTTGCTTTCGCTACAGACCACAGATGATTCTGATATAAAGACAAATTGATTCAAATTTTAAAATTCCCATTAATATTTCGTACTGCGGTTTAAAATGTGTATCATTGCAACCACTTTGTGAAGAACAAGTAGCAAACTGCAAGATATCAGAAAAACAATCAATATTTGTTGCAGCGTACTTTCCCTTAAAAACACCAAACAAGCAATCTGGGAAAAATTTAGTGTCCTGATGAAAGAAAGTTTAATTCAACATATTTACAGCAATTTATTTCGGCAACGTACTGTAAAAAGTGAATGAGAGCGTTATTCTTATTTTGCGAAGAGCAATTATCGGCGAAAAGAATAAGATGCTTTGTGGAATGAATTTTTTTAAATAGTAATCGAGCATTGAAATAACAGCGTTTGGGCCTTTTCCAATTGAGTCTCTTTTGTCGTTTAAAAAATTGTACTGAATGTTGCGTTTCTCTTTACAAATTCCAAAAATGGCATATTTCCTTGCCGGTTTAAAATAAGTAGTTCCAATTTGTTGTGGACCAGATGAATAATTAACATTCTGAGCAAAATCCATTTATATAACTAAATATTCGGACTCATCGTACTTTTGGACTTTTTGGCACCATTCATTATAATAATCTATTTGACTTGCAGCTTTTTGTAGATACTCCATGTTTTCATGGGCTGCAACTGTTTTTTTCTTTAATTGTTTTAATTATATTGACGCAAGCTTTAAATAACGCACGACATAAGACGCATAAATCGTATGCAGGTCGCATGGTCACAATCTTCGGCCTCTCTTCCCTACATTCAAGACTAGATGTTGATAATTGTGTAGCACGTCGTGCTATTTCGTTAATATGTCATGATCTATAAAGAAATTATAGCATTTTTCACACATCAACTTCGTACCATTTGTCAAATTTTCCAAAAACACATTTTTTAAACAATTTTTTTTCTACTAATCCCATCAAATGTCCATAATATATTATACAGGAATAGAAACTAGAAAACTTAAACTTTATTTTCATATAATTTTGATAAAAATCGACGGGGGGGTGTTTTGAGATATTAAGAGTTTAAACTTTCAAACAGGAATTTCTCTACGAAATTGAGAGAAATTTTAAAAAATAAAAATAGCACTAGAAAGTTCATGAAATTCTCTTTCGATTCAGTGTATAATATGTTACAAATAATTAAATTTATTAGAAAATCGCTCTCCGTGCGATTGTTTTTTGTCGGTGGAACGATTTGAAAAATTTGACTGATGGCTAATTATAAGTTAAGAAGGAGGGAGATAGAACACCACCTTCAGATACTCCGATATATGAAGTTTTCAAGTTTTCAGTGTTGGATAAGAAAAACAGATTTTTAGAGTGAACTAAAAAAGAAACAAAATTTATTATCTTATTTGGTGCACGCAATTTAATCAATCTATTGTAAAGTGCCGTAGGTAGAATGTTACTAAAAGTCCCTTTCAAGGTCAATTGACAAAACAAATGTGTGTTTACCTCTAATATAGCCTTGATGTATGTCCGTATCAAGTGTAGACACACAGCCAGTAGTTAATCTGCCTTTACGGAAACCAAACTGCTGCACTGGAGTACCATTTTTCATTTTAACATAATGTTCTAGACATTTGTATATTAGGTGTTCAAACAAGTTGCAGATTGCTGATGTAAGAGATGTGTGTCTCTCCAAGCTGAAGGAAATGAAGAAGACAAAAAAACCTATTGAACAAGGACAAGAGATAATTTCGAGTTTTCATTGGTAGATGTTTAAGAACGACATTTGAAACAAAATCAAGACCAGGTGCAGTTTCTTTCTTACTTGAGTCAAAAGCTGTGTAAAATTTAACAGATGAGAAAGAGCCATTATAATGTAGAATTTACTAGTTAAAATGCACTTCTTTATATAACTTTGAAACTTTAATAAAATAATACCAATAAATACGTTAAACTGCAGCTTTATTAAAATAAATATTACAACATTTCAAGGAGAAGTGGTCACGGTCATGATAATTTAACAACTGATTCACTCGTCATTCTTCTATTCTCTCGTCAACAGATCACATGATTAAACCTTAAGCTGTAATTTAGGGTTTACAAATATTCCGCGAATTTTTCGAATTTGGGAACTATAAATTTCCTACAATAATGCGTGTCATCGTTGATTCCTGATACAGGTGGGAGGTTTGACTGCTCAGCCCTTTCCTGGATCAATTCATTTTGAAGGTCAATAACTTCCTTGAAACTTTGATCATTATATGTATTTGTTCGTAGGGGTTGAGTTGACGTAGAGAAAGCACTAATGTTTGTCCATATTTCTTAGGAACACATGGAGAGGTTAAGTGAGTTGCAGAATTTAACATAAGACTGCTTCTTCTTTTCTCTAAGGAAACCTTCAACTTCATTATCTATGAGTCCGAATTCACGTCTATTTTCGGGCGTTTGGGATGAAAGAAATTTTTTACGAGAGGTTATCTCATTCTCTCGATTGCCGCTTCACACTCACTGTCCCACCATAAGGGTTCAGATTTCCGCATTACTGGCAGGCAAGAAGGGAGATAAGCATCGGATTCCATAAGGTTGGACCTGATTTCCTCAACGAAACCATAGTATTCATATTCAAGAGAATTGAGCGTTAACGGATCAACATTAGAAGTACATCTATCTGCATAGGAATCTATGAGAGTAGATAATTTAGTCCAGTTACTTCGGCTGTTGAGTTTTTACAAAGAGAAGTCAATACGAATAACAAGTCAATGACACCTCACAATCTGCCGTCATCACTAATATAAGTAGGATCGGAGTCATTAAGTGGGACCACATCATATTCTTCCAAGGTCTCGCTAATGTCACGAAAGCTACTATCAATAAGGCGCTTCCATATGTCTGGCAAGATGTTGATACCAGGTGAGCATATGCTGAAATAACTTGGAGATAGCCGTGGTCTGTTGCTATCTCAGTTCCGACACAAGCAATGTTTTGAGTTACATTAGAAGGTATTTTAATAATTGACACTGTGAGTGTATGTCTCACTAAAAGAAGAGTACCACCCCCAATTGGGGTTTACGATTACACTTGAAAGTCACATAGCCAGGAATATGCCCAACTACATCATAATCATGGTTCAGAAATTGACAAAATTCTGATTTTATTTAAATTTATACGCATGGTTCCTTTGACCCTATAAAGTGTACTTCTGGTGCAAGTTTCGTGGTGCTTACCACCAATGTAAATTTTGGTGTAAGACTAGGAGGCATCGTTCCAACATAGATACCTGTGAAATGTATGCTATCAACTTAGCATTAACCTATGCCATTTCTTCCAATCTGGATAATATCCTTATTCTTTCCGACTCAATAAAAACACTCAAGAATCTCAAAGAACTATTTTATCTAAAAAATGATCATCCTTTAATTAATAAAGGATGATAATAAAACAAGTTTCGACCTTACTATCCTAACGTTAACCGACCATCATAATCAAAAGGGAACAACTCAATCATCAAACGAAATTTACCATCTACTCAATATTCTATATTGAACTGGCTACCTGTTAAACAAGAGGCCATTTAAACAAAGAGAAGAAAAAAGTCAGAGTGGGTCAGGTGAATACGAATACTTCTAATAAAAGTCAGCTACGGACCGCTGGGGAATTTTGGAAGAATTGTGGGATTTATATATGTAAAACCAAGAAAGGATTGATGGAGAATTAAAATTTAAAAAAAAATTCAAAAAATCGACTACTTCCGCATCATTTTGAGTTCTTCTTCTTCGAGTCTTCTCTTTTTTGCCGTTTTTCTCTTTCTCTTTTCTTATTTCTTCTGTAAGGATAGTATATATTCTTAAAGAAACTAACATTTTGAGAACCCTTTCACATACTTTTCCATTTTCAACCCATCGTACATCACAAAATTTTAAGGAAAAAACAAAAGATTCTATTATTTTCGTGTAATCTTGTCGTTGAGCAGGACAATCTTTGAAAAGTAGTATAATGCACAAAATAGTTCTAATAACTTCCAATTAGTAGCTTTTATTCCAGCCTTCAATACTCCATGAGTCGAATGAAGGCCACAGCAGTCCGTTTTCAATGGCAAAAAATTATCATTTAAAGATTATTTTAAATTTAAAAGTAAATCGTTAACAATTTTAAAATTAACGTTTCGACCATCCATTCTGGCTACCTGTTAAACAAGAGGCCATTTAAACAAAGAGAAGAAAAAAGTCAGAGTGGGTCAGGTGAATACGAATACTTCTAATAAAAGTCAGCTACGGACCGCTGGGCAATTTTGGAAGAATTGTGGGATTTATATATGTAAAACCAAGAAAGGATTGATGGAGAATTAAAATTTAAAAAAAAATTCAAAAAATCGACTACTTCCGCATCATTTTGAGTTCTTCTTCTTCGAGTCTTCTCTTTTTTGCCGTTTTTCTTTTTCTCTTTTCTTATTTCTTCTGTAAGGATAGTATATATTCTTAAAGAAACTAACATTTTGAGAACCCTTTCACATACTTTTCCATTTTCAACCCATCGTACATCACAAAATTTTAAGGAAAAAACAAAAGATTCTATTATTTTCGTGTAATCTTGTCGTTGAGCAGGACAATCTTTGAAAAGTAGTATAATGTACAAAATAGTTCTAATAACTTCCAATTAGTAGCTTTTATTCCAGCCTTCAATACTCCATGAGTCGAATGAAGGCCACAGCAGTCCATTTTCAATGGCAAAAAATTATCATTTAAAGATTATATTAAATTTAAAAGTAAATCGTTAACAATTTTAAAATTAACGTTTCAACCATCCATTTCAATCTGAATAATTTTAGACACGTTGAATTCCTACACTGCAGCGTTCAATCATTGAAGAATATCCATGACGCATGTATGATCCAAGAATACCGAATCAAAATATTTCTTAACAACTTCATTTTTGTCATCACACCAAAACCTTATTGATAAATCCGTTTGTTGGCGCTATATGTAAACCTTTATTTACTTTTGATTCCAGTTTCTTTTTAAAATAGGGTGCTACTAATTTATTTGGTCCAATTTTAGATCCTCAAATAATTTCGTTACATCAATTGTAAAATCGTTTTTTGAGCCACCCGCTGCATATATGCTGGCAATGAATGAATTTCTATAATTATTTAACTTCATTTTTATTATAGTAGTTTATAAATTTTTAAGTTTATTCCCAAACAGGATCGAAAATAGGGGATCCTGAAAGTTGAAATTAACTTGACTGCAACTTTCGGAATCTTTAGTTAATTTTTTTATTGATCGTTATAAAGAAGCGAAATGTTCATGTTGTGAGCATCCTCCATCTTGTTTTATTTTGTCAACATAAATGTTTGTGACATATGCACATATGTAAAAATGATATTTTATTTACAGAGTCTTTTTGAAGGTGACATGTTTGCAATCGTACCCAAAACGAATTGTATGCATGTAAGCGAAATAAATAAACTACCAGAAAGTGATATTGATATTTATCAACCTTGTGCTGAATGTAGCAGTGTCTCTGAAAATTGGATTTGTTTAAAATGCTATACGGTCCTTTGTGCACGAAATATTAAAAAACATGCCTTAATACATGCACAAGAAACACAACATCCTATTGCATTGAGCTTTAGTGATCTGTCTGTTTGGTGCTACTTGTGCGAATCCTACATTGATAGTCCAGTAAGTCTCAAATACAGTCAATTGTACTTTATTTATGAACATTCTAAGTTTTGTCACATAACGATCATTTGAATATTATTCTAAGGATAAATCCTTTTTGAACAACCATTTTTTGTCATAAAAAAATATTGCATTACACATTGTAATGCTTTATATTGTATTTAATTTCAAGGACTCATTTAGTAATTAATTTTTTAATTTTAATATCCTAGTAGGATGACAGTTTTACTAACATTACATGTAACATTACGTGCTACTTGGATACAAATACCGATTTAGAATGTCACATATCTTTTTGAATCAGAAAAATGTAACCTAATATTTTTTTATTTATTGGAATCCAAGAATGTGATGCGACTATTCGATATATTTTCATTTACTCTTTCATGTGAAAAAACAAAGGATCCAAACTGAAATAGTTTTAACATAAAAGAATAGAAAAGATAAGCACATAAATACACGAATTTTTCTGTTCGGTATTGATTGTTTATGTCTGTTTCACATATACTCGGACTCCAATATAATTGAGGGCATGGAACGGATAACTGCCTGTAGCGCATGGCCGAAAGGGACTATACCAGTCAGACAATAGTGAGCGCCTCTAGGCCTCTTACTGATGTCTGACTGGTATAGTCCCTTTCGGCCATGCCTACAGGCAGTTATCCGATCCACACTCTCAATTAGTTAAAAAAAATGTGTAATAATAATATTTTTTTAGGTTTTATATGATGTGAAAAATGTCGTTCATATCAGTAAATTTAACGAAGAACTGCCTAGGATTTGCTGAAAATAAATACATTGAATAAAGGATTCACTATTATATTTTTACGATGAAACGGAAGTTCCTCTAACATCAGTTTTAATACATTTTTTTATTATTGTAATTGAAAATAAATTTTGTAATATAACAAATTCTTACAAAATAAAGTGCTTTTAACAATTAATATTCATTATCTCTAAATATAACTATTTCTTTAAATGATCTGGTAATCAAGTATTTTTATATAATATTAATATTTTATGGATTATATAGGGATTGCATCTATTTCGCAATTGACCAGATTTACGAAAACGAGAAACATCTGATGCACATACTATTAAGAACAGCACAGGATTCGCGCCTTTTCCGTTGAAGAGTACAGACGTCTTTTCGTCTACTCTTCTTACTCTGTAAATTTCTGAATTGCGAGATATTATTCTCGCCGATCCTCCGATGTTCATTAAGTACTTCTTATTTTTGTGAATTAATTACCTGTGATTTGTTTTTTTTGTTTAATTAATTTAAACTTAATTGAAAATTTTCATTAAGTTGTGCATGTGTGATAAACTCAGTTATTAAGTGTTCCGTTCTACTATTATATATTTTGAACTTTTAATTTTTATATAATTTACTCCTCACATAAAAAGTAAAGAGAAAATCAAAGGAAAATTTAAAATGAAATGAGGAAACAGTGCAATAAATTCTGGTTTTCTGCAAGAACCAGTGAAATTATTTTCGACCAAACAAGTATAAAGGTCAACACTAAAAACAATATTTGTTGACAATTCGAGGTTGGATCTTTATTTATCTTTTATTGCTTATCTTTCCTATCTCACGTTCAAATAAATTCCTTATTTCTTAAATCAATTTTTCCTTTTGATTATACTTGTTACTATATTTGGTTTCACCTGGCTATTTTATTTTGAATTCATGTTATTTACTTTGTTATATCTAAACAATTTATAGAAAAGATATTTGCCAGTTTACATTCCTTTTTTTATGATTATTAATTTTATTTAAATTATTGAATTGTCTTCTTTATTATTATGTTAAATTTATTTAACTAATATATTAATGAGGCTGGAATCTGTTTTGGATTTTGTTTTCTAATAATAATATCAATCCTAACATTTTTCCTTTTTACTTATTTAATTATTAATTTTTTTTTGTTTTTTTTGTTGATTAGTTACTTTTTTTTAGATTTTACTACTATGCCTCCTAAGAATCTGCTGAACACACGTGAGATGTCCTCAACTTCGAATGGATCGAATTTAAACACGAGAAGGTCAGGAGTTGGAAGAAGATTTCTCGGACAGAAAATCTCTGATAGGAAATTCCTTCAAATACAACAACAAAAACAACAAACCAATATTCAATCTAACAGTTTGGGTAATGGGGATGATGGTAATAATAGAAGAATGGAAGTGGAAGAGTCTAATGAGAGGGATAAAAAAAGAGATCTCGATCTTTAACTAAATCAGAGAACTATTCTTCACCTAATGCTTCTGGTTCTTCTAATACTCCTCATAAGGTTAAAAAATCCTCTATTTCCACTCAATCTCAATCTGGAAATTGTCCAACTACCTCACATGACGATGGGGAAAAACCTTCTGAATTGTCTAGCAAGTTGAGTGATCCTGATATTCTACATTGTGTTGATGATTCTCTTGATAAGGAGGATTCTCATGTGGATCATGAAGATGAGGTCCTCTCTGACGAGCAGGAATCTGCTCTTGATAGGAGTTCGAAACTCAAAGATCTGTTGGAGAATCCAATTTATTACTGGTCATTTTCTGAGAATGTGAATACGATCCTTTCGCCACCTCTGATCTCATAGAATCTGTCATTTCAGGCCCTAAACGAATTTTTAGAAGTGGTCAAAACCAAATCTAGATCATTTGTGAGAATTATAAAGATGCTAACACCTTGATTGATTCTTCTGAATTAAATATTGCATATAGAACTTATATTCCCGAGAGTCAAATAAGCCGAAGAGGATTTAGTAATGATATCCCAACTTCGAGATCTGTTTCTGAGTTGAGAGATGGTCTGGATGCAGATACCAGAAATAATGTAATAGCTATTAAGCGTTGCTTTAACAATAAATTGGAAATTACAAGTAGAGTTGAATTTTCATTTCGCTCTACTTTTATTCCAAGAATCATTTTTTTTGGGGATTTTGCTTTGACTATTACCCCTATTATCCCTCGACCATCACGGTGTTTTAGATGTCAGAGATTCTCTCATATCGCTGATCAGTGTCGGTCAACGCATCCGGTTTGCTCCCACTGTTCGGGTAATCACAGATACAATATTTTTCCATATAGAGATCAAATTCCGTTGTGCACCAACTGTAGTGGTCCACATGATGCTGTGGGTATCAACTGCCCTATTCATAATTTTGAATTTGAAATCTTAAGATGCCGGTATATAAATAACTGCAATAGAGAGGAGGCTTTGAAATGTCTGTGTTTCAGTGATTCTCCGGATATTTCTAGAAGAGCTAGAAGTGCTCTGAAACGAGCGGCTGATTCACGGGATGATGTTTTGAATCCTCTAAATTTGTCTATAGTTGGAGGTGAACGGAAACTTGAAGGTCAACCTATAACCCCCTTTTCAAATTTGAACGACATGTCAGGACCGAGTGGTATACAGACGGGTATTGAATGTAGATCAGATAGAGATATGGTTGCTGCTCAAGGCTTAATTAATTTGGTCGATACTGACCCTAAAATTTGAACTCTAATGAATCTCAGTTTTCCAGCCTCTTAGATGTATCTTGTTTTTTTTTCTTTTACATATTTATTTATTTCTACTGGTTTTTCTGTTTTTGTTGTTTTATTTTGTTTGTTTTTTTTGTTTAGTTGTTTCTTTTATTTTATTGCTTTGTTTTTTGTTTTTCTCTATTTTATCTGCGATACATTTGAGGCATAATTATTTTTCTGTTTTAATTTGATTTTGTTTACTTCAAAAGCCTCTTTTCTTCATTTTTTTTCTCTTTCTTTTCCCCATTTAAATTTTAACATGGTTAATATTGTCTAATATTTGTGTCTAATATTTGCCACATGGAATGCATGCAGCGTGGTAAATAAAAAGACAGAAATAGAGGCCTTATTTTTTTTATTTATTTGTTTATACACCCGTCTTAAGCCTACAATCTTGGCTATACAAGTGTTTTTACAACCGTAGAACATTCCTTACAAACATTTCTTAATACTAAATTTTTGCGCCTACAGAGCGACTTGAAAATTAGGAGTACTCGCATTTGCCTGAACCACCCGTCTAATGGGTTTTCTCGCCAGTGGAGAGGGAAACTGTAGAAAGCAGAGGCCTTATTATTTCAACATAAAGTTGATATCTTGTCCATCACAGAAACCTGGTTGTCAGATAAATTTAAAGCATGGGAATTTTTTGGTTATAATACATATAGAGCAGATCGATATGCTCACGGTGGTGGTACTGTTCTTTTGGTGAGAAATGTAATTTTTGCGAAAAGCCATTTTTGTGAAATGTCATTTTTGCGAAAAGTCATTTTTACGAATTGCCATTTTTGCGAATTGTCATTTTTGCGAATAGTCACTTTTGCGAATCGCCATTTTTACGAATCGACATTTTTACGAATTGTCATTTTTGCGAATCACCATTTTTACGAATTGTCAATTTTCCGAAAAGTCATTTTTGCGAATTGTCATTTTTTTGAAAATTCCTATATAGTAAACTTGTATGCATATATAGATTCACTATAGGAATTTTCGCAAAAATGACAATTCGCAAAAATGACTTCGAAAAATTGACAATTCGTAAAAATGTCGATTTACAAAAATGACAATTCGCAAAAATGGCAATTCGTAAAAATGACTTTTCGCAAAAATGACTAATCGTAAAAATGACATTTTACAAAAATGGCTTTTCGCAAAAATTACATTTCACAAAAATGTCTTTTCGTAAAAATGACAATTCGCAAAAATATCTTTTCGGAAAATCGACAATTCGCAAAAACGACTATACGCAAAAGTTCAGTTCGGTAAAATGACATTTGGGGAATAATCATGCGTCCCCTTTAATTCTCCTAGAGGTTCTGATTTGATGGAGATATTCGATATTTTTTCTCTTTTCTCCCTTAATGATTCTGAACCCACTCGTATGGATAGAGCTGGTAGGAGGAATAATAACCTCGATCTAATATTAATTTCAGATACGCTAATTGCTCAGGCACTTGCTGAAGTTACAAGTGATTTATATGGTTCTGATTATCTGCTGGTTATCTCAAAATTTGATCTAAGTCCTATAAGTATGTTGGTTCTAGAACGTGAAAGACTGTAATCTTCCTAAATAAAAATTCCCCTTCACACATCAATATTTGCAATGATCCTTCCTCTGCAGATTTTCAAAAACTAAGATCGGAATTGGTTAGCAGTGACGTCCCATATTATGAGTCAATTCCTTTAAATGATGATGCAGGAGACTTTGAAGAATTTAATAATCTCTTTTCTGAGTTGAAATTTGATAGTGTTTTGTTGGATTGTAAGAAAGGTTCTGCTCCAGGATTAGACGGTATATCTTATGATTTTATTCTGAAATTGCCAAGATTTATGCGAGATTTTTTATTTAAAATATTTAATGAAATGTTTCCTTGCTCTATATATCCCACATGTTGGAGAGATACTAGGGTTTTATTTATTCCCAAACCAGGTGGAAAAGGTTTGAGACCTATTTCTCTTACCTCATCTCTTTGTAAATTATTTGAAAAATTGATTCAGAAAAGATTTTAATTTTTAGCCGAATCTAATAATTGGATTCCTTCTAGGTACTAAAATATGAAAATCTAATGCACACTTACTGTAATTGTTTATTGTTTAATTTTCAAATGTTATAAACAATTTTTTTTCTACTTCATTTACTATATCCATTGTTAGTCTCCATCTTTAATACAATTTCTTTAAGAAGAGAAATATTTTATGAATAATAACTATTTATTAATATTATTTACCATTTTGTTGTTAAATTATTTATAATTATGAATTTACGACTAATTAATAACAATACGGCATTTATTGCGGCAATATTCTCAGCCAGCACTGGTCCAGTACTGCGCCAGCGCTGGCAGGCAGCACTTCGCCAGCGTTAGACAGCGTTATCATCCCTGAGTTATGCCAGTGCTGTCTGTCAGCGTAGCTGCCAGTACTGCCAGTACTGGCGCAGTACTCCGCCAGTTGTAAATTTCCCATTGGGTTTAAACGAAATATTAGAGTAAATAGCTATAGAATATGGGTACCCCAGAGTAGAGAGTTTCAGGTGCATCCAAAAAATTTTGAAAACTGACATCATATTCGTAATCAGCGACCTCAAAAACCTTAATATACTGTCTTTTTTATTAAAAACGATCATCAAATTGTAAATTTAACATCATATTCGTAATCAGCGGCTTCGAAAACCCTTACAAACATGTGTCACTTATTCATACTTATTGTTGCTAGTTAGAAAACTTAGATTATTTTTTCTATGTTTGGGGAGTTTGTTTTTAATTTATATAAACTAGAGCTGTGCAAAATTCGAACCGAACCGAGTTTTGTTCGGTTTTGGGGCGCCGAAATGTCGAATATTCGACATCCGAACTGGGCTAGTTCGAATGTCGGGTTTTCGACATTCGAACTTAGCTAACTCGAATGTCGAATTTTCGACATTCGAACTAGGCGAAAAAATTCGAACAGTTCGGTTCGAATTATTTTGCACAGCTCTAATATAAACAATTATTTAAAAAAAATTTCCATTACTTGAATGTTTTTTATTTTAAAACTGTAATTTACGGAGAAGAAAATAAGGCTAACTTGATTAAAAAATATTAATATTTAAAAAAGTTACAAGGGTTTTTCTAAGTTAAACTTTAACTGCAGTTTTCTTGAAAACTTGTTTTCGCACGTAAGGTCCCTTTTCATAGACCCAGGTCATATATGTGACTGTCCACGAGAAAACACGGCTTAGCTCTAAAAAATCAATTTTGAGTTTCTTATGCTAATCGATAGATTTTATATTGCTTTTTTAAATGCAAAAATCAAAAGTTGTAAATTGTCAATTACTTTTGACAATACAACGTTTTAAAGATGTTATATTGTATGCATTCCTTCGTTCTGCTTCTACTTCAATCACTCGCCCTGTGAAAGCTAAGCCGTGTTTTCTCGTGGACAATCACATATAGTTATATAGATTACTGTTACCATTCTGTTAAATATATATCAGTATTGTATCTTTTTTCAATGTAGAAATAATTAGAATTTGCTTTCAATTTTCGGTTTGTCAAACTTATTGCATTAAATTAAAAATAGTTATTAAGAAATGATAAAATTTTCTAAAGCAGAAAAAAGGAATATAATTAATTTTAATTCATTTGTAAGTTTAAATTAACCCCTGCCGAGAATCCAACAGAATTAGACGGAAATGTAGTTTAAAAAACATTGAATAAATTAGCGCTTTCTAGAAACGTCAAACTTTTCAATTTTTTCAAATTTCTCGTTTTTACTGGAGAATGTAAAATAACTAAATTATAATTTATAAAAAAGAGAAATAAAAAACTCCATTATCTTTAGGTTTATAACATAACTAGATTAATATGAGAATAATTATTGAATATTTTTTCTATTATGGGGAATACATAAATCGAGCGAAACTTGTAGTTTTTCCCTCATGAGATTTCATCAACAGGGTTGCGCAGATCGATTGCGTGTCGGTTGGCACTGCAATAGTTTACGGTGGCTTCATTGTAATACAAATAATATCGACAGGCAAGAAACTAGTGCTCAAGAAAATAAAACGCTAATTATTTACAACTCTACCTGACATAACATAACAATTTATGAAGCAGATCTACATTAAGCATAGTCAATTTTACGAGTGAATCTTCCAGACAAAACAGGTCAATGAATATAAGTTAAGGTGAGAATTTCTAATAAAAATCTTTTATGTCACATGCTATGTGAACTAAGTACAAATTAAAATGCTTATCGAAAATCATTAAAATGTAAATTAAAATATATCGTGTAGAAAGACAAATAAATTTCATTACACATTTTAACCAAGAGGTTAAATTTTCACCAATTTTGTCCCATTTAGTAAATTCACAAATTCAACATTTTAATGTAATAAATTATTAACAAAAATACAAAATATACTTTAACAATAAAATAGTTTTAAATTATCATTATTAATAAACGTGCAAGTTTAATTTTTAGAGTCATTACGTTTAAAATAGAAAATACGGGTGACTTATTCAGTTCACGACAAATCAAGGGTTAAGTTTATTGTTATATGGGGAATATAGGTCAATTTTAACTATATTAATTGATAAGCAAAACTTTTCTTTGTGAAGTTTTATAAAGGACATTTTATACCTTTCAATCAAAAAGGATCAAGATTACATAACGAAAATTTGTACTACTTTTTAATTTATTTATTAAAATGTGAAAATTGATAAATTCAATTGTAAATAAAATATTTATAGCTAAATTATAAATTAATTAAATTAAATTTAATAATTATCTACTTCAAAAGTTTGTGATTCTTGCATTACTGCAATTAATATTTCTAACAATTTGCATAAAAATGCAAAACAATAAATATTTATTAGAAAAAATTAAATAATTCTTCCATACTTGGTTTATCTTAATCTTATCATTAAACATGCTTTAAAAATATCTGCAAAAGTTTTTATTCAAATTAAGGACAGGCAGTTGTGAGGCTGTACAATTTTTCGTTTTAAATGTAACATTATTTCAACTTTTAGCTTAAATCATTTTCATAACGCGGTGCTAAAAAGGGCACTTTTTACACCTTGTTATGAAAAGTATTAGTGTTCATATTACAAATATTTACGAAAAGTTGAACGAATAAGAAAAAATTTAAAGTCTATTACCAACAATAAGTTGTTTAAACAATTTCTTAACTTTAAAAACACTACAATATTTGGTTAAAAAATTTTCTAAATTTAAAAGGCAAACAAATGTTTTTAACGATAGGGTGACTTTTCTAAATTTTTATATGATAACAAATATTTAACCTACCGCCTGACATCTGTTTCGATGTCTATCACATGCTATATTTTGATGATTTATATAATATTCTGAAGATAGACTTTTTCGACTAGAATTTTTGTAAATCGTTAGTTATACGTATAAAGTTTATGAAATTATTTTGCCTTACAAATCGATAGAGAATTTAATAACAAAAATTTAAAAAAACATTTGTTTCGATCAAATCCTGAGATAAGAACCCTACTGAAAATTCTTTTATAAGATCTTGTACAAGAAGAAGTAATCGGAAATTTCACATGATCTTCTGCATATTCTGGTGCAAGTATTTTGAAACTTTAGGTTTCCAGAATTTAAAAATGTTCTTGTACAGGGTTCCCTAGCAGCAAAGGATATTCTAGGAAATCCTACAGACGACCTAGTCACATCTGGAAATTAGGATATCCCAGGACGTCCCTGGAACATCCTCCGGATATGATAAATTCCAAATGTCCTTAGGACGTCTGGTAAACTATCCTCAATATCCTGATGTTTTTTGGGGTTGTTACAGTTTTTATTGATTTCAAAATTCTTTCAATTTTCCAGGGTTTCAATACCATTATTTAAAATTCTATGATAACTAAATAGTGCAGACATTACTCGCCATCAGTAGGGGAGAGTCTCCAGTTGTGAGACGGGTTTCATTTTTGACCCGTAAATTGTAAACGGGCAAACGAAATTGTAAATAAAATACACCGTTCGAAAGGTAACAGAAATACGCAACTTTTATTAAAAGAAAGTATAGTGTTTCGATGAACTCAAAAAATTTTACGATACATTTTCCGAGCACATCGCTTTTTTCAAAAAAAAAATGTCTCCAGTTGTGAGACACTCATTAAAAATTGCTAAAATTTAATAAGTTTGACATAAAACATTATGTTTAGTAGAAATAATTAAATATATTAATAATATATATTATTATATACTAAATAATAATATTTATTCGACAAAATATGACTATCAAATAAACACAATTTAATAGCTTCAACAAGAGCATTAAAATTGATTTCTTCTGAATCGGTTGACTTTCTTCCACTTGACATGCCCAAAAATACTAGAAAAAAAATCAAAACAACATTTAAATAGTATGCCTGCAAAGTCGTATTTTTTATGCTGCCCAGATGGGTGACACCGTCTCACAACTGGTGATATGCTGTGTCTCACAGCCAGAAATTGGCGCTATTTTGAAAAAGGAAAATTAAATTATTTTCAACCGTAGATTGGAACAATGGAATGTTGCATCACAAAATATAAGGAAAACACTAAAAGAAAATGCATTACATTTACCTTTTCCAATTAATTAAATTGCAAAAAAAGTACTTTGCATTTATTGAAAAAACGCTTTTTAGTCGATTATCACACACAGTGTTGGTATTTAACAAAAACAGTTTATATATCCGCCTCGGAGTACACGAAAAAGTTGGCTCATATAAAAAGAAATGTTTTTATATAAACCAATCGGCTTTTTAATATTGCATGTTAAAAAAATTAACTGTCTCACAACTGGAGGTGTCTCACAACTGGAGACTCTCCCCTATACGTAACCGGAAGCGTAAATAATGCAATTATCAATATATATATAGAAGGTAAAATAATTTTTTTTGATTATATAATTGAACCTCCCAATTATAAAACTCGATCTGTTACAGTGCGCAAGTCCCTTGCCGTGTGGGTTTTAATACAGTGATTAATAATAATAACCTATAAGAATAACCTACAAGAATTTATATTATACTATATGATATATAGCATATATCTATTGCACCTTAACCCATTACCGAACAACTCGTGAAAATTCTTTGGTCATTTTCAAGCTACGTAATTATAAATAAAACGGTTGACAATTTATACCAGAGGTACATTTTCTAAAGGTTTTGGATGTGCTCTTTCCGATTCCGGAGTCAAAAATAAATTTCGTCGAAACCAAAATTAAATATGGCGGTTTTAATGTCAAAAAAACACAAAAAAATTAATTTTTTCAAGTTTGACATTTTTTTCACCTTGAAAAAGTGTAAGAATAAAATCCTATTTTCAACCATCGGTGCATAAAAATTAAACACTTTCGAGAAAAGTAAAGTAGAATTAAAAATTTCAAGATGGCGGACCAATATGGCGTCAAATCTAAAGTAAAATTTAAAACTTTTAGCAATATTCTTCATATTGCCGAAAAGTCAATGAATTCGCCTGAATTTTGTTACTCGGGGGTTTTCGGTGTCGCTGATTACGAATACGAACTTTATTTTCAAAAATTCAAAATGGCGGATCTAATATGGCGGACGAGTTTTACAAAAATTCAACTAATTCACTTGAAACTTGTCACTCGGGGGTTTTTGGGGTCGCTGATTACAAACATGAAATTAATTTTCAAAATTTCAAAATGGCGTGTTCAATATGGTTGACAAGAAACTTTAAATTTCATTCTAATGGATTAAATCTTGTAACTCGGGGGTTTTTGGGATCGCTGATTACAAAAATGAATTTAATTTTCAAAATTTCAAAATGGCGTGTTCAATATGGTTGACAAGAAACTTTAAATTTCATTCTATTGGATTAAATCTTGTAACTCGGGGGTTTGTAATCAGCGTCCCCAAAAACCCCCGAGTAACAAGTTTCAAGTGAATTAGATCAAGTTTAAAAAATTTGTCTGCCACATTGAATTCGCCATTTCGAATTTTTGGAAATAATGTTCATATTCGCAATTAGCGACCCCAAAAACTCCTGAGTATCAAGTTTCAAGTGAATTTGATCAATTTAAAAAATAAGTTCGCCATATTGAATCCGACATTTTTAATGTTTGAATATGAATTTCATATTTGTAATCAGCGACCCTAAAAACCTCCGTGGGACAAGTTTCAAGTGAATTAGATGAATTTTTGTAAAACTCGTCCGCCATATTAGATCCGCCATTTTGAATTTTTGAAAATAAAGTTCATATTCGTAATCAGCGACACCGAAAACCCCCGAGTAACAAAATTCAGGCGAATTCATTGACTTTTCGGCAATATGAAGAATATTGCTAAAAGTTTTAAATTTTACTTTAGATTTGACGCCATATTAAATGAGGAAGATTTTAAGAGGAAGATTTTTTTTTGGCTGACATTAATAGCTCGTTTTGCGTAGTTGGTTAGGTAGTTGCTTAGTAAGTCTTGTGCGTTTGTCGATGTCAGGTTCGAATCCTCGTCCTACCAAATTTATTTTCTAAGTTTTCTCTGAAATGTTAATACTTCTATATAATTCTAAGTTACAATAAATTGTTAAGAATAAATTCTATAAATTTAAAAAAAAATTTATTGTCTGACCCATATAGGATCCTATAGGAAAGTATATGAATTCTTGTTGGTTACTCTTATAGGGTTCCACATAAGATTCTATATAGGAAACTATAAGTCATATCCTATTACATTCCCTTAGGAGACTTATAGGAATCTATAAAGAACCCTATTGGAAAAAGTATGTTGTTCCTATAGGAAATTTCTTGATAGGAACTTACATATGTTCCTATAAAGAATCCTATAATAATTTACATGGGATTCTTTTAGGATTCCTTGTAGGTACCTAGGGAAAAAAACCTATTAATCAGGCCTTCTAGTGAATGAGACATTTTAAGAATGCCGATTTTAGCGATTTGCTTTTAATCGGTTTCGGGAAATTTGAATCGAAATATTTTTCAGACATTTTTGAATCTGTGTTTTCCCATTGACTAATTCGTCAATTTTATACACCTGAATAGTCTACGTTAGAGAAGCTAACCTTAAATTTTTACAATAAGCATCTTCCAGTTAACAGTAGCATAATAAAGCAAATAAGTAAAAATTTTTTTGAAAAGGCAGTATGAAAATGTAAAGTTTAATAAGAAAGTTTCGATACAGACTGAATCGTGTTAAATATTATTGAATAGGTACTATAAAGGTTATGTTCTTTTAATAACGTAAAGTGCCTTTTAATTTATTTTGAAATGAAGAAACGCGAATTGGAATTGAAAGAAGAACTTTTGAAATCCATACCTAACCTAACGTTGTGCGTCTCTCTGTATATTATATCAAATGCGTTTCATGTGGCTTCGGTTTGTGGCGTTTTTTGAAATACGGTTAATATAATAAAATAAATAATGTGCAATAGTGGACAATTATGTTATCGAATGCTTAGATTCGTAAATATTAAGTCAGCTTAGTAAAATATTTAAAGGTATTGAACAATTTTTATTATTGAAATTGAAATCTACGACGTTTGATGAACATTTTTATCACTTGAAGTGTTTGTAGGGGAAGTGCGCCGGTTGTGGGCACCCCTACGTAAACTTTGACAGGAAGCAGATTTTACTGATCTAAGTATTGCAAGTCGTGTTCGTTGACAATACGGACTTTTCGTATTGATAACGAAACAAATATATGCATTTGTTTAATAACTGTGAGCATAATAAAGAAAATTTGCATTAAATAAATAAAAAAGTAATTTCGTATTGTTTTCGAAGAGCAACATATGGGTGTAGATTCGTTCAGAAAAAAAGGGTTTAATTTTTTTTTGCAGTGTTGTCATTATATTTTGTGATTTACCTTCGTGTTTAACCAAAATCCTGCATCACAAAATGTGTTGATCTTTTTAAAAAATGACTGTCATTCCCGGTTGTGGGCACCTTTATGTTAAGGAGGATCTACCATCTGACAATGATTGGGACTACTGTCTCATCTATCTAAACTTTCTTCCAAAGAAAGTGACAGCCGCAAACTCCATTAAATGCGATGAATATAGCCGTTCAGTGCATTAGAAGTGCGTTATGGTATGCGTACTAGCTACTTCACATGCAAGCATTATGCTTTTGTTAGCGATGAGCATAGTGTGAAAACGTGTCATCATTTTTGTTCTTTATCCCGGCAAAGTCTCTTAAAATAAAGAAACTTTCATTTTTTCTTTATTTGTGTTGGTTTCCTTTAATATTTTTTTCATTTTTAGCGGATTTTTCAAGGGTGCCCACAACCGGGTACAAAAATTTTTTTGTCAAAAAATTTCCATTTCACTAAATTTCTAATAAAACTTTTTTATTTAAAGGAATCAATTTAATTCCTTCACTGACAGTCACATTAGACCTCCAGCTTTAAATTCGTACACATACATTTGTATAATATGCACATAGACAAATGTTATGAGGCAAAAACAAAAGGGTGCCCACAACCGGAACACTTCCCTTATATTATAGTGCGAAAAAGTTTTCGAGTTCATAATACTTTTCATTTTTCTTCTTGTAAATATTTAATAAAACATTTATTTTGAAAAATAGTAAAATATTAATTTAATAATCAGAATTAATCTGCCTTCGCCTATTAAGAATGCGGATTCACGAGAGCTTTCGACCGATTCAAAACAAGCGAATAGGTTTTTGTTTCCTGGGTACCTATATAGGATTCTCCAGTAGGGCTCTAAAGCCGAAAATATAATCATATGACTAATTAATATATAAAGAATAATTTACAAATTACAAAAGGTCCGAAAATTTTATACAATTGAAGATATCACATATGAAATTTTATTACATAAATTTATGAAAAACTCATACTCTTTATTTCTACTTATCATATTTTTAATATATCAATTATCACGTGAATGTAGCCTTTGATTAAGAAAGGATTATTGGTGTTGAATTTAAACAATCATTTGTTTGATAAATCTGCCACGTCTGGGAACAAATCTGAATACTTATATTCTAAGAGCTAGCGACAGTTTTGGTCAAGAGATTTCTATAAGGCTCATAATTGGAGGACAGGTTCCTTTTTCACTCCTCTTTACAAAAGGTAAGTCTGGCAGCACACATGCTTTGCGTTTCCACATATGAGACAGTTTAATATGTAGAAAATTTATTTTCATATTTCTAAGTGCCAGACCTACTTGATATTAAACCTTCATGCCTAAAATTCATTAAAATATTACTGCCAGAACTGTCAACCCCTGTCAATGACGAGCCAGAGTCGTTGTTTATTAAAAAATAATTATGAAATTTCAAGCGTTTTTTATAAGTCTGTCTTTTTTTCATAGGTAGTGTTCCACTGGTATATGTCACCATTAAAATGATATACCGATATTCCCCTGCTAAATATATGAAAAAATTATTAAAGTTGCAAAATTTTGAACGAAACAACCAAACAAACAAAACATTAAGTATTTGACGATTTGACTACCTAACTCTTGAGCCATCCCTCTGGGCACGGAAACGTCTTCGTTCTAGAAACGTTCCTAAAACGTTTTTAGAACGTTTCATGTCCTCAACATAACGTCTCAAGAACGTTTTATGTTCTAAAAACGTTTTTAGAACATTGGACGTTCTTAAGCCGTTATGTAGCGGACATGAAACGTTCTAAAAACGTTTTAGGAACGTTTCTAGGACAAAGACGTTTCCGTGCCCAGAGGGATCCCTTCCACGCTCCCATAAGAGGCTTGAAATTCTATAATTATTTCTTAATAAACAGCGAGTCTGGCACGTCATTGGCAGGGGTTGACAGTTCTGGCTGTAATATTTTATGATTTTTAGGCATAAAGATTTAATATCAAGTAGGTCTGGCACTTAGAAATATAAAAATAAATTTTCTACATATTAAACTGTCTCATATGTGAAAACGCAGGGCATGTGTGCTGTCAGCGTTCTGGTACAGTAGAGTGCAAAGATGCCTTCCTAGTTTGAACGTGTCACACTCATATGTTTCCATGGAAACATATGACTGCGACACGTTCAAACTGAGAAGGCATCTTTGCACCCTACCGTACAAAAGGTCCAATCCAAAAGATCCAAAAAATTAAAAATCCAAAAGGACAAAAAGTCCAAACAAAAAAAAATATTTTCTATTGTTTTTATTTCATTTCTTTTAATTTAAAAAGTGCAAAAAATATATGTTCTATTGTTTTTTATTTTGATATGAAGTTGTTACAGAATTAACCTGAATGTCATTAAATTTGTAGTCTACATTTTCGAACATTACATATTCCAAATTTTTAGTTTATTTTTAAAATGGCTTCTGCGAGTCAAAATTTAGAAGTTGAAGTAATAATGAAGGGTAAAGTTCGATATTTACATGTAAATGGTTTTTTATATACAAAACATTCAAGTGGCGTTGAAGGAAAAATTTATTGGCGATGTAGAAGTAAGGGTCAGTGCGGGGCAAGAGCAACTACAATTACTACCGGACATACATTGAATCTTGTTTCTGGAGGAGCGGTAGAATCTCATATTGACGCGCCTGATCCAGAAGAAGTGGAAGACCTCAGGCAAAGGGCTAATTTAAAAAGAGCTGCCGTTGAACATCCTGAATGTCCGCCTGCGAGAATCTTACGACTTTTTCAAGATTTACCAGCTTCGGTTTTAGCTAAACTTCCCGATCGAGTTAATGCTGCGAAGCAAGTTCAGCGGGAACGTTTGAAAGAAATGCCGTCTAACCCTCAAAGTATTCAGGAGCTTGAAGAGATACCCGATAAGTATAAAGTGACTAAAGTAGGTGAAAATTTTTTACTTTACGATTCGTATGAAGATGAAGAATATAACTTAACTTGTGGAGAATTATTATATATGCAACTCTAGAAAATTTAAGAAAGCTAGTTAAAACTGCAATATGGTTTGTAGATGGGACTTTCAAGGTCGTTTCATCTATTTTTTCCAACTTTTTGTAATTATGGGCTCAGTAAAACAAAATTATCGAGGTGTAGAACGAGATATAGCACTTCCCTTTGTATATACTTTGCTCGAAAGCAAACAAGAAGATGCGTACTCGAAAGTAATCCAAATTATAAAGGCTAAAACTCAAGATTTCGGAATTCAAATTCGGCAGCCAATTTTGTCAATTTTGGATTTTTTGTACTTTGGATTTTTTGTACTTTAGATAAAAAATTTTTTGACCTTATGGATTGGATCTTTCGGATTGGATCTTTTATACCCCAATCGTGCTGCCAGACTTACCTTTTGTAAAGAGGAGTGAAGAATGAACTTATCCTCCAATTATGAGCTTTATCTCTTGACCAAAACTGTCGCTAGCTCTCCGCCTATTATATCTAATCGAATTATACAAAGGACTAATTGTCAATATATGAAATAAATTTTACGATTCTAACTTACAAAAAGGGCAGAGGCCCTCAAATGGTATAAGATTTTTAGTTTTTTGAATAATAACTCTTGAGTTATACATATTTAAAAGTCTCAGTTGATCCCAAATTCGTTCATTGAAAATTTTCATACATTGAAAAATGTATGAGTCCTTTTCAAAACGAAACTCTAAATGTGGTAAGATCTGAAGACTGCTCGATGATCTCAAATAATCTCTGTCCCTGTTCCTCAGACCAATCTTAACGGTTTTAAGCATCAAATCTATATTTTCCACAGTAATCTCTAGAGAAAATTGTTTTCAGATTTTGAAAAGTCTCAGTGAATTAGTCACTTACAAATACCAATTCAATGCGCACCTTTCAGAGTATATTTTTAATGCCTTAAACCAAATAAGTACCATCTTCAAAACTTTATACACTATGGGTTGAGTGTTAGTTTCCAACCTAACTGCTCTGTTTGGACTATTGTTTGGAAGACATACGAGTTTCTTCAAAAAACCAATTTGTACTTGCTCTAAATCGTCTAAATAATTTAAACCCCAAATGCAAATATATGACATTATATTAAACACAAAACTTTAAAAAGTTTATCATATATGTCTCCCAAGTATCAGCTTTAAGATTTTGTAAAATTTTCAGACAAGACGAGATATAGCCTAATTACCTGAGAATTTGATAAGTAATGTAGGTATTTCTTAAGGTTTTTCATATTAATTTTGGGAGGGCAGATAAGAATAATACAATTGCCCCAACCGAAAATATTTTCTGCATTCGTACCTGATCGTTGAAGCAAGGATCGTACATCTGGCTGTAGGAGCTACTGCGTCAACTGAACACCTTCTCCTAGTCCCGGTAATCTTTCGCGTCGAGCAAATTTGAGTTTGATTGTGTCTTAAAGAAGGCATGATCATCTCCTCAGTGTGCACTTCTTATTCGCGTTCGTTAAGATAGATCATGGGATGAATATCGAGAATTGTTCTGTCAAGTAGGAAGTCGACAATGCGCTAGATTCAGCCTGAACAAAGTCGTAATAGATCAGAGATTTAAAAGAATAATAACAGATTTCATTATTATTTTCTACAATATTATTGTTAATTAATTAATTCTAATTATTTTATTATTATTTTATTTAAGGTAAATATCTCAATAATGGAACGCTTTTAAAGCAAACTAAATTTCTATGATAAATTAAATATCTTGGAATTAAAAGTGTTAATATGAATAATTAGGGTATATATTGAACGATTAGTATTTTATGAATAGTATTTAGGCCCTAAAACGTCCATTTTTCATGAAATAAAAATAATATTAATTAAATTGTGACCCCATCTGGCGAGCTAGTTCGCAGTAAATAAAAATCAGATCATTACAACTTCATAACACTTAAACTGTTTCCCAGTAGCACGTAATGTTCCAGTAAACATTGACAACATTGAGGCAATATTGGTAATGTTAAGGCAGTGTTCCTAATATTGCTGTAATATTACGTGCTGCTGGGGTTCTTGAATGTTTTCAAATTTTCTTAGAAATCTTAACTCGAATGTTTTGAGAAAAAAGTATTTACGTTACGCAAAAATAATTCACCGTAACGTTCCAATACGGTTTTTTCCGCGAAACCGCATTTAGTTTAAGTTACCACCAATACAATTCCGCTCTTCTAAAATACTTTTTTTTATTAGGATTGAGTCCATGTCTCAATTTGGTTGATATTCAGATAGACAATTTTTGCTCGAAAGTTATCAAGTTTTCTTTAAATACGGGTCTAGAAAGTACAGATCAATTTAGAGCAATTGTTGCATCCTTTAAACAAACAATTATTTTTTAGTTAAAAAAGTGATTTTTAAGGTTTTATCGTGAACCGTAACATACTACCAAAGTAGGAAAAGCTTCTTGTCAGTCATACCCTATGAGAGCTAGAAATACGAACTTATACGAATCCCATACATTCCTATGTTTGACATGAAGCTTTTTTTATTGAATATACTTTTCGGAACTTTGATTCTTCTTGTTATTAATAAATTTATTTCTTTTAGAAAAACGAAATTCGTAATTAACAACAAGTCGGTTACTAAAAATAAGTCATGAACCACCAAATTGTTCACTATTACAAAAATTATAATAATTGAAACATGGAATCTAAGGAAGACAGCAATCACTTCAAACTTGGACATGCCCCAATGGCTTCATTTGAAGATTTTACTGACGATGCAGATAATGTAAGTAAAAAATGATGCTTTTTTAAAATATACAACCAGTATTTTTAAGATATTTAGATTAATGTCTACTTTATATAAGGTAGTGCCGGTTTTTGAGCCTATCATTAAATAGTCATGTACGGTGACATAGACTTATTTGGAAAATATGCTAAAGTTTATATGAACCCTCGGAGCACATTAGGGGTTTCTCAGACCCTATATGATTTTTCACAAAAAGTATTTTATTTATATTTTTAAGAAAAAACTTTAATTTTACAAACTTTTTCTACAGTATGTAAACTATATTTTAAATAATTTTTTAATTTGATAGGATGAACAGTTTGAATGTGATTAAGCTGTAAAAAATGATCAAAAAAAATATAGTGGTGTGTTCCGAGAGTTAGGAAGATACATCAGTCGTAACGCAAAAAGCTTTAATTAAAAAAAGTTATTAAGAACTCTATCAGTAATCAGACATTGCTGTGACATCTTCGTGAAATGAATGAAATCTGGTTACCTTCACAAGTAGTTCTTTTGAAATGCAAAAATGAAATTGATTTACATTTATTATAAGATTATCTAGTTTCCAATCGAATGTAGCTGATTACGAATATGTCTTAAAACATGTAATTTTCAGGGAAATGCATTTAAAGTTTTACTATATACACTGAATAGTTTTTAAATAATTGTGATCAGTCATCAAACATGTAACTTTGAGAAAAATTCATTTAAAGTTTAAACTTCCTTTTGCGCCTAAGAAGAAGCACTCGATGCTTCGTGTTTTACTTTCACAGTTATAATGAGATTTCCTATTCACTGTTATCTACACTCTATTGAAAATCTGTGGAGATGTGAGAACTGGTGAAGAAACCCGAAATACCGAAGAAAAGGAAAGAGGAATACACATATTGTGAGGTGCAGCTGCCGCTTGGTCACTAATTTCACTGGATCAACTTAGAAATGTTAGAAATCACGTATTTTAAATAGTTAGTTCACTTGATCATGGAAAAGGATTGCGAATCTCGTAAAGTTAGGTTTATAGAAAATAACTGGTAATTATTTTCGTTAAGACACTCTTAGTTAATTAAAAGAATAATCTTTATTTGAGAAATGAATTAAACTAAAATTTATAAACATTAGAATTAATCGCACTTAATTGACTCTCTCGGCCTATACGTGTGTCTCGTTACTCGATCTAAATCGCACTGCCCTTCGCGGGGACTTATCGCCCAAAAACTGTTCATTTAATATTTTCTCTCTCGCATTTTCTCTAAGTAACGACGATGGGGTGTATCGGTCTGGTTTTTCAATCGTTAAGTGTCGTAAATGTCCTTCGTCATGTCTGTTCGCGTATCCGAATAGTAATTCAAAAAGGCTCTTTCCCGTAGATTTATTCGGCGACTCATTTAAATCTCTTTGCACCTTTTTGAGTATTTTATCCCAATCGTTCCCATTTTCATTTTCAATACACGCTTGAATAGCGGAAATTATCGTAAAATTAGCTCGCTCGACGAGCCCATTTGCCTGTGGGTGACGTGGTGAATTAAAGGTAATTTTCACACCGTGTTTCGCACAAAACTCTTCATACATGTGGGATGTAAAGGAGGTTCCGCGATCGGAAATAATTCGATCAGGCGCACCATACTCAAGGATTAAATTTTCTAATACTTTTATTACATTCTTAGTTTTCGTATCTCGAACTGCATTCAATATAACAAACTTAGTCAAAGTATCCGCGATAACAAGAATGTAACGATTTTTTGAAGGAGTGGTTACAAACGGTCCCACGTGATCAATGTGGATAAGAGAAAAAGGTCTATGAGCAGGTGGAATAGGGTGAAGCTGTCCTGCTTGTGGACCAGTTTTAGTTTTAGTAAACAAACATTGTATGCAACTACGAATGTTCTGGCGAACATATCTGGTCATACAGGGGAAATAATAAAATTGTTTAATTTTTGAGATGGTGCGATCTAATCCGGTATGACTTTAAAGGTCGTGAAAACGTATTACCAAACTTTTGCGTAAGGCGGGGGGAATTACATATAAGAGTTTACCATTTTCGTATTCCGAAAGAAGATTTGCTTATCTTATCATTTGGGCGTTTTTCGTTTTTTTTGTATTCATGTACAATAATGCTTGGCAATCAGTAACTACGGTAAAATGAATATTTATTAACCACGTACGAAACCTTGAGACCGCCCATATGATCGACAGCAACTCTAACTTACTCGAGTGATAATTGCTTTCAGGTTCAGTTGTACGGCGACTTATTGCATACACGAGATGAAATTTTGAATCATCCCCTTTTTGCATGAGAATCGCGGCCAAACCCACAGAACTTGCATCTGTGTGTAGTTCAGTAATTTTTGATGGAGAAAAAGCTTTTAATGCCGGGGGATGACTCAATTTTTCGCACAATTCTTTAAAAGCATCTCGTTCACATTCACCCATTTTAAATGTTACATTGTTTTTTAATAAATTGTACAACGGACTGGCTATCGAAGCAAAATGGTGCACATACCGTCGGAAGAATCCACATAATCCCAGAAATCTACGTAATTGATGCACGTTAGTAGGTTCCGGAAATTCTAAAATGGCACGTAATTTATTTTGACCAGGCTCAATACCATTTGCAGAAATTTCGTGACCTAAATATGTCACTTTTTTCATCAGGAATTTTGATTTCTCCAAATTTATCGTTAAAACGGCATCAGGCAAGGCTTGTAAAACGGCAATAAGTCTTACTCTTAAATCGGCCCATGATTTTCCCGGGATAAAAATATCATCAAGAAAATACAAAACTTTTTGGTCACGTAATGGTCCTAAAACTTTTGCCATTAATTTAGAAAAATAAAAGGGTGCGTTCATCAACCCGAAAACCATACGTGTAAACTCACCGGTCTCGTCGGGTGTGATGAACGCAGTCTTAGGTTGAGCATCGGCTGTCAAGGGATCTTGCATATACCCCATTTTTAAATCAAGCGTTATAAAAAGACTTCTGTCTCCGATCAATGACAAATGGTCGTCTAAATCGGGGAGGGGGAAATGCAATCGAAGTGTCTGACCGTTCAAAGCGCGATAATCGATCACCAATCTATATTCGCCATTTTTTTGCGTATTAACAAAACAGGACTCGCGTCAGAAGAATTTGTGGAACGAATGAAACCTAATTTGGGATATTTATTCAAAATTTCTTTCATGATTAATCTTTCCTTGTTACTCGCCCGATACGGTTTCTTCCACACGGGTGTTCTACCATCTTTTTCTAATATTTCCATTTCGATTAAGGATGTACAGCCTAGTTCATTTAAATCTAACGAAATTACATGTCGAAAATCATTAAGAATACTTATCAAATCGTTGACAACCTCTGCGCTTGTGCCGCTCTCCACGTTAATGTCTTCCACGCTGACAGGTGTTCGTTGTTGAGGGGCGACTCGTTCACTTGTATCGGAAGATAACTTACTTTTGAGAATTTTCTTTCCCTTGTTGATAGGTATTGGTTTGTTGCTCATATTCACGAGGGGAACCAGCAGATTGTTATCAGTACCTGAGGTCACTCTTATACAACACACAGAGTGGGTAGGTATCTGACAATTTTCGCTGGCATTGTACTGCTCGAAGGAGGGGTGAGAAGAGGGAAGATCGTAGAGGAACGCTTCTTCACATTTTTAAAACTTCAATGTGTCACCAATTTTCGAATAATTAATAGAAGGTGCATTCGTAAACAATCTACCAATTAAAATATCATCTTCTTGATATTCATCCGGCACTATATATATTAGCACTTCACGCACTGTCACCTCATCGATGGTCAATTCCGCGAGAAATGCACCATTTGAAACCACTGTATAATTTTGTGGTCCCCAACTTTTTAATGTAATTTTATCACTTACAATTTCCACGTTCAGCGTACGTGCTAACGAATCCTTAATCAGACAGTCAGAACTGCCCATATCGATCATTCCATTTAATATCACATTTTTCACAATCACATTTTTCATATATTTTTGTAAACTATTGTCTAGTCCGACGTAAGACTGGTCGGTCGTCTCTAGATTTACAACTTGTACTGGGTGTGTACAATGTCTTTCAGTGTGGCCAGTTTGACCACATTTTGTACATTGTAATATTTTTGGTGGTTCCGGGCAATTCCTGGACATGTGGCCGAAATTACTACAGTTATAACATTTGAATTCACCTTTTTCGTTCTTCATTGGGGGTCGTTTGTCGATATTTTGATTTGCGGAAGTACTTGTTTCATGGTCACTGTTCGAAGTAGATGTATTTCCCTTTGACTGCTGCGTTTGAGGAGAATTAAATTTATTTTTGTGGTTTGATGATGAGTTTTGCCTTGCGCTTCTAATTCGGTCTACACGTTGATCATTTAAGCGTTCGAATTCCACTATGTCCCATAATAATTTGTCGACATTATCATGAGTTCTTGAAGACATGGCCATACAAGTGTCTTTTGACCATAAACCAACCAGTAATTGTTGTTTGGTTTCATCAAAAGATGAAACCACCATCAGTCAAATTCATTTTCGCTGTCTCGAGTGCGAAACTAACTGGCCATTTGTGTAACATTTTCATCGAATCTAGTAACTCGATCCAATCCTTTGCTTTCGACGATTGTAAATCGCCATCAAATTTATCAATCCCTTTTGAAAGGTCCGGCATAATATGATAGCTGGGAACTTCGGTAGGTGGGGTAGGAGGGGGAATCGACATATTTAAATTTTGAAGCATATTCATTAGCGTCGCTTTGCGTCGTCTGCCATCTTCCAGCATGGTGATCATAATCTGTTCAAGATTTGACATAGGTGGCGCCTGAGCTTGCCCTTCGCGTAAAGTTAGGTTTATAGAAAATAACTGGTAATTATTTTCGTTAAGACACTCTTAGTTAATTAAAAGAATAATCTTTATTTAAGAAATGAATTAAACTAAAATTTATAAACATTAGAATTAATCGCACTTAATTGACTCTCTCGGCCTATACGTGTTTCTCGTTCACGCGCTATCAGAAATGTTCATACATACTTCTCAGAACATATAATTTAATAAAATGCAAAAAATCATTAAATTTTTGAAAGTTAGAACTAGGGTACTCCATTTAACACTTGACCAAAGAAAAATAGTGATCCAACATAGAATAACACCTCTAATCGTAAATAGTCAACTTTTACGTGAGAGAGAAAATGATACAAATATATCACTGCAAAAAGAGGTGTCTTGCGTGGAGACGTTTTTGGTGTCTAAGACACCAAAAACGTCTCCACCCAAGACACCTCTTTTTGCAGTGATGTTCTGTCTTTTTTATGCTACGGTAAAGCTATTACGATTTACAATTAGAGATTTCATTCTGCTTTGGCTCATACATTCTGCAACAAAAGTCGATTGGAAACCAGTTAAACCATATTTTTTAGTTTATAAAAAATATATTTCTAGTGGTAACGACTGAATTAGTTTTTTTAAGACATTGAACAAATATGTCATCTTAGAGATGTCCAGAAGACGTATTAAAAACATCTTATGTCCAATGCTTACGCGTATGTAAATGGTAAAAACATTGATAGAATTAACGTTCTTTTACATTCAACTCTAAAATGTTTAAAAAATTATATTTTTAATCTTTCAACCTTATCTCATTATTCGATAAATTAATTTACTATATTTATGTGCATTTAATCGTAGGAAGAACACCTCGGTCGATTGTCTGGAACAAGTCGATCTGGAACTTCTAATCCGAAAAGCTCTCTTCAAACTTCTAGCACACCCAGAATTGATATAAGTCGAGCAAGTAGCTCATCCCATCACGAAGATAGCTGTAACTCTAGGGAATCGTCACCAGAACGAGAACTTCTTGCAGGTACTTATTGATAGTAATATATTTATGTCGTATAAATATCATTTCATCAAGAGATATATTCTTTGGGCATATTGGATCACTGTAAACGATACTCATTGTCAGTAAAAAAAACTCATAAGGCGAATTGGGCAAAAGATCTGCTCATCCTTCATCCGGAGATCTATTTGTGAAAAAGATTTGCTTTGTTGATCATTCACCACAGACGGGCTGAATGTCACTAAACTGATACTTACACTCCTTCTTGAATTTGGTTCGCCGATTTGATTTGCACATTCTTGATGCAGACTTTGCGATGATTTTTTATTTTCTTGAATACATCTAACGAATTGTTGAAATCCTGAGGTGATTCCTCCATGTTTGAACTAAAAACTATCTGTCTACTTCCTGGTTTTGATAACCAGATGGTGCTTCACGCTAGTAGTTAAACAAATAATCTTTAGAATTCCTGTGATACTAATATCCAAGCAAATTATTCTTATTTTATAAAGTGTAGAAAAATTGCAGGATAGTTGGATTTATTACAAAGCTAATTAATCAACCGGTTTAATTCGTCAAATGCCTATCTAATAATTCCTTTATTACTGGGTACATAATAGTACATTATGCAACAAGAGAGATAAGCTACCTCCCATATTGCATACGGCTATGCTTTATGTAACAATGTCGCATTATGGTCACTCTATACTTCCTGTCTGTGTCGGTGCATACTAAGTTCCTCCATATAACCCAGCTGGTCAATAAGGTGCCCATTATTAAATACTGGGGATTTTTTTTACATCATTGAATATGGATATACCGCTCTCTAAATTTCTGTTAAATTTTTAAAGCAACAGCTTTCAAATCAATTAAAAAAGCTTACATATAATATTTAGTTAACTTAGAAATTAATCCTTTTAGGAGGTGAACCACCTGATGGATGTAACATAAGATTAAATTACAAGGAAGATGATCAAGACTTAAGATCCTCTACAGAAGAATTGGATCTGCCAGATCCAATTCATGAACAAGACTTTAAGAGAGAAGCTAAACGAACTACGAAAAGATTGAAGGAAGATAAACTCCGTTCTGAATGCTGCATTTCAATGAAATCCCAGGAAAGAGAACGTAAAGATAGCAATTGTTCAGAAATAATATTACTGAATATAAGTGGAAGAACTTCGCGGCTGTCATCAGTTGGAAGTCAAGGGTCCGGGCATTCTGGAAAAATGTCAGTGGCATCAAACGTGTCTTCGAGGTATTATTATATTGGAAAATATTATTAGTTGACATTTTGGTTGACGTTTGGGTTGGTTACTTTTTAAAATAAAAAGCACCTGCTTTTTCTTTGTTACATGTTTTATTACTTCTTAAACAAATATGAAGTAATATATAAATATAAAAGATACCTTAAACATCTGAAAGGTACTATTGAATATACCGATGACTTTAAGAATTCTCATGAGGAGATTAGTGGAATATCAGACAAGGTTTTCGACAATCGAACACAGTTTCTTGTAATAGTCTACTTTTATTAGTTGAACTCTCATCTATTAATTTGTTTTATGAGACTGTACCCTAAGAACTACATAGAAATATTTACGCAACGTAGTTTTCCCTAAAATTTTCAACCACACAAAGCGGAAGAGAGAGAGAGAGACTGAGACCGTTTTGTATCAACCCCTTCCTTCCCACTATCCGATCTGCTTGTAGCACAGGAAAACTGTTTTAAAATTGAAAAATATTAAAAAATTAAATCTTTAACAAAAGTGTTATTTTAATCAACGTAATGTGATAATTGATAAATATTATTTGATTTTCTAAGTATTTTTAACTTAAAATATTTGCTTTTTGAATAACTGTAAACTAAAGTATGATTTTATTATTAGGTCACCAAGTCCACATAAATGTCTTTTGGAAACATCTTTTTGCGGTCACAGTCCAACTCAGTTTAATAATTTAGAACCAACAAAAATTGAAATAGAAGATATAGAGAAAATTCTTTTAGAAAGAGAAGCTGATACTACTAAAGCTTTAATTCCAAATGACATAAAAGTACAAACTATGGGTGGCAAATTTAAACCAGATCCTCTTGACAAGCCTAGGAGACGTGGGCGTGAGGAACGAAAAGAATTTTTCAGAAGAGAAGTGGAAATTACAAAGAAAGTACTTGAAGAAGCTAATATAGAGGTAATTAGGATATTTGATACTTTTTAAATTTGTGAATTATGAGAAACACTTAGAGATAAAACCTTCTAAAAATAATTATGAATAATAAATTATTATGGAAAATAATTTTGCAGGTGCGTGTTGTTCGAAGAGAAGTGCAAGAAGATATTCAAAAAGAAAACAATGAAAATGAATTATTAAAAGCAACTGGAGATTCATATAGTTCAATGCATAATCTTCATACACTAAGAAGAGGTACCAGTGGTTCCATAAGAGATTCCGATGGAGACTCAAAAGATTCTAAGAAAAACAGTTTTGTTTCCCTATTCAAGGTATAGTTATTATTTTAATTAAAAAATATAAATCTGTTTGTAATTTTTATGGGCCTTTCTGAAATTGGACAAATGTTATGGGCGAACGACTACTCATCATGCGAGCATTTAAAAATTAATGTCTCGTCTTGAAAATACATTCTAATTTGGATAAAGTTGCGTTTGAAAGTGCAAATTACCACAAAAAATAATTATCAACAATTATAAAAATATCAATTCCTTAAATAAATATTTTTTGATTGCATCTTTTACAATATATATTTTTTGATTTTTAAATTATTACCATTTTTCTGAGTTAGAAGTCACTTCTGACTCAGCAAATATTCTACCTTTACTGAACTCTCGCAGCGCGAAATATTACGTATAGATAAAACTGTAATATAACATTGTAGATTTGTAATATTACAGTAATGTTACTATAATGTTAAAGTATCTGTTGGTGGTTTTGTTACAAGTAATATTACAGGGTACCTTCTAAATTTATATTAGTAAAATTTTTAATAATTCAATCCGTACATTTATTTTTAACTAACGAATCAATTGAATCTTACAAAAAACTGATCTAATTAAAAATCTTACTAGTGGTCAAAATGGATTTAATAAACGATATAAAATATGCATCAGTGACTCTTTATTTTCTCAGTTCAAAATTCTTGTACAATATGCTTCTGCAGAAGTTTATAATCATCAACGGTGTTGTGTAACAGCAGCTAATAAGATGATATGTATATAAGCAGTTAAAATACATATCCAATACTTACCTATAGTAAAAAAGAAAGTATTCGGTAGAGACGTTTCGACGAGTGTCCCATATTATAAAAATTACAATTTCGAAATTAAACTGAAAATTTGTTAAAAACTGGTAAAAGCAAAATTTGATAGCGCTACTGTATTTCTACCATGTTAATCAGCAAAATGGTAAGTTTTAGTAGAGTAAAAAGAATTTACGTTTACATACACTAAGATTCTAGAAATAGTTCTACATTCAAATGGAAATAACAAATGAATAAAGGTAAGTACAGTACCCAGTAAACGAAAAAGGATTGATGCGAATTAAATTGATTTCATAGAGCTATGTTGCAGTTCTCCTGAATTAGATAGACCGTATTGAAGTTCCTAATCCTTCTTTTTGAACCAATTTAGTGGGTAAATTTGGTCATATAAAAAATATCATCAGCATAACAGAAGTAAAAATTGTTATTAAACAATCAAAAGGACAAATCATACCGTTTTTGTAACGATTTCCGTAACCTATTACCGCTTTCGTCATTCCAGATAGACGTTTTTTTCAATACTATAAGGTGATGCCTTTTGGCTTACACCCGGCATCCGCGACGTTCCAAAGAGTAGTAGAAAAGGTTTTGTGCCCGAAACTTGGAGCTTCGGCGTTTGTGTATCTCGTCGACGTTATTGTGTAACGAAGTGTTTCGTTACTTACTCTGTGAAATTTGTCATGTGTAGGGAAAATATATTATTTTGGAAGTATAGAGAGTCGTTCGGTCACCGTCTTGAGAATTGTGGTTTTCGTCAAATCTGAATTCAAATGATTTGCGCATGATTAATTGTCAGCGTACGTCACATGGTCAGCGACCCTTTCCTAATTTCTCTATAGGCCCGGCCTGGAAAGAGAAGACAAGGAAGGTATGATTCGGAATTTGTTTTGATGGAAAAAGAGGATGAGATTCGCATGGAGTAGTTTTAGTTTTTCTGGAAGAAGGCATCGAGCAATTAGCAGATTCTATCGGAACGCGTTTAGAGTTGGACGCATCATGAATCGAGTCTCGTTATAGCGAAGTGTTTCGCGAGAGAATATTAATTGAGTAGTTTTTTAGTTTATTTACTTATTGTCATTATTGTATTGCCTGTTTCCCGCCAAAAAGGTGTTCGAATTTAGATACAAGTAAACGCTAGAATTCACAATAAAATCCGGAGTTGGAGGTTGCTGCATCGCAACGAGATCTTCTCAGCGGAATTACCCTTCGATGAGTTTATTAGTTTCATAGTTGTGTAGAGATCGAGTAATTTGGTTCAGCGTGTGTAAAAATTGAAATTGAGGGAAAACGATGCAAGTTCAGATATTAGAAGATTCAAATATATTAATTGATTTCTCCCGTTACAATTGTTTGAGGAAATTCAGTTAGCGAACACTTAAAAAACGTTAGGCGCGTACTGAAACGGTTACTCGTAGTTAATTTGAAAGTTAACCCGGAGAAATCGGGATTTTCCAAAACGTGAATTACTTATTTAGGGCACATGGTTGATTGCAATGGCATGGACACAGACCCCGAAAAAATTAAGTCAATGACCGAATTTAAAATACCTGAAAATATTACTGAACTTCGCTGCTTTATAGGAATGCTTTCGTGGTCCCGTCGTTTTATTCCCGATTACTTAACGCTTTCAAAACCACTGTCTACTTTAGTCAAAAAGAAACCAAAGTGGAATTGGACGAAAGAAATAACGACGACTTCGAATCATTGAAGCAACGATTATCGAGGACACCAATTTTGGCAATTCCCGATTTTTAAGTTCCTTTTTGTCTACAAACCGACGCGACGTCAGCAAATACGGTTTGGGCGCGGTAATAATTGAAAGTATAGACGGAAGGGAGGTGGTGATAGCTTACGCCGCAGTAGAACCCTTAACAAAACCGAACTAAATTACTCGGTAACCTTTGAGATTCACCCTCCGTGAATGAATTCATGGTGATGACCGATCATCAATCGTTCAAATGGTTGCAATCTATGTAAGTGGTACAAAAATATATTAAAATCGACTCTTGCAAACCCGGATCATTATCTAAAGTTCGCTGTAAAAGACGGCGCGTTTTACCGGCACATGCACCATTCTTTGAAATTTACCTGCAACGCTACTCAAATATTTACTGGTTGTAAAATCGTAGGACTAGAAAATGAATGAGAAGAGAATGAATGAATGAAGAGTAATAACTAAATAAATAATGTAATAACGATTGTTAACCTGGCGAGTATGTGGTTAGGCATGTCATGCCCCACACTTACTTAAACCTTATTAAATCCAAAAATTTCGGCTGTATCTTTTTGGCACTTCGAGTAGCTGGAGTTATGGGTTCATAAGAGAAGATGGTGGTGTGGTGATAGTGTTGTGCAAATTGAATCGTAATATTTTCTAAAAAGCAGTATTATCCTTCTCATTCTATAATGTTTAAAATTCTAACTTTGTAAGGGCCAGTTTCACCAACTCCAATTAAAAGTTAATCAATGATTAAAGTCAAAGGCCCATGATTGGTCGGTTAAGGATTTAACCATTGATTAATTTTTAATCGGAGTTGGTAAAACTGGCCCTAAAAGTGAAAATTTTATTTTCTAAGAGTTTAAATGTTTCACACAAAGACACTACATAATCGGTGTAACAGTTTCGCGCCACATACTCACCGGGTTACGGTTGAACACTGGTCATGCAAGATAAGTTAATGAAATGGGTCCAGTTTTGCCCTTTACACAAAATTCAAGCTTTTAATGAAAAAATTCTTTTACGTTACGGAACTCCAAACGTCTTAATAACCGACAACAGAACCCAGTTAACGTCTAAGGATTAAAAAGAATTAATCAAAATTTTCGGGATTACACACCAACGAACTCCCGCCTACTCTTTGCAATGCAATGTAATCCCGTGGAGAGAACTAACAAGACAATAAAAACAATCACAGCACAGAATGTAGGGGAAAAGCAAAGAAAGCGGGATAATTATTTATCTGAAGTACAATTCGCGATAAATTCCTCAAAAAATGAGTACTAAATTTTCGCCGGCGTATCTGAACTTTCATAGGAAACTAACTCCGCCTAATACCCTCATCCGTTCGAAAATATGGTTAACAATTAATTAGATAGGTATTAAAGTTATACTGTAATTAGTTAATTAAACTATAATTCATGAAGGAAACTTCATTAACATATATTTATTTATAATCATGTTTATTTTGGATTATTATTTTATATGCTTAGGATACACGCATTCAATTGTGTTGTATTTCATTTGGGCTACATTTTTCACTGATTTTAATAATTGTTAGCTTGCTGAGTTCTCATGTCTTAAGTGTCTCTTTTTGCACATTTTGTTTTGTCTCGTATTGGTCTTCATGTGTGTATTAGTGCAAAGTTATTATTTTTCTTTATTTCTCTGTATTTCGCAGAAAAAAAATTTCTGCATGTGAGGAAATATTAAATATTAAACTTGAATGACAACGACAGACAATGTTTAGACATTATTGTCGTACAATGTTCAACTTAGATTGTGTGTCAACATTTATAATGGCGGATCCAAAATGAAAGTCGAATATTTTTTTTCTGGTAAAGAAGTAGCTTAAAAAATTTGTGTTTAAAAGATGATTATAATATTACTAATTTTGTTTTAGATAAATATTTAAATTTAATTAATATTAATAAATTTTAAGCCTGGATTTTTACATCCAAAAGCTTGGGAATACTTTCCTTTATTTCTTTGGTTCAATTTTGATTAAATAAGGAATATTGAATTTAAGCAATGTATATTTACATTATTCTTTCCTTTTTCTCTCATTTCTAATACCGCGTTTTTTTCATTTAAAATTAAATAAAAAGGCATTACGTTATTAAAAGAACATAATCATTATAGTACCTATTTAATAATATTCAACGCGATTCACTTTGTATATCACCTTTCTTATTAAGCTTTATATTGTCATGGTACTTTTTCAAAAATAATATCTTACTCATTTGCTTTATTATGTTGTTAACTGGAAAATGCTTATTGGGAAAATTTAAGGTTAGTTTCTCCTACATACCCAGTGTGCACGTTCTAGAACTGTTCTAGTAGAACAATTAATGGAAATAAAGAACAGTTCTAGAACGGTTCCAGAATTGTTCCAGTACGTGCACAGTGGGTAGATTATTCAGGTCTATAAAATTGACGTATTAGTCAATGAGAAAACACAAATTGCCGTTTAAAAATCCACATTTTAAAATGTGGATTTTTTCCCCTGTGTACAGTTTAAAAAATATTTAACGCTCGCTGGGATTGAACCCTCATTCAAACGCTCCGAAGTCTCATACGCTAACCACTATGCTTTGCATGCCAAAGTTAGGCCAACCTTTAAACTTTGGCGGCCGAACTACATTAGCACCTAGGTTGATATATTAAAACAGATATACAAAAAATTTTAATTTAATCTAGTTTAAATAAATGTTGTAAAGTAGAAAATATTCATTTATACATTGTTACCATTGATTTTTTGTGTTAATTTGCACTTTTTTAATTACTTAACATAAATTAATATCCGTTTCCTAATTGGATATTATTCAGTATTTCCGGTATAAATCTATTGTATTTCTAACTGAAACATTCGGCATTACTAAAAGTATATTTATTTTTATTAAAGGTAAAACATGGTAATGAATTCACTGAGCCTCAAACGCCTTGCGTTTGTTCTAAAACTCGACGGAATTCATCAGTCAAAAGAAAGGGGTCATTTGATAATCTGAAAAAGTTTCATAAATGTCGAGAAAAATTATGTGCTGATCAAAACCGACCAGTTAGTATTGAGGCAAGAAGTAAAAGTCTGTTTTCTTCCACATTAAGTATTTTTCGAAAAAAAGAAAGAAAGAAAAATTCTGAAGCCACTTCAGAGAGTGAAGATAATAATGAAAAAGTTAAGTATTCTACTCCAAATTGTTTAAATGATAAAGAATTGTCTTTTAAGTCAATTCAAAATTATACAGAAAATCAACATACAATGCAGTACTCTTCTGCTAACTATAATGAAAGTGAAAAAGTTTTACCTTCCGAAAGCATATCAATGCCTGTAGAAAGTCCAACACAGCTTTTAGACGAATATGACTTACAGCATAGATTAGATAAAAATGACAATACCACTGACAATGCTAAATTTAGTATTGAAGTTGATACTCACTGCCCGATTAAAAAATCTTCTCAATGCATAGAACAAGTAGCGTCAAATTATTTGGAAAATTCAACGACCACCAAAGACATTGAATACAATGAATACATAAAACCTGATTGTGATGACCGAAAATCTGCTCCTAATGTTAGTTCCACGAAAAGAGGAAATTTAAGAGTAAAGAGAAGATGTAAGGAACCTCAAGAAAGAATAGATGTGTCGTCAGAGGAAAGCATTGAATCTGTTTACGTTAGTTGTCAAAAAATACAAAGAAGGAAGCAAATTATTCATGAGCAAGATCAAATGTCTTTACAGTTTCAAAATCAAAGTCAAAAAGAAAGTAATGAATTAGAATTAGAGCATAACAGTTCCGAATCTGAAAAAGATTCCGAAATTGAGTTTCTAAAACAAAAAACAGAAAGAGGTTTCGAAGGAGCTTCTGATGAAGGGAAAAGTTTATTTTATGAAGAAAGCTTTGAAGAAGATTACTGTATCTTACCTGCAACTCTAATTAAAGAGAAAGACAGTTCTGTCAATACGTTACCTTCTAGAGGGAGACAACTTGAGTTGAGGTATGTTCTGTTAATAATTCATTGTATTACATAAATAATAGGCAGGAATAGGTTTTTAATCTGTAATATATAAGATGCGTCGCTAAAGATGTTATTTTTGATAACATAACGGAACATATTGGAGAAAGTACTTGTATGTTAAGTATATACTAGAGAGACAAGCTCCACCTGATAAATTAAAAATAACAGTTATTCCCATGACCCTTGCACACTTGTAAATATCTAGTTTTATATTGGCATTTTACTTTTATGCTTGTCATCTAACTTTATGTTCTGGAGACATTAATGCGATGATGTTAATTAAAACTTTTGCCTTATGGCATCAAAGAAGTTCAATCTTGCCCTGTTTGATTATTAATTTATGAACAGTTAATAAACGTTTCGACTGCACGTCACTTTAATTTATTTAATTTTATTTCAGAACGGTACCCATTGAGAGACCTCGATCGGCGACACCGATTAATCCAACTCTACTTGACAATTTTGTTATGCATACATCTTTGGACGAACCATGTGCCGAAAAGATGAAAATATTTTTACCAAGAGGAGAAAGTTGTAAGACAAAGAGCCATCGAAAAATGTCGGCCAACACTTTCACAGAATTTGCGGGTAAAGTTCAAGATAAAGTTCAAAAAAACATAAGCAATACACCAAAGTCTCCATCGATACCATTAAAGTTACTAAATGTCCAACCTAGTAATTGGATTAATTTTGATGAGATTCCGGAAAAACGAAGAATTCCAAAACGAATTCAAACAATTCCACAATCAGAAGAAGAGGATAAAATAAAAACTTTTAATTACGTGCAACCTGAAGAGTGCAGGTTTGTTAATTTTCTTTTGCATACGATCCTGATAAAAATGACGGATGTGATTTGGGTGCTGCATTTATAGACTTCAATATATATATGACAGATGAGAAAAGATATAAATTTATCTCGGTTTTATTCGAGGGAGATCCGACTTCTTTTACGAAAATTGAATTTTTTTTATTAAATTGATTATTGGTTTAGATTCCTTGCCTCTCATGAAATGGATAATGATTTTAAAAATTTTAATTGGAGATTTTCATAAAGCGGACGCTTTTTAAAATGTTCGTGTTTTCTTGACAGAAATTCATACAGTGGATTCAATACGTCTAGTTATGTGTTTAAATCATATTAGGCTTAAATTGAATATTAAAAAGTCCTTACTTTATTTGGGCATAAAAAATTCTTTTTAAAATAGGACGATTTCTGCCTTTTTTGTGCAGTGTGAATGTGCAACATAATATGAAATTAGAACAATTTCTTAAAAATCGTTTAACATATTTGATTTCTTATTTTTAACTTTGGATGTTTGATGTCAGATTCGCTTAAAATCACCTCACAATCATGAATGCTACTGCAGCACGCTTGTCATCTTTAAGTTAACTAGTTTCTGACGATGTTTTATATAATTCATGTACAAGCACACGATCATCTTCATATACATGTGCAATCGTAATGAATTTCTTTTACTATTGTTAAGTTGTTAATTTCTATCCAATTAAATTCTCTGTAACCACGTAAAACCAGAATCTGAATTCCCTTTAATGCCGTTTAAGGGAATCAAGTTAATTAAAGGTCCATTAACTCCGCAACTAATGATTCCCTTAAACGTCATCAAAGGTCATTAAAAGGATTTTGTGTGAAATTTGACATAGAAAATAAATAATTAAAATCTATTAGGTAACCGTTAAAAAGTTTTATTTAAGATTTTAACCAGGGATTTACCATAGGATTTAACAGGGATTTTTTCATAGAAAAGGGTTTGGTTTACAAGTTGATTCCTACTTCAAATCATGTTTCAATTTCGTATACGATTTGACATGGAAACCCATCCAGATATCTTTATGAACGTAGGAATTATAATCAATGTTCACATAAGATTCCATATAGATTTCCATGTTGGAATTTTCTTAAACATTTAGTCGATGCATATTTTATATTTACTTTAGATTAAATAAAAAAAAATCGTAATAAATTGTAATAAGCCTCAAGAGGCTTATAAAATTATAGTGTGCAGAGTGTAGAAATGTAAAATAGATTAATTTTTACGTAATATAATATTTTATTTTAATATTTTTTTAAATTTAGATGTAATTGCCATGAAATGCAAGCAGAAGCTTTGATGGAAAGAAATGGAGAAGTATCGTTACTTGGTCAGTCTTGCACAAATTCCGGTGGACGTTCATGTAGTGGTGATAACTGTATCGTAACTAGAAACTGGAGTGATCGCACAAGCATATTCAGGTAAATCTACATTGAAAGAGTTTTAGCACTTGAATGTTATAAATAATACGGGAAAAAGAGAATTAGATTAGGAGTGGGATAAGGAAAAACAACACTAGGTTGATTTTGGTTTAATCCCGTTAACAATCGTCAGAGCTGACGATTTTCCCGTCTTTAACTTATTATGTTACAAGATATGTAAATTTATATAATAATAATTAGTAATGATTAAAAGAGACGTTGTTTTTTTGTTTACAGTGACAGCTCCTTAGAATGCGGCAGTAGCTTTGAAGATTCACCATTACTAGTGACTCCAAAACAATCTAAACCTTTCAGTATGGATCTAGATGTGAAATCTAATAGATCAAGTACTATATCACAAGAGGAATCAGGTGGTACTTAAAAAAAGTTGTTCATCTCTTAATTTATGATGAAAGTTTAACATTGATCGAATTTTACAAGTCATAGAGTTATTAAACTTTATGCTTCAGAAGACAAGCCTTGAAATTTTATGAAGTGATGAAGATTTTTAAACTTCTTATAAATGATTTAGTACCTGATGAAATAAGTACTGTATATTTATATTAGGATTGCAATCGCTTGATTTTCAAAGAAAGCAGAAATTTAATTCGCAATATCCCATTGTATACTTTTAGTTTACATTGCTCTTATTATAGCAAAATCTTAAAAATAAAAATTAATTAGAAACTTTCGAAGAATTATTATTTAATTCAATTATTACATATTATATAATAATATATCAAATATAATATTATATATTATTTAAATATTATTAAGATTTTCATCTTCTCCTTTAACATTAAAGTTTTACTAATGACAATTTTTTTATTGTTTCGTATTTCTTACTCTATATAGTATTTAAAAAATACGACTGAAAAATGTATAGGATTCTGTATTAATGTATTCTATTGAATTAGCAAATATACAATATTATATCTGAAAAGAAGTTGCTCTTAAAGGTTCAATGCATTTTTATTCATATGCTAAAAGACTGACGACAGTAAAAAGCTGAATAATAGAGGAGAGAAGAGGAATTACTGGAGTTAATAAGGCTGTTGAAAGTGCGAACCTGTAGTAGACTGATAAAAATAGAAAGTGGAAGGACCATTTGTTTATATCTTTAGTAAAAGTATGATAAAAAACAAAATAGCTATCTGCATCCTTCCAGCAGATTTTTAATAATAATAATATACATAGACGTTCATTTATTGTAAAAAATAAAAATTATGAAAGTTTGAAATATTTAAATTTATTGACCCAAAACTTTTTAAATATGTACCTAAATCTAAAAAATATTTAAAGCTTTCACAAACATTTGAGGTGCATTTTATTTAAAACCGAAAATCAGCCAAGACATTTCCTTTGGAAAAAATTAATATTGGTTGCAGACGTCAACGTAAACAAGTTAGCTGCTTTAGCACCATTTTACTTCCCAGCGAGAAATGAAGGTCTAACCAACGTCTAATGTCAAAGTTGTTGACTTATTCATAGACTTTTGTATTTTTCATTCAGTCACTTACTGTAATTTTACATACATTTTATAAAATTTAATAGTTTGTAACTTTTTTTAAGTAAGCAAAGTAGAGAAAATTGCTGAATCAATACTAATTATTTCACTATTGACACTGTCAGGAAGCAAGGAATTGTGCATATTACGTCTTCTGCGAATTTTTATGAATGTCAGAAATTGTTGTAGGAAATAATCTAATAGCAGACCAGTGCTAGTCAAATCGACGTATTTTCAAGTACTTCTCTAACAGCAAAGGATATTTAAGGATATCCTACGGACGTCCTAGTCATATCCGGAAATTTGGATATCCCTAAGATGTCCTTAAGATATCTCAGGACATTCGATTCCTGGGACATCCTGCGGATATAATAGTTTCCGGACATTCTTAGGACACCCTGAATATCTAGATGCAGTTAGGGTTAGATATCTAACCATTTATTTCTTGATGGTGCGCCTATCAAGAAATAAGTAGTCTTACCGAAGTCTTAGACGTAATGTAGACATCGAGTAGATATGTACTTAGCATCTCAGATGTTCAATAGATTTCTTATACTGATCACAAAGGACATGCAGGATTGCATGCATTAACAGTGCAAACTCTTTAAACCAACTCTTGCGTCTCCTTTCCTTGTAATAATTCTTCAAAACTTGCGCTGAGAAAATATTTTGTTTAAAATTTTGTCAAAGTTGGTAAGGCTACACATGGGCATTTTGAAAATGTTTAATATTTTCTTATGTGGTTATTGAAATACATTTTTGAAAGAGTATTCAATAAGTAATGTAAAGAACATTAGATCATTGATCATAAATTGATTTACTTTTTGTAACACTTTATGCTGTACTTGGTTACATAGTTGCCTGCGTGTGTCACAGTTTGCCCAAAAGTTGAGTGAACTAATGGTTCCACCAGGTAACTATACTGTAAAGAGGTCAGGACCTTCATTTTACCCAACTTTTGGGCAAACTGTGACACACACAGGCAACTATGTAACCAAGTACAGCATAAAGTGTTACAAAAAGTAAATCAATTTATGATCAATGATCTAATGATCTTTACATTACTTATTGAATACTCTTTCAAAAATGTATTTCAATAACCACACATAAGAAAATATTAAACATTTTCAGAATGCCCATGTGTATCCATTTTAACCAACTTTGATAAAATTTTAAACAAAACATTTTCTCAGTGTGGTGTCAGAAAGGTATATAGTATCAGTAAAACAAAAACATTGTGCCCTTTTAAAAAAGAATTACTGGAAATTTAGTAGTTTTTCCGCGTTAAAGACGAAATAATAAAAATTAGAAACGGTTAATGTGAGAACCAATAAATTTTATATATTAGTTTTTTAATAAAATAGACAATTAACCTATTCATTATAAATTATTTACGTTACTTTATCAAATTGGCATTTTTACTATTAGTAAGAATGATAATTAATATTGCATTATTAAAACAACTAATAATTACTGGCTGCGCTTATGTTATGCAATTTTTACGCAAGCGTTTTCTTAAGGTGCTTACACGCCCCATTTTTTCCCGTTGTACCGAAAACTAGTGACTTGAAATCTAAAATATTTTGGGGAAGAGGTTCAGTTATGAATACCCTTTCGTTTTTGACTCATATGTTGTGTCGAAGTAGATATTATGTAATAATATGCACATTCATTGTTCACCTTAGTTAATAACTGGCGAGAAAACTAAATTGATTTCTTAGATGATAAAAATTTTATTAATAATTCCTCAGAATGGTCGAAACGGTCACATGGGTTGGGTCACATGGCAGAGGGTTTAAAGCACAGGCCGATCGTATTGTGTTGAAATCAATGACGGAATTATACGATTTGTTAAAAAGAGTAGTGACCAGAATTGAATAGATTTGAGTATCTACAACCAAACTTGGCAGGCGCATAGAAACGTCATGAAAAAATTTATCTGTGAAGAATGTGGTGGCGTTCGGTATTGAAGCACAAAATATAATAAATTCACTGTTTAAATATTCATTGCATGTGCAATACAATACAAGAAGAAGAAAGGTGTTGTACCGGTCGCTTGAAGATTACGTCTCTTTTGTTTCTCCGACATTTATGTGTTTGTTTTACATTGTATAAACCGTGCAATTTAATTTTGTTAATATTATCAGTTGTTGTTTAATTTTGTTAATATAGTTACCAAAAATTGTTGATAACTATAATTTTGTTGTGTTAGTCATCATTGAAATACAAATATACTTTGTCATTTCCTATCTACTGTAACAAAACAGTAAAACAAACAGCTATCTTTGGTGTCACCGAAACTAACCTGTCGATTATTATAGTGAAAATAAATGTATTTTTCAAATTCGTTTGATTTGTTTTTAATACTTAGGTCTTGCCAACTGAAAGCTCCACACATCTGAACAGAATTATAGGTACGCGGTTTCTCTCTTGGTCTTGTTTCAATAAAAGAAATTATCTTCTCTGTCGTATGGTAGTCACAAATCTAGTGCCAGAGAAGTTCTCTAAAACGGATCACCAATGGTCTTTTACAGAATCCACTTCAAAATTTGAGTTACCCAAAAATTTAATTTAGATTTACTCCAGAACACTGTGGCATTATTGAATTTTTTTTTGGAAAATGTTAATAGGTGATACTCGGAAATATTTAAAGATAATTTATTATAAATAATATAAAATTGGCGGTGTTACTAAAGAACAAAAGAACTTAAAAATGATTGGTAAATTTTAATAATATAAGTTTCTTAACAGCGTTGTTTTGTACAATTATTTTTAAAGAAGATTATTTAAATAATCCTTTAAACCAAGTTGGTGTGTGCAATTTCTGTTGAGGTAATTCGTTAGGCTTACTTGTCCCTGGTACTGGTTTTGCAGAAGAGTCATCAATGCTCGCAATGCTAGTATTACCACTTACAACACACGTTTCTTTTGCTTCTTCCGAAACAACATTAATTTCTGACGTCTCTTGATTCTTAATTTTTCTATAAAGAAAAAATTAATTGAAAACCGCGGGCAGTTAGGTAAATGACTTTTGAAATCAATCAAATCATTATGTCAACTGCCTAGGCAGTTTATCATAATGAGGAAGCTAAATGGTCATGAAATTAACAACTTGTTTGTCATTACTAATATTACCTTGCTTTCATAGCTTCCACAGTAGCCACTAATGGATCGGTTAACTTGTTTTTTAATTCTGGTTTGAGAGGACTGTGACCAGAATAATAAATAACTGCAGAAGGTACAAGGTTTTCATCAATAAGTCGACAGTTTGGATTCAAGTCGGTTTTAGGAGGAGTCGTATCTATAAAAAATGAGTTTATTTTTAATTTAACTCTAATGCACTATAAAATCACTTTTAGTGTTGCATTGGAAAATCTCTCTTTTCATAAATAAAAAGAAAAAAGATAGATAATTACATTACAAGATCATTACAAGCCTTACAGTGTAGGCTTAAAATAAAAATTTTTTCAAAACTTTCTCCTTGACAATTTAAAAAATTCCTTTTTAATAATTTTTTTGATGAATTATGTACAAAAATAAATGAATTTTCTCTTTAACGCTTTTCAATACAATAAAAAACAAAGGAGTTATGAAAACATACTTACAAAGCACAAACTCATTTTCGGGATTTTTTAAATAATTCCGAACAAAATTTTTAATATCTTGAACAGTTTCTTCAGGACGAAATAATCCTTGAAGAACAAGTTGATCAGGAAACTGTATTCTAATAATAGCCCAGTGGTACTTATTTACATGGTCAAGCTTTTTCTTATTATTTTCTGTTTCGCGTAGCGCCTCAGTTAAAAGTGGAGAATCTTCCAGCCTATTAATTGATTTTTTTGCATCTCTTAGTAGCACTTTTGCATCCTCCACTGTTAAGTCGAAGAAAGAATCAGGCAAATCTTCCTGAGAAATAGGCAACGCTCCAGCCTGATTAAATACAAGGGCGTTTCTCTCTCCCAGCTGAAAAATTATTCAGTTTTCAAGTAAATCTAATGTCCTTGAGCGCTTCTTATAGACAAAAATTGTACATATAAAAACACATATGTTCGTTAATGTGTGTGGATCGTGTGAATTTATTTTCATAAACATTATTTGATGAATTTATATAAATATTTAATTAATAATAACTTACGTATGCAACATTAATTAAACTATCCTTTAATATGTTTTGAATTACTTTGGGGGTCTTTTTTACTTCAGCTGTAGTAGTTTTTTCGTTATTTTTTATCTTCTGACTGGATTTGTTTTGAGAGCCTGCTGTTTCTTTTCCTTCATCTTTTCGCAGATCATGCTCCTTTATTTGCTTCGACACTTCAGCTTTTATGGAATTAATTGGATCTATAATTTTATTTGAAATGAATTTTGTAAATGAAGAAGAGGTCGATGGATTATCATTTTCTTTGGATACAGGTTTCTTTGCAGGAATGTAAACGTGAGCTTGTTCTTTTTTGCTATTAGGATCACGATGTAAGAGCCTCAACATAGCTTTTCCTTTAGTAAGTCCTAAGGATCTTAATGTTGTATTTTCTAAGTCTTTTCCAGATATCTATAGACAATTGAATAAAGTTTCAATCATTTTAATTATTCAAAAATAGAGTTCAAAATATGTTATGAACGAATTCGATGTTATTATCAGTGAAGAAGAAAGAAGAAATGCTAAACTACAAAGTTTAGATTTAACCAAGTAAAAAGAACTAAACATGATAAAGTTTAGTCCAATTTACTCCCATAAAAAATTCAAAGGTGAAATTTTGAAGGTTCATTGTTTAGTCTTTGGTTTTTGAAAATTGGTCAGGTAGATTTCGAGAAAAGTGTCTCCCCAGTTTAAAAAATAATAATAATAATAAGCAAGTTTCTATTTAATATACCTCCTGATGCATGAAAACTACAACAGCTGTCTCTATAGATTCAGAGGGAGCTAGACTAAGAAGAATTTCATTCAATAATGTGTTGGGTTGGAAATCTCCCATTAGGCGATGTCCATCTTCTAATTGAAGACCAATCGTGATATTTAACAACTCTCTCTTCTTTATACATGGTACCATTTCCAGTTGTGCATTATTTGGTAAGTTTGTGAAACGGAAACTTGAATTAACATCCAGTACCTTATTTAAATTCCTAAAACATAAGACAAACTTAAAGACTACATATTCTGTTGAAAGTAAATAATTCATTAAATTAATTAAATTAATTACAATATTTAAGTCTTTAAGTCTTTAATAACTTATTCAATAGGTTTTCAATAAATAGTTGAAACGCAGAAAGAATTTTCAGAGTTTTCATCATTAATAATTAATAATACTTTTCTCTTTTCATTAACAGTAAAGAATTTAATTTACCTCTATTTAAACTGTAAGCAATTCTCGAGCAGTAGTTTAAAACGATTTAATTTAAAAGAGTTTAATGAATGTATGGTTTTTTTAACAGTGGATCTATTACGAAAAAAGATATGCAAAGACAATTTAAAAATATAAAGTAATGAAAAACTGGAAATTAAACCATCACATTTAGTATTTTTAATTAATTATATTAAAAAGCTTTCAACAGAAAGTAATATTTTAAAGCATGGGACTTTTTCTTAAAAAGTAATATTCCTATAACTACCCAAGCAAAAATTTCTGTCAAATGCCAGTATTCACAACTGGCGCAGTATTGCACCAGTACTGGCATGCCAGCAGTTGGCTTGCCAGTACTGATTCAGTACTGGCTTCACTAAAATTTCTGTACTACACCAGTACTGCCCTTTAAGACTGGTATGCCAGTACTGTGCCAGTATTGCGAAAACAACACTGGCAAACCAGTACTACGCCAGTACTGTGCCAGTATTACGAACACGGTAAACTGACAATAGTCAGTTAGGAACTAATTAATGGAAATTTATGCGGTAATTTTTGAAATTTTCGCAATAATTCGTAAAGATATGTTCCACATAATTCACAATTAAAAACTTTTATTTTAGCAATTTATGGAAATTTTTGTGGTAATTTATAGAAATTTTCGCAATAATTCGTAAAGATATGTAAAGCAGAAATTATCATTAAAATTTTGGATTTCAGTTATTTATGGAAATTTTACGGTAATTTATGGAAATTTATGCGGTAATCTATCAACATTTTGACGATAGTTTATAAAACTATGTAAAACACAAACGAGAACTAAAAAAATTAACATCGGTAATTTATGGTAATTTATGGAAATTTATGAAAATTTTGACGATAAATTTTTAACTAAAAAATTTAACGTTGGTAATTTATGGTAATTTATGGAAATTTTTGCGGTAATTTATGGAAATTTATACGATAATTTATTAAAATATGTAAAACACAAATTAGACCTAAAATATTTAATGTCGGTAATTTATGGTAATTTATGGATATTTTAGAGGTAATTTATGGAAATTTATTAGGTAATTAATTATTTGGTTTTTTTTGAATTAAGTTCAATTAAATAATAATTTAACTTAATTACGCAGTTAAACGCTCTTTATTAATTGTAAGTGTCAAAGGTGTCGAAAATTAAAATTTATTATCCTGTAGCTTCGATAGGGTAGTGGTTAGAGTGTTAGGCTAGAAGTCCGTAGGTCGTAGGTTCGATTCCCCACAGTGGCAAATTTTATTTCGTTATAGGTTTGCGTTTATTCTGCGTTGTAAACATTAATTTGAATAAAAGTTAAAAGTTGGGGATTATTACATGTTTGCAAATATAAATTAATTTTTTTTTATTATATTAATATTGAATTTAAATAAATTTTCCACTAGATTGGAAAATAGACGGTCTGGTCTGATTCAGGCCAGCGCCAGAAGATTTTTCTACACGGGTACTAAACCAGTACTGAACCAGTACTGCGCCAGTACTAAACCAGTACTGGCTGCCAGTACTGCGCCAGTAACATCGAACCAGTACTGAAAAGCGTTATCATTTCGGTCAAATGCCAGTACTGGTTCAACCATGGCGGCCAGTACTCTGCCAGTACTGGGCAGTACTGGCGCAGTACTGGCGCAGTACTGGCGCAGTACTGCGCCAGTTGTCAATTTTTGCTTGGGTAGATTTACACAATTTATTAACAATAAACACGATTACTGTCAAGATAATTTAAAAATTAATGAAACCAATAGTTTAAAACATTTGAAACAAGTCTATGGCCAGAAGAGAAATAAAAGCAACACAATTATCGAATTTACTTCACATTTAAATATTTATGTTCGGTCTATGATAAGAACAATATTTACTAAAAAAAAAGAGAGAGATCAGTTCTTGTAAAAAAAAGCTTATATTTCAGAAAGAATACTCTTCGGAATCACAGTTTTACTTTGTTACTGTTAAGTTAAGTGACTTAATTTTTACGATTGGTTAATCTTTTTTGAAGATTTCCATAACCTAATGGGAAATAAATTTTTTTGTTTTATTAGTCAGTAATGATATAGTCAATAAAATACGTATTATTATAAATTATTATAAATAAAACTGATAGCAAATAATATAAAAATGTTGTCACTGTCAATCCAATCATTTAATGTCAATTTTGTTTGACTACTTTAACCTATGTATTATAAAATTTGTCAAAATAGTTCTTTTGCAACATCTTAAATTCAAATGGAAGAAGACATCACCCTGTAGAGAATAAGCTTTGGTTTGCTTCAATCAGAGAATATTTTTTTTTTAATCTTTCCAGCCAATTGGATATTATAAAATCAAGGCGTTCTATAAGAAAAGTAGCTCCGACGATATGCTTTATTCGTTAACAGTCATTAAAATATTTGTTCCATTTTAGAAAAGTAAGTTACTTCGTCAAGTTTTTTAAAATTATCTTAATCCCTTCGTAGTATAATAAAAAATCGGTTTTAGGCCAAAAAAAGTCCAAAAATGTTTTTAAAAAAATTTAAATTAGCAATATTTGTAGTCACTGAATCCAAATTTAATGTCAGATTTAAAAATTTCAAAATGGCGGATTCAATATAGTGACGAAAATTTTTAAAAATTAATACGTATTTATCTAGAAATTTTTATTCGGAAGTTTTTTGTAGTCACTGAATCAAACATTTTTTTATTTTAAAAAATCCAAAATGTCGGATCAAATATGGCGGCCGAAATCTTTCAATTTATCAATTTAGCAACTGTAAACACCTCCGACTAACGAGTTTGTTGGTTAAAATGCAGGTAATTTTATAACACTAAAGTTGGCTATCTCAATATAGTCTTGCAAAAATCTACTTGCATATTAAACAACAAATTCGTTTTTTCAGCAGATTTTTACATTCTCATTTAAACTAAATTTAAACTGAAAAGTAGCTCGTTCTCCATCACCAAAATTTAATAGAATGGAAAAGAAGGTCAAACTTAAACATTAAGACAAAAAATGAATTTTTTAGTCTTGCACCTGAGAAGAAATAAGTGAATAGAATCACTGAAAATCATGAAACACAACATTAAAGGTAAAGTGTTTCATATTTCTATATTATAAAATTAAAAAGTTAGCACATAATGTGAAAGTACATTGAAAATACTTTAAATTAAATAGTAATCAATTTTTTAATATTTATAAACTTTTTAGAAAAATGTAATTAAAATGTAGTGACTTTTGACATTTCATAAAGGTAAATTTTAAAATCAATTTTTATCTATTACTTTGGGTATGTTTACATAATAATCTATTTATACGTAAGTAAATTAGCTCATTTTTAACAAATAATAATATTAATCAACAAATTTGTATTATCTAAATTATTTCCATGCTTTTTTATTAAATTTTCATAACTGTCAATCTAACCTTTTTTCTGTCAAACTCAACTTAAAAATTAAAATTCTAAGTTAAATTCAAAAAATTTTATAAAATAAATCTCAAAAATGAATTCTATGGATATTAAACATCATTTTTACAAATTATGACCCATAATAAGCATTGTTTATCGAGCTACTTTTAACATCTTAAACTAAGATATTTCAAATAACTAAAAAGTGACAACCAAAACATCCGAAATTAAGATACTTCTCTTTGCAGTGTTTCTTATTGTTTACCACAATAATATAGAAAAATCGTAACCAACACCATTGCAAGACTATTCAGTTGCAAACGGTTAAATCTTTGATAAATATCTTTCGTAATTTAGATAGATTGAAATAATTAGATAATAAAAATTAATTTCTAGAATAAATTAGTTTAAAATATTAAAAACAGTTGTTCGCACATTATAATGTGGTGGCCAAATGACTAACTTGCCATTTGACAAAATCACACAAATTTTTCATAGCAAATGCGTTTTCAGACTGAGTCTCTCCAAACTTAACCTTCTTTCTGTGTAAAATTGTGATTTGGTCAGATGACAAGTTATAGGCCTACCGTTTTCACTGTGTATATAAAAATTAAAAATTTGTAAAGAAATAGATCCCATCGTTTGCCCACGATCGGACAAGGCTTAAAAATTGTTAATTTAGTGCTAGTTTCTTACAAAAAATTTTTAAAAAAATTGATCGATACATACATTGTTAAAAATGAAATTTTAATTTAAAAATTTTAAAATCTTATTGTAAATTATTTTAAAATTTTTTAAAAATATTTTTATTGAAAACTACACGTGAAAACAAAACTTTATATTATAAAAACGTCCAATTTGATCAATTTTTGACCGAGTTACAAGCATTTAAAAAAAAAATTACGTAAAAAACGTCATTTTTGAGAAATCTGTATCTCCTGAACCGCTTTATGAAAAAATTTGAAAAAAATCAAGATAGCTCATTTCAAAGAGTACTAAAAGAAAAAAATGTTTAAAAAAAATTAAATTATTAATTATTAATTTTATTTTTTTTAAGCAAAATAATTTCCAATTTGGCCTGGAATGCCCCATATATTTAATATTTTTTTAAACTTTTCGATTATATGGGCCAAGATATAACCAATTTAATAATATAATAATGTATAAATATGAAAATATAGTTCTTCAAAAATAGAGATTTATTTGTGAAAATAGCGATTCCAAAATCTTGAGTTCAAACAAAATCTATAAATTAACTCCTCTATCTCTAAATTTGTTAAAGAATATAAATTGCAAATTCGTCGAATCTATTCATTTGCTTTATCAAATAACTATATTTTCGTATTTACATTATTAAATTGGTTATATCGTGGCCCATTTGATTCTAAATTTAATGAACCTCCAAATGATTCTAGTGTGATAGCTTTTACATAAATTTTTATAGAAATATTTGAATTTGAAGTGAAGCAACCATTTTATAAAAACAAATAGTTCAAATGTACTAGAACTTTGTAAAAAAAAATTTATATTATTGTGGTGTCAATAATCTGAATAAAAAATAAAACGTGCTAAATTCAAAAATTGAATGTGATTTTTATGATCATACATTGAAATATATTTACAAATAAAAAACATTTTTATTTCTGATCAGTAAAAGTGGACCAACTGTGATGCCTGATTAGATAATTACAGAATATAATGTTTGTGACAAAAAGTTAATTAACAAAGATCTTTAAAAGCTTTTAATTATTAGAGTGTGTTAATTATTGCGGATGTAAAGAAAAATTTATTATTTACTATATGAGGAACTGTATCGAAGAACTCGCTCGACGCGCGAGAAAAAGGGATAATGCCAGTCAGGTAGCAGTGAGGGCCTCTGGGTCGTCCACTGCTACCTGACTGATATTATCCCTTTTTCTCACGCGTCGAGCGAGTTCTTCGATACAGCTCCTCATATGTAATTTGATACAATTTTTTCAAAATGATTAAATAATGATTTAAAACCTTTCATGATTCAATTATACTGATTATACATTAAGATGCTGATTTAAACAATTATTAATTCACTTATTTAGGATCAAATTATTTCTACTGCAGTAATTAAAACATTTCCCATTTATCTCACTTCATTTAAGTATGAAAAGAAATGAAACAACAAATATGCAATTTTCGTTCAAATTGCAAATGAAGATTAAATTTATACGAGAAATCGGTTGCATATGGATATCAAATTAAAATGTTCTTTCTGCTCATTATTTAACACGTTTTTAAAAAGGTTATTATAAATTCTCACAGTTTTCACCCGGGATCACTTTATCAAAATAGTTAGAATTTTAAGAACAATTACTTACTTAATATCATAATTCTCTGCTTGTAATCCATATTTTTGACAAGCTTCATCAAGAACCTATAACATTAAAATATTTACATTAATTAATCCAATTGTGTATGTCGCTCTTTCAAAAATACCAAAAACTGATATTTAAATTACAAGTTATAAATATTAGAGTTTTTTAAAGGCGATTACAAAATTAATTTAAGTCACATTTATTATTAATCTAATGACGAATTTATATTTGTATGTACACATTTGAATTTGACATTTCGAATCATTTGGGAACCGAACTAATTATTCAACTATAGGTAAAATAACAACTTCTTTAATATATAAGAAAAGTGAAACGCATATTAAAAATTTGCACAATTACTATTAATTAAACGTTTTAAAAATGAAATAATTTTACCTGTAAAATAGTGGTATTTGGCGAAACCTTAATGTTTTGACGATGTCCGTTTGGTAAAAGCACATTGACACTTTTAGTAGCCATTATGTGAATATTAAAAATATCTTAACTTCACTAATAAATTAATTGAATTTTATATATATTTACAATTTGCAAAGTAATCTAATTTCTGTTATAAATTTTTCCTTGCTTGATGACTATTTTTTTTATACAAAAAAAATTACTTAGGGTGCAATCTCATGTAAAGGCTTAAGCACAACTGTCAGATTCGTAAGGGTGTCTTCACACTCAGCTCTAAAGGTGTTTCTACCTAAGGTTGAGTCTACAATAGCACCTTGAACGGAACGTAATCGTGACGAAACAATTTACGTTTACGTTTCGTTCTACAGTGCTATTGTGACACTTCCCCCACACGCTACCGTTACGATATACTTACCAAATTTAAAGTTTATGAGCGAATTTCTACTGTCAAAGTATTTATTAGATAATCATATAAAGAAAAAATATCTTTGTAGAAATAATAAATTCCAGTTTCACTTAATAGTTTAACTAGTGTAAGTCGTGTAAGTAATTTTGTAATTTTCAATTATTTTTCCATGCAAGTACAAACTTAACCTCACTTTTTATGTTTATTACCGTTATTACGTTTATTATGGTTTATTCATTTCCGAATCAATTCTTTACAAAATAAAATTATGGAATTTCAATTGTAACTGATTTTCATTATTCGTGCAAATATTTATTCTAGATTGATTATAAAATGGTTTGCGACAAATGTGAAAAAAATAAGACAAAGTAATATAACACCAGATCCGCATGGAAAGCAGGAATTCCAAACAACTGAAAACGGTGGACGTAAAATCGACGAAAACATATACTTCGAAATTTGCCAATCTTTTAATTATAAAAAGGGAATCTACTGTACAATGTGCGACAATAAATTGATTGACACTGAATGTTAAAGACAGTCTTCCACGTGAAAATTTGAGAAGAAACTACATAATAGTAAAATGAATCCTCAGGTAAAAAGAAAATTTTTTAAAATTATATTTTCGAATAGAAAGAAATAAAACATTGATGACATTAAAAAGGCTCAACATTTTAGTTTATAAAATAAATATTCTTATTTCTTGATAAAAATAATTAAACTTAAGTTACCAACGTTTTCACGTTGCCGCAAAAAAAAAAAATTTAAGACCAAAAAGAACCTGAAAAACCTGGAAATGTTAAGGCGCACTCACAGCTAGTAGGCAGCAATACAAATTTGAATTTACTGTCTCTTTCACTCTAATTGACTTTCTCTCTTACTCTAATTACTGCCTGCGCAGGCAGGCAGAGCTGTGAGTGCTCCATCAGGGAATTTTATAAACTTTTTAAAAATCTGAAAAAGTCAAGGAATTTTGATCGAAATCCTAGAAACTGTTGTTTTCTAAAGTTAATTGTGTTTATTCTTGACATCTAATTTTATTTAAATATTTCAAAATTAATTCAATTTTAAAAGAGTTGCGTTTATAATTTTCATAAGTAGATAGACTTCAAAAGATTTTGATTTGAAATATATATTTATATAATTATAGAAGAATTTTAGTTAAAAACACTAAAACAAATTGAATTTCGATGCAATTACAAATGATTGCAGAAATTCAATTATTTTCAAAAACTTTCCTCAATTCAATAATTTTTAATATTTACTACTTTAATAAAAATTCCTAAAAGAATTCAATTATAGTTAAAAAAATTTTAATAAAATTCTACGCAAACATTTCATTACTTTCATAAATAATAAAAATTTCACAGGAATTCAATTATTTACAAATTATTATTCAATTATTTTCATAAATAAATACAATCATAATAAAACTCATCGCAGAGTTTCAATTCTTTTTAATACTATTTTAATGGAATTCCTCGAAAAATGTAATTATTCCTAAAAATTTTATTAAAATATTTTAAAGAAATTAAATTATTTTAAAAAAACATTTACTACGATTTATATATATTAGGTACAATTTAAAAATTTCTTTTAATACCTTTGTAATATAAAACTTCTTCAAAGAATTAGATTATTTTCAATAATTTTAATGGAATTCTTTGTAACAATTCAATTTTCTTAAAAATAATTTTAATAAAATTCATCGTAAAAATTTAATTAATTTAAAAAATTCATCGTAAAAATTTAATTAATTTAAAAAATTTGTCAAAATTTAATTATTTTCAATGTCTACTATTTTCAATAAAATTTCACAAAAGAATTTTGCTCCGAAATTCAATTATTTTTAAAAATTTTAATAACATTCTTGGCAGAATTTCAATTATTTTTAATACAATTTTCATCAAATTTCTTAAAAAAATGAAATTATTCTTAAATATTTTATTAAAATCTGTCAAGAGAAGTCAAATATTTAAAAATTAAAATTTGTTGACAAAATTCTTTACGAAAATTCAATTTTAAGAACCGCTATTTAATTATTTAATAAAATATTTATTTTTGTATTTAAATAATTGAATTCTCGTAGAATTTTCTAATAAATATTGATTTAAAAATGAATTTGAGTAAAAATTTTAGATTATAATTCAATATTGAAAGCATTAAAGCGTGAATTTTTAGAAGTAATGAAATTTTCAAAATAAGGCTTCAAATTAAAATCTTTGAAAATTTAAACTTTTCATGCTTTTAATTAAGAATTCTTTAGAATTAATTTTTTTCAAAAAGTTTAATGGAATTTCTATTGAAATTATTTGAAGTTTTTAATTTATAATACATTTAATTGAGTTTTTTCAAAAATTATTAAAAAAATTGACTTAAAGAAGAATTTTAGTTGAAAATTCTAGAAATGAATAATCGTAATGATGAAAATTATTTTTGAAGAAGTTACAGTAACAAAGTAGCAAGTTTTAATTATTATAAAACATGAAGAAAGCGATTACTCCGAGTGATGTCTTCATGTTTTATAATATTATTCTTATATGTTATTGAAATTTGAAATTTTCGAAAATCTTAATTTCTATATATAAAAAATAATAATGATTAAATATTTATTTAAAAATGAAATTATTTATGTTCTTGAATTATTTTCGTTTTAAAAACCTGGAAAAATTTCTTGGATTTTTAAAAAAATAAAAAATACGTGTTTCTTTATTTTTTATGTAGAATAACATATTTTAGTGACAGGTAAATCTATAACTTGAAGTTCGTCGACTTGCCTCATTTGAAAATTTGAAATAATTTTTTACATGTAAAAGAATTTTAACATTCAATCCAAATACTCTTTATTTTTTGTTGCAGGAATTTCTACATAATAATCTTCCTCTTCATCATGCTTTGTCGTCTGGAGGTAAAGAAATTGTAAAGGAGCTTTTACAAAAAAATATTAAAATTGATGATCACGATATGACTGGTAAAACCATACTACACTATGCAGTTAAATCGAAAAACCTAATGATTGTTGAGGATGTATTAAAATATAATCCTGACATTAATAACATATTCAATAGCAGTTCACTTATAACTGCATTAAATGGAGATGGAGATGAAAATAAAAAGATTGCTCACGTTCTTGTAGAATATGGTTTTAATGTCCAACCCATAGATGCAAAAGATCCTCACTATTTAGTTTCTGCAGCTGAAAAAGGATGTTTTAAGATTGTCCAAGACGTACTGAAGTATGATATTGATATTAACTATACTGACTTGTATAGAAAAACAGCATTGCATTACATAACTATGAAAAACGATTCTGATGATGATAATATTAAAGCAGAAATTGCTTCAATTCTTCTAAGTAAGGGCGCTAATGTAAATTCAAAAGATTTAGATAATAGAACAGCACTTCATTACGCTTCTGAAAGTGGACTTGCAAAGGTAGTTGACGTTCTATTGAAACCTAATATAATTGTGAATGCTAAGGATAGGAATTCGTACACTGCCTTGCACTTGGCAGTTCAAATCGGTTGTGAAGAGGTTGTAAGATTATTGTTAGAATTTGGTGCTGAAATGGATTCGAAAACAAATGATGGCTGTACATTACTTCATCTTTCTGCTAAAAAAGATTATACACAAATTTGTAAAATGCTTTTAATTAAAGGAGCTGACGTGAATGCTAAGGATAGGGAATCAAACACTGCATTGCATTATGCATCTGAAGATGTTGTAAAATTATTGCTAGAATTTGGTGCAAACATTGATTCTAAAAATAATGATGCCATAACAGCACTTCATCTTTGTTCTAAAGCAGGAAACAAGGAAATCTGTAAAATTCTTTTGAATAAAGGAGCTAATGTCAATACAGTAAATAGGTATCAAGAAACCGCTTTGCATATTGCAGTTCAAAATGGTCATGAAGAGATTGTTCAACTATTGCTAGAATTTAGGGCCAAGGTTGATCTTAAAAATAATGCTGACAACACACCATTTCATCTTTCTGCTGAAAGAGGAAATATGAAAATCTGTGAAATGCTTTTGAATAATGGAGCAAATGTAAATACTAAAAAAAGGAATTCAGAAACCGCATTGCACATGGCTTCTCAAAATGCTTCTGAAGAGTTTGTAAGAATGCTGCTGAAATTTGGTGCTACAGTCGATTTTAAATCTGGTGATGGACGTACAGCACTTCATTTTTCTGCTGAAAGAGGAAGAAAAGAAATCTGTGAAATACTTTTAAATAGAGGAGCAAATGTGAATGCTAAGGAAAAGAATTCAAAAACCGCTTTCCACATTGCAATTGAGTATCAAAGAGTAGAGGTTGTAAAAGTATTGCTAAAATTTGGTGCTAAAATTCATTTTAAAATACCCGGTCGAGGAATAACACCACTTTATTATTCTGCTAGCAGAGGACATGAAGAAATGTGCAAAATCCTCTTGAATAATGGAGCTGATGTAAATGTTAAACAAAAGCATTTATCAGACACAGCATTGCACATTGCAGCAAGAAATGGCCACCAAGAGGTTGTAAAATTATTGCTAGATTTTGGCGCCAAAGTTCATTTTAAAACTATTTATGGCAAGACCCCACTTCATCTTTCTGCTGGAACAGAAAAAAAAGAAATCTGTCAAATGCTTTTGAATAGAGGAGCTCATGTAAATGAAACGGATAAGAATTCATACACCGCATTGCATTTTGCAACTGAATCTGGTCATCAAGAAGTTGTAAAATTATTGCTAGATTTTGGCGCCAAAGTTCATTCTAAAACTATTTATGGCAAGACCCCACTTCATCTTTCTGCTGTAACAAAAGAAAAAGAAATCTGTAAAATTCTTTTGAATAGAGGAGCTAATATAAATGCTAAGGAAAAGAATTCATACACCGCATTGCATATTGCAACTAAATGTGGCCATCAAGAGGTTATAGAAACATTACTAGATTTTGGCGCCAAAGTTAATTTTAAAACTGTTGATGGCGAGACACCGCTTCATCTTTCTGCTGAAACAAATAGAAAGGAAATCTGTAAAATACTTTTGAATAGAGGCGCTGATATAAATGCTAAAGATAAGAATTCAAACACCGCATTGCATATTGCAACTAAACATGGTCATCAAGACGTCGTAAAAACATTGATAGAATTTGGTGCCGAAATTGAATGTACAAATATTAATGGCGACACACCACTTCATTTTTCTGCTCAAAATAAAAATATAAAAATTTGTAAAACACTTTTGAAAAAAGGAGCTAACGTAAATGTAATAAATAATTATGGAGGTACTGCCTTGCTCTATGCAATTCAACATCGTCATAAAGAGTTAGTAAAAATATTACTTGAATTTGGAGCCGAAGTTAATTCTAATTATGTACCTAGTAAATTTCGTGAAGTTATTGATTGCCACTTATTTACAAGAAAAACAGCAAATTTATTTGTAAGCAAAAACAATCTACTATTTTTGAGTTACAGTCTAATTGGAAGTGGTTTTCAGCAAGAATGTGAGGAAGAAATATTTCGCTTGAAGCATGAAAAGATTAAGAATACTAACATTTCATTCTTTGACATATTGGCTAAAGATTGCTTATTAGCAATGTACATGAAAAATGAGAATATAGTGCAAACTCTAAAATCATTGGATTACGAAACAAAGTTTCCAATTTACAGCAACATAATAATATGTAATTTCATAAAGGGTATGAAAAGAAGAGATTTACTAGACCAATGTTATAAAATTTTTCCTGTTTTATACAACAATTTCACCGAGTCACTACAATGCTATAGTGAAATAATACTTAGTTATTTAAATGACAAGGACTTGAGTATTTTAATTAAAGCTTGTCAGCCTAGTGACATAAGTAAACTTAGGTTGCGAAAGAATTTTAGATAGGCGGATCTGTTTTTTTGTAATATAGAAAATTACTACGCAAATGATTCTTCGAAATTATTTTTTCTCTATTTATATGAATTTTTCTGTTCTTTAAAAATTGGTACACTTTTTTTTGTGAAATTAATGTTAATTAACCAATTTAAAAATATAGTAAAAAATAAATGAACAACTAAATCAATTAAAAAATTGATAATGAAGTTAATGGAAGTTCTTTATTCCTGAAGAATAGGAAATAATATTTAAGTTTGGTATTTTTATACTTATTAACTCTAATTTTTATATACTAATTATTTAATCAGAATTAATAGTAAGTGAATACATTCATATTGTATTTGGAATAAAAAATTATCTTATTCAAATTTATTGGGAAAGACTCTTTACAAATTTCTATCCTATAAATAATTCTTATCCTTCGTAAACTGCTCTCCTCTTTTTAATTTAAATAACCAACATTTTACTGTTCTCCTTTCACAATTTTCGATTGAAGAATATTCTAAATTTTCAAATAATTTTCTGAAAAATTATGGAAAAATGGGAAATATGGTATAAAATTTCATAATTTAATTTCTTCTTTAAATACAAGACAAATATTTGATATATTGATTTAGTAATAATAACAATTGTAAAATTATTTAATTAATTTTTTTAGTTTTCAATCACATTTAAAATTTTTTTAAATTAAGGAAAGAGTTTTTTCTAATGTTTAAAACTTTTTTCTAATTTTGTTTTTTGAAAAAAAAAATTAGTAAATCAATGAAATTTGGTGAAAACAAAATTTAAAGCGCCCTGAATGTAAATTCCACATCAAATTTAAAGTATTTGCAAATTTAGCAAAAAAATTCTAAAATCTTAAAATTCACGTAACTCCGTCAATTTGAATTAAATTTTTTTTTCAAAAGGAAGTTATGAGTAATTCTTTACATAAATATACAAAAAACGTTTTTTTGACACTAAAATTAAATTTTGAGGGTGTTTGGGAAATTTCTCATATACTATATTGTTCATAGTTTTACCGCATAGACCTACAATTTGTACTAGGTCTTTATCTAAGTGCAGGCAACTTTTTTTTGTTACACAGTGTAATTATTTGAATAGTTAATATACTAAATACTTTAACATAATATTTTAAAATTTCTAGAGGAAATTAAAAAGTCAATTTCAATATTTATATTTTGTTTCAATTTATTTATTTTTTTGCACAAGATTAATGTATTCTTAATATTGTATAATATTAATTTATTCATAATTCTAGACAATTATTTATTTGAATAATACATTCAAATAATAATTATACATTTTAATTAATACGACTGTAATAACTAATACTTGTATGACCTTACATTACAGGAATTCGAAACATTTATTTATAATCTAAAATATAACGAACTAAAAAATTTTAATCAATTGTTATCCAACAGATTTTCATAAAATATGATACTATACTTTACAACTAAAAAAATAAAATCTTTTAAAGTGAGAAGGAGATTCTGCTTATCAATTACTTTTACATTTATGATTGTGCACCAGTTTATCCATTCCATTTTTTCCAATAACCTTTTTTTCCACTAATTTTTTTCCCAATAACCTTTTTTTCCAATCACGATTTTTTTTACTAATTATTTTTTACATTTTTCAAATTGTTGAATGGTAAACCAAAGTCAACTTTAATTTGTTATTCAATCTGTTTAATGTCAAAAAAATACGAATATAATATAGGTAGTGAGTCAGTTTTTCCACTCTATTCTCTCCAATACATTTTTTCCACTAATCAATTCCTCCACTACTATTTTCTCCACTACATTTTTTCCAATCCATTATTATTCCACTACCAATTTTTTTTCCAAAAAGTAATTAAATAATGTAACAATTTTTCAAAATTTTATATTATGTCCGATGGCTCGAAGATACTCCTCATTCCGAATATTTTCGGCACTTCCAAAAAATTCCACCTTTTTTCTTCACTTTTAGTTAAAAGAAATCCATCTATGTGTAGAAAAGGATTTTTTGTTCCGCTGTCTGTACACAAAATCCACAACCATTTTACTCAAAATTTAGAATTTTTAAAAAGATCTAAAGATAGTAGATACTGCACGATTTTGACATTAAACAAATTGAATAACAAATTGAAGTTGACTTTAGTTTACCATTCAACAATTTGAAAAATGTAAAAAATAATTAGTAAAAAAATCGTGATTGGAAAAAAGAATTAGTGGAAAAAAAGGTTATTGGAAAAAATGGAATGGATAAACTGGTGCACAATCGAATATATATTTTTCTTTATATTTTATTTAATATAGCAATCGATTTTTTGTAAACTTAAAATGCCTTATCATGTTCGTAGATATGATGACTGCGTATTGCAAAAAAAATGTTTTCCATAAAATTATATCTGAAATTAACAACAGAGGCGTTAATCGGATTAATCATCAGGATACCCTGGTTAAAAAACCGGACAGATTTCGGACTAATTCGAAATTTGTCCGAAACAATGCGGTTTATGGTCAGGTTTTTGTCACCCGAAATTAATCCGAATAAATCCGAACTCTATACGGTTTGTGAACAACTAGTAAATCCGGAGTTGGTCCGATGAAGTCCGACATTAATCAGTTAATTTTAACTAGTGAATCTGGAATTTGTCCGAAACAGTCAAAATTTAGTCCAGACAATTTAGTGAATGTTAATAAAAAAATAATTATACAAGTTACACATATTAATTATTATTACTTTATGGTACATTCAACATATTTTTCGATTTACCTATCGCAATTTTATTTACATTAACTTAAAATATCTAACGCTTGGGGATTCGAACCTACACCTATCTAACATTATATCGCACCGAAATCGAATACACTAACCACTATACCACGCTAGCATGGAAGTTCAAATTCATAATAGAATTTATCAAGTGCTACGAAAAGAAATGACAAGAAACTAACACATCAGTGTTAATTTTAATATTGAAACAAGATAACTAATAATACTAGTAAATTTGTAAAATCAAATTGACTGCAAAAGTAAATATTTTATTTACCATAAGTAAATACCCTGAATAAAAAGTCGGACCGATTTCGGACTAATCCGGAATTTGTCCGCAACAATGCGGTTTATTGTGGAGTTTTTTCACCACGAATTAAGTTTGAAATTAATATCGTTTTTTATAACTATTGAATCTGTAATTAGTCCGGTTTAGTCTGCAGTTAGTCAGATCATATGCGACTAGTAAATGCAAAAATAATCCGATTGGTTTAACCAGTGAAACCGCAGCTAATCCGAAACAGTCTGCTTATGGACAGGTTTTTGTCGCTCGGCATTTGTCCGGATAAATTCAAACTAATTGCGGTTTGTGTATAACCAGTGAATCCGGAATTAGTCCGATCTAGTCCGAAGTTAGTCTGATAATACGCAACTTGCAAATGTGAAATTATTAAATCCGGAATTAATCTGGTTTTGGTCAGGTTTTTGTCATACAAAATTATAATTATAGTTTGAATTTGGATTAAATATGGATTGTTTTGGACTGTCTGTGGATTGTATATATATATTTACAAATTCCATATTATTATAAGACTTCTTTTCGGACTAGGGTGTTTTGATCGGATATTATTCGGATTGCCGCTGACTATTACCGGATTCTTTGTATACATATTTCGGATTGTTTAGTATTTGTTTCGGATTATGCCTTTTAATTGAATTAAATCCGGATTATTTCAGACAATTTTCGGATACTTAGTATATAGATTTCGGATTGTTTCGGATTATGCCTTTCAATTGGATTAAATCTCAATCGTTGCAGACAATTTCCGAATTCGTTGCATACAGTTTTCGTACTTGTTTCGGAATAGGATTTTGCAACACTTAATTTCAAATTGTTGCGGACTAATATCGGATTTCTTGCTTACAGAGTTCGGATTGCTTCGGACATTTTACGGATTAAGTTTTTTTTAACTATATTAAATTCGGATTATTGCGGACTGATTCCGTATTCTTTACATATTGATTTCTGATAATTCCGTACTTATTTTAGAAGAATTCTTCACCGGTCATAAATTCGGATTGTTGCGGACTAATTACAAACTCAATTCGTAGAAATTTAGGATTACATCGGAGTGTTTTCGGATATTCAGGTTTTCGTTCCGATTAATATCAGACTAGCGCGGATCATTTTCTGACCTTTTTCGTACAATTTTCGGACTAATCCGTAATATTCTGTCCGTATTTAATCCGAAATTTTTACCAGGGTACTTAATATATCTCTTTCTATATTAAAAATATTGAATATTATTATTCAACAGGCCATAGGAATAACCAGCAACCAAAGGACAAAATTAAATTCTTTTCTATAAAAAGCAAATAAGTCCGTTTTTTTATATTTTGGAGAAATCTTCTGAAACCTTATAGCTTTCAAAAAATATTGATTTAATACTGGTTTTTAAGTTTTAAATATTTTTTTAAGTGTTGAAGGAATGAAAATAGTTATAGTAGTCATGGGACAGGACAATAAACCTAACTTTTGAAGTTACAATTTATAAAAATTACATTAAATGATTAAAATATACAATTGTTTCTTGTAGGGAAGTGAATACATTTGGAGAATCACCCAAATATAAAAGAGGAAAATTCTCTCCATTAGATATGAATACTTTAATGGCTATATTCATCGGGAAAAAATACTGCAAAAGAAGATGAATTCTCGAAAATAATTGAGAACTTTTTTCCAGAAAGCGAAGAAAATTTTGATAGCAGTTTGTCAGAAAGCTATATAATAGGAAAAGCTTCATGTAAGTCATGAGTAGAACTAGGAGTGAGACAGGCTTATGCAGATCGCATGTTTCTCTATGAATGACCTGAAGCTTTTCTTACTGTATATCAATTGATATTAAAATTATTTTTGATTTATAAACTCTCGAAAAGCTGACAAGCAACCTTAAAAATTTTTACATCTTTGTTGCTTAGGTAACTGAATATTTCTTCAACACATAATTCTGGTAACTTGGAAAAGTTCTTAAGAAGAGGGAGAATTTCATTGCATTCTTTAAGTAATTCTATTCTTTCCACACCTTTTATAACATTACATCGTATCATATCTGCGTACATTGGAAATTCTCTTTTATAGTCCTCTGACTTTAAAACCTGAACTATATTTTCATTCCTCATATATTTTGCTAATGAACTTACATCTCTTGTCAAAATATCATAAAAGGTTACATTAGGATTACTAATCTTCTTACGCATCATGCGTGTTATTTCATTTTCACAATTATATTGAAGATATTTTTTATTCCATGCACTGAATGATTTTAAATTTTTTTCACTTACGTACAAATTTGCCATTTTTCTTTTAATTATATGGAGTTTAAGGACATTAGTAATCGAAGTTGCATATTCAGCAATATAGAAGGAATATCTAGTATGACCCATGGGACTAAGCCTTATACCATAATCAAGAGGTGTAAGATTATTCATGCATGTAATATTAATATCAGAGCCATACTTCAGAAGAGTTTCAACAGAAGTTAAACGTCGTTGTTGAACAGCAATAATAAGTGCTGTTCTGCCTTTGTCATCTCTAAAGTTAATGTCAGCACCAAATTGAAGGAGAAACTCGATAATTTCTGGGTGGCCTCTTTCAGCAGCCAAATGCAGTGGTGTAATGCCTCCGTTCATTATAGAATTAACCTTGGCACCACATTCCAGTAGTATTTTTACTATCTCTTTATGACCCTCACGAGCTGAAATGTGTAGAAGAGAACATAAATCTTCTTGTGCAGTGTTTACATCAACTCCTTTACTCAATAGAATTTTAGCCATTTCTACATTTCCCCTTTGAACAAGCAGGTGAAATGGTTTGATATCAGCTTTCATTATAGAATCAATTTTGGCACCACCTTCTGCTAATATTTTTACAATCTCCGTCTGTCCCTGACTTGATGCAATATGTAGTGCAGTTCTTAAATCCACTTGTTTAGCGTTTACATCAGCTCCTTTACTCACGAGAATCCTGGTTATTTCTTCATTTCTTTTCTGGACAGAAATATGAAGTGCTGTTACGTTGCCCATCATTTTGGAATTAATGTTGGCCCCATATTCTAACAAGAGTTTTAAAATCTCTTCATTACCCACTTCGGTTGCAATGTGCAGTGCAGTTCTTGAATTCACTTGCTTAGCGTTTACATCAGCTCCTTTATTTAACAGAATCCTGGTAATTTCCCTATTGCTTCTCAGAACAGAAACATGAAGTGGTGTGATGCCACCTCTCATTGTGGAATCAATGTCGGCCCCGTGTTCTAACAATATTTTAATAATCTCTGTATTAGCCTCTCCAGATGCAATATGTAGTGGAGTTTTTAAATCATCTTGCATAGCGTTTATATCAGCTCCTTTATTTAAAAGAATCTCGATGATTTCTTCATTTCCTTTTTTGACAGAAATATGAAGTGGTGTGATGTCACCTCTCATTGTAGAATCAATTTCAGCACCGTATTCTAACAATATTTTACAAATTTCTTTATGACCCTCTTCAGACGCAATATGTAGAGCACTCTTTAAATCATCATGCTTAGCATTTATATCGGCTCCTTTAAGCAACAGCATTTCGCAGATTTCAACATTTCCTCTTTGAGCTGAAAGATGAAGTGGTGTGATGCCATTTTTTAATCTTGAATTAACGTTTCCATTATATTCTAAAATTGCTTCAACAACTTTTGCAAGTCCATAATGAGAAGCAGCATGAAGTACTGTTACTCCATTTTTGGTTTCGGAGTTTACATTCGCACCTTTACTTAGAAGAAATTTAGCAATTTCCCCACTAATTGAATCAAAATTAGAATCATAATCTTTACTCGAATCATCAAAGGAACAATTGGAATTATTTTTTCTTAAGGCAGTAAAATGTAGGGCTGTTAGTCCATGCTGATAAGTGGCGTTAATGTTAACACCGAATTGCAGAAGAGTTTTAATTATTTCTATGCATTCTTTTTGAACAGCAATACTTAATAGTATAGAGTAATCTTTTACATTAGCCCCGTTACTTAGTAGTAACATTATAAATTTTACATCCACATTCTCAATCGCATAAAATATTGGAGTATTTCCTTTGTAATCGTGAGCATTTACATTCGCTTTATAGCTAATCAACAATTTTGCTATTTCTTCTTGTTTGTGTTTAGCTGCAGTATGTAAAGGTGAAAAGTCTTCTTTGCATTCTGAATGGCGTAACATATTTACATTAGCGCCGTGCTTCAACTGATCTTCGACAATATTCAAATATCCTTTCTCAACAGCAGTGTGTAATAATTTAGAATTATTCACGTTCCTGGGTCCAACACGAAAACCATATTCAAAAAGAACTTGTACAATCTTCTTGTGTTCTTCTTTATCCCCATAAACTGATATTAGAAGACAACTACTATTAATTTCATTATTAATAACAGGATTATACTTTAAAATTTCCTCAATAATATCTAAATATCCTTTTTCAACAGCAAGATGCAGAGAGGTTTTGCCATTCTTATCCTGTCCATCAACTTCAACTCCTTTTTCCAAGAGTAGTTTTAACAATTTTTTATTGTTCGTTTTAACAGCATGATGCAGTGAATTTTTATTGACACCAACATAAGCATCTTTATATGGATCCATCTAAAATAATACAAAAAATTAATAAAAAACAGGATTCAAATTAAAATTCTTTGTTTACATTTTAAGGGGGGAACCTCATCATTTAGACGGTCGAAAATGCGTCATTTTTGGGATTTTTTTCTCAGGTAAAATAACTTCAAACGTTTTGTAATTTATAGGGTACTTTAATACATGTCTTGAAGGTCTAAAAAAATTTTTGGAGAAAAAACAAAACATTTTTAGTATGGAAATATACACCGCGTCCATGGCACCTCATTTTATCTGCGTACATGCACTATGAATTTTTTTCTAAAACAAAGAAACCAAATTTTGTTTTAAACTTTAGGATAATACCTTCAATGTGACATTTCGATTTTAAAAAAAATTTCGAGAATTGATTTATTTACCCACATTTACGTTAAAAGTAATTTTTCGTGCATAAAAATTGACTTTAAAATTCAAAAAAAATATGAAAAAATTTTTTTTTCAAGAAACACTAAATGTCACATTGAAGATTATTTAATTATCATAAAAGCCCGATTGGTTCAATAGGGCGTTCTCAATCCTGTACACGAAATTAAAAAATGGTGTTTCGAGAAAAATGCGTTTGAAGTTTTTTTTTTTTAAAAGTGACGCGAAGGTCAAACAAATGAAAGCAGGGTTGACACATAGAAATTACAAATTATACTGAAAGTGGTACCTTGAATGAAAGAAGAAGGCAGATGGAATGCCAAAACAGAAAAAACTCTGGACTCTGGTAAACATTTCACCAGACGACGCATGAAAAAAATAAATGAATAAAAATTTGGTAACTTCTTCAATAATACAGATATCGACTTAAAATTTGAAAGGTTTATTGTTGAATAGTTGTAGAATCGATTAAAATTATTTCCAGAAAATCGATTTTTTTGACGCAATAAATGAGGTTCCCCCTTACGTTGTCCGGATTGTTTATGCTCACCTCTAGAAATTGACTTTTTTCAAAAAACACTGCCAAATCTACAAAAATTATTTTTAAAATATCTTTTGTACTCTAAAACTACATCTTTCACAAATTCAGAAAAACTTAGAATTTTTCTTTGAAATTAAATCGTCTATCCGCAATCTTGTCCATTGATTTAACCTGCAAAAAACGAAACCAACAAAATTTTTTTAAATTTCAATTTTTTTTCAAGCAGAAATATATTTTTGTACATTTAAAACTTTTAATAACAAATAAACCAAAATGATTGAAAAGTAGCGCCTATTTTTAAGCTTAATACAAGATTAAGTTAATTTTATAGAGGACTTAAAATAATACTATAAAGGCTGGAATTTAGTCGAAAATGTTTTTATTGTAATCTTATTTTTTTTTAAAGTATAAATTTTCTTTTAAAGGAATATGCATATATCTTCAAAAAGGCGTGATTGTTATTAAAAATCTGATGGGTGACGTTGAAAAGAATAATTTTTTTTTAAAGAAAATAAGCCATATTATATTTATTTATTTATTACATTTGTTGAATTGAAAATTTTAAATCGAATCATTTTTAAAAAATTCTATAAAAGCGATATGACAAAAAATTTGGATTCTACAACGCTACCGGCGGAAATTGTGCGCCCGCTAACACCTGGAGCTATTAAAAAACACAAACGCACAAAAACAGCGATAACTTCGTTAATGCTTTTTTTTAAATTGCATTGAAAAGCTTTTTAAATTTCCAATGAAAAGACACTATTTTCAGTTGTATTGCATAAATAGGAAGTAAGATATCATGTTATAAACACAAAAAAATAAAATATTTTTTTGGAATTTCTTACCCTGACTTTTACTCTTGGAAACCTTTACAGATATAAAGTTAACTTCTGCGATCAAAAGAGTTGCATACAGTTTAAACTAAAATGAAAATTTATCTTTTAATTTAATTTTAATCAATTTTTAATTATTTATTCTTGCATTTTGCGATCGATAAAGCAGACAAAGCACAATGATCTATAATCGAAATTGTAAGAATGAATAGGAGAAGGATATACATATGTATGCCTATCTTTATCTTTCTCATTCTTAAGGCCTAAGCACAACTACTTCGCGAATGTCGTTCGCAAACGCAATGCATGGGTTAGAAAAGGACAGAGATATATATTTGTGTCCTTTTCTAACTCATGCTTTACATTCGCGAACGACGATCGCGAAGTAGTTGTGCGTTGGCCTTTACAATTAACAATTTCACGACTTAAAGCTGTGTTTGCATGCTTGCATTTATATTCATTTACTTCTATCCTTGTCACACTTATTATTCAACCTAAGAGTACGTTCACACGACTTTTGGAAAAACCATTCTTGTCTTTCTCTCTTCTATGACAGAGGCATAAGTTTGTCTCACTCTGCATTTTCTGTTTTTGGAAAAGTAAGAAAATGTAGAGTGAGACAAACTTAATGCCTCTGCAAAACTTATGCATGCAGGTTGCCATAGGAGCGTTCAAGAGTGAGAGAGATAAAATAACTTCCTATATCTCTCTCACTCTTGAACGCTACCATGTCAACCTGCATGCATAAGTTTTGCATGAGATCGTGTGACTGTACCCTATGCTATGATGTTATTTTCTTTTGCATTTATTCTGTTATATGGCTGTTTACTCTGCAACACGCCATTAGCGATAATACAAAAGAAAAGAAAATTCCTTTTGAAAACAGGTTTTTAAGGCCAATGCACAATATGTTCTCGAACGTGAAGCATGAGTTAGAAGAGGAGTGACATATATTTGCGTCCTTTTCTATCTCATACATTTGATTCGCGAACAACTTTCGAAAACCCATTGTGTGTTGGCCTTTAGCTGACGATTTTAGTTATAGTCTGCTATAACACGTGTTATTTAGTATACAAATAAAAATATTACACTTACAAAATATGAAATAGAAATTGTTATGATACATAAATATTTACCAAAAGACGCTTGAAAAGAAAGTAGGGAACCTTCAAAAAACGTGTAAATAAACTGTTTTAATTGTTATAAGTATAAGTATTTTACACATAATAAATCAATTTTAATCACTTATACGTTAAAGTGAACATTTTTTAATCACAATGATCACAATCAAGGCCATCCATGTAAATTAAAAAATATCATTCAAGTAAGAGGAGTATATAAGCTTGTATACTTGATAAAATTTCGTTAAAAAAATAAATTATATATTAAATAATTAATATAAAAGAAATTGTTTGTAAAATACCATTTGTCGAGGCTCAGATACCAATTGCTCGATTTCTTGACTCAGTTGTCGTTTTTGTTTTTTGGCATATAATAGAAATTAATAGAATATTATTTATTTATTATTTCATAACAAATGTTTACAAAAAAATAAATTTTAAATTAAAAATGATTTCTATCAAAAATTTAATTTAAAGAAAATTTCTTACGTTATTAGCTGATGTTTACATAAACCTAATCATATATTAACCTACGAAAATGACAATATTTATGCATACGTTTTTAATTGACAATCGAAAAATGGTGTCAAATAATAAAATATGCCGAACCCATTTCTCGAGTCAACAAATCGACAATTGGAGAGCAATCAAAATTCAGTACCAGTTACCGAGTATTAATTTTGTTTGAACTAATAAATAATCATATAAAGTAATTATCAACAGTTATATACTCTTTGTTTGCTTCTGAATTTGATGGTATTAAAGAAGTTTTTTAAATATTAAAAAATAATAATAATTTACTGTTTTTGGAAGTAAAATAACACTAGTCACTTTACGAATGAAAATAGCAAATGATGTCATTCCTCTGATTTCGTCAGTAATGCACATAAAATTATTTTTTAAAGACAAACAATTTAACATTACAATATAAAACATTTTTTTATAAATAACTTTATTAATTGGGAATATTGTTATATTATTTTATTTTACATAATTAATATAATTTACTATTTATGGGCATAAATAGTCACCAGAACTCGAAAACTGGTGTCGACTCGACAACAGGCTCCTTCACCCTAGGTGTCTCCTGTTACAGTCCAACAATAATAATTACAGAGTTTATTGATATTAATGTAGGTATAATTAAATTTAGTCAAACGTCTATCTCAAGTTTTTTCAAGATTATAAGTGAAAACAGCCACTTGAAAACTTTTGTCTCCGATTTTCATGTTATTTACGTTTCTTGATAGATATGTGAATATATTTTTGTCCTTTTAAAAATTTTTCAAAATTATTATATTATAATGATCGACATAATTTGCCCTCACGTGAAGTTAGTGTTTTTTTATTCCAATTTTTAGTTTTATAGTTCGAATTATTATGTCAAAAGTTTGACAGTTCATTTGTAAATAATAAAATAAGTAGAGTAAGAAACTTTAACCCCAATTACAAAAACTCAATAAAGAGGTAGAGGTGCAATTATTAAAAATAATTAATTATTTTATAAATTAACTTATTTTTCATTTAAATAATTGAATTCTCGTTGTTAAAATCTGATTAGAATTTATTTAACCTTCGGAGAACACACCTCTTTTTTAGGTCATTTTTCAATGCTCAACCAATTTTGAACTGTTCATCTGCTTAACCTAAGGATTTTTTGAAAATATAGTTTAAACTCTGTAAAATAAGTCTGTGTACTTTAAAATCCTTATAAAAAATATTAAACAATAGATAAAAAGCTTTTCACAAAAAATCATGGGGTCAAAATGACCCCATGTATTCTCCGAGGGTTAAAAAGGAATTTTAGTGAAAATTTTTGAAAAAATTTGAAAAATTTTATAATAAAGAAATTAGTTTTTACATTTTTAAATTTTAAAAGATTTTTTAATTAAATTATTAAAAATTTAAGTGAAGCAAAAGTATAAAAAATTTTATTTTGAAAAATTGTAAATTACATTATTTTTCTATAAAAATTCTTAAAGTTTTGAATAATTTTGGAAAAATTACTGTTTGCAATTTTTAAAAAGAATTAAATTTCAAAAGGTTTTTAATTAAAATTATTTGAAATTTTAATTCCTGATGAAAAATAAATAAGAATACGTTTTACAAAATGTAGGTATTAAAGTTTTAAATAATTTAATTTAGAAATTCCGAAAAAAATTGTTTCTTGAAAAAATGCAATGAAAATTTTGTATAAATAATTGCATTATCGTAAATAATTTTAAAAAATGACTGAAACATTTGAAAATTTTGTTAAATTTCATTGAAATAAATTTTATATTTTTATGAATTTTATTTGTTTACTTTTAAAATATATATTGAAATATAATAGTATTTTTAAAAAATTCTCATTGAAAATTCGAAAAACAATCGAATTTTAAAAAAACAATACCTTGTTTGTTGATTTTTGTAAATAAATAAATAAATTTTAACATATACTTTCCTCAAGTTAATAATTATAATTATATACCTATAAAAATACTTTGGTAAAAACAGATGCGGTTTTCGGAATTAATTTATGTTCAAAATTAATTCAATATAATTTTTAAATCATTACTTGAATTTTTAAAATCATTTTATTAGAGAATTATAAAATTCACAGAATTTTGTGAAATTCACTTGACAATAATTAAATCCCTTAAAGAATTTTATTAGAAATTTAAAAAAATCGATTTTTTCTAGATCAAAGTTTTTTTTAGTAATTAAAGTTTCGAAATGGTTTAATTTAAAATTCTGCAAAATTAAGATTTTTAAAACATGTAAATTCCATTGTTAAAGATAATTGAATTTTTATGAACAAATAATTGAAATTTAATGATTTTCATTAATAAAAATAAAAAATTTTAATTTTAAACATACCTTTCATTTGTAGTTCATACACTTCCAAATTTTTTCCAGAACAATTTTCTTCCTACGTGATTCATTTTATTTAAACATAAATATTCAGTTAAATTGATAATAGAAAAATTTGTATTTTTTAATTTTTATACATAAATTAGAGATAGAATTTGTCATCTGTATCTATAAATTACAATAACGTTCTTTAATGTTCATTAACGTTTTCACGGTTATATATAAAGTTTCTAGAGATTTGATTATTCAAAAATAATGAATATTATTTATTTGGATGTAATAATTTATTAATTATTGTAATGACCGAAAATCTCATTAATAATAATATTTATAAGTGGAATTTTTGTTACAGATCTTAATAATAAATTAAAATAATGGCAAATACAACAAAATCACCTTTAATTTTCGATTTAATTGCGGAATGTAACACCTCAAAAGCTAGAACTGGCGTAATGACTTTAATTCACAGTATAGTTGATACTCCAGTTTTTATGCCGGTTGGCACGCAGGTATGTTTTTAAATATACCTTGTGCACATTAAATTTAATTTAAGGATTATTTGTTTATAATCATGTTACAACTACAATTTTTGTTTTACAGGGAACTTTGAAAGGATTATTGCCTCAGCAACTAGAGAATTTAAATTGTCAAATAATGCTAAGTAATACGTATCATCTAGGAACTAGACCTGTAAGTTTTTTCATATTCTAAAAAAGGTTTAATATTTTATTTTAAGTTTTCATATTTTCATATTCTAAACATTTATTTTGTTTTATTATATTAATTTTATTAGACTTTTAAGTAAAGTATTATTGGAAATAATAAACTTCCTCATAAAGTTAACACCAGAAAAGGATTAAAATAATCCATTAATAGTATTACTTTTTACTATGAATGAAATTTCATTTTAAATCAAACACCAAGTCAACGATTTGTCAAAATTAAAAAAAAAATTTTTTTTAATTTTTTCTTTAAAATCAACATAACTTTTTAGAAACAGCGATTATTACATCAGCGAAGGCCAAAATTTTTAAAGTTATAACCTAGAAATGTATTCTAAATGTTAATACATTTTTTTAAAATCGCTTATAATTGTTATTAACAATTTAGTGGATTAATTATAAGAAGTTTGTTTTTTTTAACTTTTAGTAATTGAAATTCATCTAATCTTCTGTATTAGAGATCCAAAAGTAAATACCAGTTGAAGTAATTATCATAACTCATTTATAATTGTTTAAGCAATTTTTATGAACAATTTGAATAATTTTAATTCCGAATAGCAAAATTTTTAAATAAATGGGTGCAATGTGCACTACTGTTGGTTAAAATAAACGACTATTAATAATTATAGTTAATATTTTACACATAGCATTGTTTAAACAACTGTTAATTAACAAATGAATAGCGACGTTGTTTTTAGTTGTTTAAAATTCATTTTTTTCCTAAATGTCGTTTAAATGTGATACATTCTTTTTAATATTTAATAAAATTAATTAATTGAATGTTTTTAATTAGATAATTATCAATTGAAACCAATGTTAATTAACAAATTTAAAAAAACCGTTGGTTTTACGGTTCTCAATTTGGTTTTTTTATATTAATTTTTAAATATTCTATTCTTATAATTTTTTATTTAAACTAAACAATTACTTAAAGTTTGTATTATTATTATTATTATTATTATTCATAATTTGTTTATTTATAATGTATTATTATTTATTAGTTTAATTACTGTAGGTCAAACAGCACTTTATTAAATGACTGTTATTACTTTTTTTTACTTAATTAATTTACATTTGATACAACATTAATTGTTATCAACACCCCCCCAAAGTCTGGATCTTAATCCCATTGAACATCTATGGGCAGAAATGGAGAAAAACTTAAGAAAATATAATATAACAAATAAAACAGAATTAAAAGATAAACTTTTACAAGTGTGGAATAATATAGACAATAATTATGTTACAAAATTAATAGAAAGTATGCCTTATCGCTTAAAAAGTGTTATAAATGCAAAAGGAGGCCCTACAAAATATTTATTATCCAATTGTTAATGTTTTTTACTTTTAGATTGTTTTTTTTAAACAAAAGACTTAAAGCGTACGAATACTTTTGTGGACCAAAATTAGTTGACATTTTAATTATTTAACAATATTTACAAATTGAATTGCTGTTTGTAAACAATTTTTACATTTTTTTGAAGCTTAATAAATACAGTAAACATTTCCATGTACTAAAAGTATTTAAAAATTTATTTAAACAAATTAATAGAGTCCTAAAGTTTATAATTCATATAGGGTACGAATACTTATGGGAGCCACTGTATGTACAGTAAACGGTACACAATGGCGCGTGCGATCTTACACGTGTACACGGAGAGAAAGTTATATTAAATCTTGTAAAAGAATTTCTCAATTTGGGGAAAAAGTGCCACAAACCGAAATTTTGACATAGAAAATACTAAATAGTGAAAGAAATAATATGAAATTTAGTAAAGTTATATTAAAATTTAACTAAAATTCTTATATTTGATATAACTTTACTAAATTTCATATTATTTCTTTCACTATTTAGTATTTTCTATGTTAAAATTTCGGTTTGTGGAACTTTTTCCCCAAATTCTAAAATAATTTTACAAAATTTAATATATATTTTCTCTCCGTGTATAATTCCTGTTTCAAATTCATGTATATGTAAACATTTGTGAAATATATATTTAAGAACTTACACAATGTATGCTGACATGTGTGAAAACATATGTATAATTGCATGTATGGTTACACGTGTATTTTTCAATAGGGCAGTAAGTGTTAATAGAAAATATTAATTATTGTTATTATTGTTATTATTGTTGCTCTCATTTCTAAACATTTTTATTTTATTTTATTGTAATTTAGTATTGAAACAAAAGTGTCCCATCTTATTTTAGTGCTTCACAATTTTCTATGACATTAGTAATAAATCAAAAATTTTAAATTATTATATTTAATGCTTTCACAGTAATTATCATTTATTATTTTTAACTACAATATTCTAATCAATAAAAAAAATATATTACTATTCAATATAAATTAACAAATTTGGACAGTAGAATTTTCTTTAAAATTATTATCAATTTTTTCGATTTCATACCACATGTGTTCCTTTCACATTAATTCAATTAATAATAGTTGTTTTATTAAATTTTTTAAAGGTTCAATATTTCAAAGTTTGCAAAGTAAACAGTTAAATATGTAGTAGTTGTTATCTTAAGACTCATTCATTATTGTTTTAAAACACCTGTGTAAAGCTGATTATATTAATTAATATAATATATACAAAGTAGCATTCCAATTTTTTTCTAATACATTTAAGTACGGCATTTAGTTCAGAAAATGCTATAGAGCAATCGTCAATTATTGAAAAGTTTTAAATGTGTATTATTAAAAAAATCAAAATAGTATCCACGACAAGTTTTAAAGTGACTTGGACATAAATTGATTAAATTACGATTTATTATTAATTCTACACATAATGAATGCATCTATTTTTGATCCTGTACAAACTGTGCAGTTCCTCACGTTATTTACTTATATGAATAGATTAAGCGACTTGTTTTACGCTCACCATTTGATAAAAGAGGAAGATAAGAGCCAACCGTTTACAATCGTAAACACCTTTTACGAATATCTTAATAAATCAAAAAACGAAACGGAGCTGAAGGAACAAATTATTCGTAAGTTGTTGGAAGGCAGTGATCTCTATGGAGGACAGGACAACGAGACCCTTGACATGGAATATGTCAACCGAACCTTCGACTACATAATAAGTAATGCTGTTTTCTCGCAGAGTGGCAATATTTATGGGTATTTAGCCGAAATTGTGAGTACTTCGAAAAGCTTGAAATTGTCGGTTTTTAGACAAACCGCATTGGAACGCCTCTCTTACTTGCGAAGTTTAAACGACGATGGAGACGTTTCGAATCTGACTCAACTGTCGACTATCAAAATTGCCGAAAACCTTCTGTGGCCACTGCTGCCCGATGCGTCCCACGACATGGACGTCGTCAGTGTCAAGTACCTGTATGCGCTAGCCGGACATAGGCTTGCTCAATCCGCACAGATGAACATGTCCGAAGTCTCTTTTCGGAAGTGCGCGACTCTGGCCATGGCTATGGAAGCATCGGCAATTGGGGACGAACTTCCCAAATCTGTTTTGCAAATGTTCGCTCTTCCAGCATTACTCTACTATGCTCACAAAGAAACAGCAAAAATAAGCCGGCACCCTATGAAACAATTGATAAAAAATGAAGACTTTTGGTCCGACGCGTTCTCTACCTTGTTCACTTACTTGAGTTCAACATTCGAGGATATTCGTCAAGAAGCACTTGCCACCAATTCCCTCTATCAATTTCACCTCGAGATGTCCAAATTCAAGAATCGAACAGTCGTTGCCAGGGACGTATTACACAAGGAGTGCAGCTACCTCAATGACAGTTATTTAGAATCCCTAATTGATGACTACAAAACCTATTCATCAAGTACTCGTTGCCACAAACTTGCAAAATTGCTACCTAACCTTGAACTAGTCTACGAAGCACAATTTCATTCTATCAAAGAAAAATATCGTCTAATGGAATTGGACCTCATTCGATCCGCATTTGATCGATTTCCTCACATTAGAAACCTTATAAATTCAAAAGACGCAATTGTTCATAAGAGTTATCCAGAAGGTGATTTTATTTGCTATATGTGTGTCATAATACCACCAGAATACAAACCAAATGTCCATCTCTTTGGAATTTTGCACAATGATCAGGTAGAATTTTTCGCTTTGGAACAAAATGAAACTAATGTCACTTTGTTGCTGCAGAAAGGTTGTAAAGAAGAGTTTAATAAAAGAGTTGGTCTACCTTTAGACACTGATTTGGAAATTTATATTAATGCCCCACCATTCAAAAAATCTAAGGAAAATTTTAATTTTTTTGTAGAAAAGTTTGCAGAAATGAGAGCGGCAGAATTCAAAAAGCAGCTGTTTAATTATGGATATGGTGAAACGAGTATGGAGAAATTCTTCGATATTTTAAAGGCGTTTATTCCTTTCTATCACTGTATAAGCTACGCAGTGGCTGGTGAGCAAGATATGGCAGCTTTGAGTTGCATTGGGGATGTAGTTGCTTTAATACCTTTAGCCGCAGTTTTTAGCGTCGGATTCAAGATCAGCAGCGTGACAATTAGTCGTTTTCTTATAACTGCCGAACTCTCTCTAAGAAGTTACACTTTGCGACAGGCGATTCTCTCAACAATGACCATTGGTTTACGAAAAGTCTCCACTGGTCTCAGTGAAACATTTACAAAAGTTGTTTTCACCAAACAAATGTTCAGATCACTGTCTGTTGGTGTAATTCGAACGCTGGATCCTGGATTTGAACTCGTTGGTAAATTGACTGTTCGCGGCAGTGCTTTTATAGGTAAAGTCATGAACAATGCGTTTAAGCGACTCTCGAAAAACTTTCCAACTTTAAACTTCAAGTATTCAAAATTCGAAAGTATTTGGCTGCACCTAACGGGACAAGGTGTAAAATCTGCGGATAATTTAAGAATTGTTTCCGTAGCAGAAACTCAAATAGAAGGACGTGAAGTATTTAGATTTATCTACCCTGGAGGAACGAAACCATACGGCCCAAAGTACATCGAGTTGTCCAGAGGGTACGCAGAATTAAGACATTTGATTGGTTTTGAGAAGGAGGTTCCCGTTGTCACGTCAAGAGTGTCCAAACGAGGCAAGGTATTTTACAGAAGAATTAATTTACAAACAGAAGAACCATTTGGTCTTGAACTGAAATTGAACAAGCAGACTAAGCTTGAGAATGCAAAGCAACCTTTTCGACAACATATTTTTAAGATAAAAACAGAAGGTTTGGGTGGTTTAAGAGCACTTGGTATTCGAAGGTCGGAAAGTATTAAAGAAGCCAGCGAATTGGTAGTAAATTCCAGAATTGGTGTGTCAATACGTGATGCTACGAAAGAAATGAAGCATTACATTTTGTCGACTGACAGTCCAACTACGGTAGATGATCTTATGAATATTGAATTTTCAAATTTTAATACGTTTAAAAGAGATGAATTTCACGATGTTTTAGAAAGTTACAAAACGAATCCTGTCGACGAAACATATTTAACACAATATTTATCAACTCCAACTTATGCTGTATTTGCTCTAGATTGGGTTAGGAATGGGCGTATTAGTCCCATTTATAATGAATATTATGTACGTGATGTAAAAAACAATGGAGCAACTTTTGTTTGGCAATAGAAAGACTGAAAGTACGAATATGTCAAGACAGAAGATTGCAGAACTGTACGGACAGAAACATTTCCATGAAATGAATGAACTTATTGAGAATGCAGTGAAGAAGTACAATGTGGACATGTCAAGAAAGGCCTACGATTTTCAAGACTACTATGCAGTTTTCGCTTGGAGGCACAGGAAATATGATACATTACTTGCAGAATCAATAGAGACGAAGCGCTTGCATGAATCATTATACAGATTGGCCGTGAGAGCTTCCACTGATGAATTTAAGCATAAAGTTTTATACCATTTCGATATAAAAGACCGCTTACCGATGGACACTGATCTATCACAGATGGTAGGAAAAATTGTAACTACTGAAAGTTTCATCTTGTCTGTGGGTGATGAATCACCATTACTTGAAAGGTTTTTTAATATTCCTAAAGGATTAACTGTTAATAATATGCAACAAATTTTTCTCTATAAATCAACTATAGATTCATCTTGTTTAACAGTAGATTTACATGAAGTAGTGTCAACGAAAAATCTACTTACTGTCATTCTTCCTGATATTCAGTTTGAAATAAGAAATGTCGAGAGAAAAATTATTTATGGTAATAATGTAGTGTTTTTTGATTTATTTAATTTACCTACTAAAAAAGAATTAATGATTGCTCGACATATGAACAAAATCGACGCAATAACTCATGAAGATATTTCTTGATAGAACATAGTTTGAGGAGGTATTAAATAGTGAATAAAATGATTATAATTGTTGACTTTCTATTGTATGTATTGATGTATAAAATAATAGTAATAAAATTAATTTGAAATAGATACTTGAACTTTAAATTTGTTGCCTGTAAAATCAATTTTCAAAATTAAAATAATTAAAAACTGACAATTTTAAAAATCAAGTTGTTTAAAAAAACCCTTAACTTTTGTTCCACATAACAAGTTTGAAAAAAGTTCAATACGTTCATAATACAAAAGTTAACTATTTCAATTATTTACTTTCATTTATTTATTTTTACTAATAATTATTCTTTCGAAAATCGGAAAATTTATTTTGAAATTATGTATTCTTACAAGTAAAATATTATAGGAAATCAAATGTACATAGACACTTTTCGATTTCCTCTTAGTATGTATGTGAGAGTTTTGATGAGACCCTTCTTGGCATAAAAGCGGCTTTGCCATTTGAGGAATCAAGAATCACAAAACATCAGACATTCTGATTATTCAGATCTTCTAATGCTTTTCCGTGACTCTCTACAAATAAACACTTGAATGTACACTACCGTCCACGAGTATCAGGACGATTACACGCGACTCTGTGAAAAAAGCCATCACTTTTTCAATCATATCTCGTAAATAAAAGGAGATACAAAATAAACTCAAATACGGTTAGAAAGCTGATTAAATTTTTCGTAAAATAAGCTGTCTTTAAAGTCATTTCGTTAACTATTTTTTGAGTTGTAGAGTGAGAAAAAAACAGAAATCTTCGTTAGAATTTCGGGTTTAAAACAAACCTTCGAAAATTAAAAAAGGTTAATCCGTCTTCGATGTAATTATCATTAAAAATGTGAAGTCGTGTTTCGACCGATTAGTTCATTGAAATTCAACTGTGACGACTCGATTCTAACTTCGCGTGGCTGCGAATGAGAGAGAAAACAGGGACGGATTTATGATGGGGAATAATAAATAATGATGTTTTACGAGTAATATAAAGAAATGTTATCTAAATTTTTTTAGATTTTTGAAAAAGTTGAAGTCAAAGACGAAAATGAGAAACTTTGATAATTTTTTTTATTTCTTTCTCACTCTACAACTCAAAGGCGGCTTATTCTACGCAGAATTTAATAAGCTCTCTAACCGTATTTAAGTTTATTTTGTATCTCCTTTTATTTACGAGATACGATTGAAATAGTGATGGCATGTTTTTTCATAGAGTCGAGTGTAATCGTCCTGATACTCGTGAACGGTAGTGCATTCAAATAAAACAACACATATTTTGCGCAATTTTAGGGTCCTGAGATTCTTAAGAAGGCAGGAGGTTTGCACAAATTTATGGGATGGAATAGAGGCTTACTAACTGACTCTGGAGGTTTTCAAATGGTTTCTTTATTAAAATTAGCAAGAATCACTGAAGAAGGGGTTAATTTTAAATCGCCTTATAATGGTATTTGAAGTCAAGTTTAGACCCTTATTCTATATCGTTCTTATATTTATCAACATTTACGAATGAAAGTAATCACTTTTAACAGATACGGAATGTATGTTGACACCGGAACATTCCATCGAAATTCAGAATGCTATTGGAGCTGATATTATCATGCAGCTTGATGATGTTGTTAGTACTCTAACAACTGGACCAAGAGTTGAAGAGGCAATGAATAGGTATTAAAATTTTTCACTTTTATTTATTTAGACTGTTTTATTGCTTAACCATAATTTTTTCAATTAGCATTCGTATAGAACGTAGGCTAGAGATCTCCTCTCGGTATCGCATAGACAGCGGGACTCCGCCATCCACCGGATATGTTAAAAATTATCTGCGGTGTAGGTATGACAAGTGCGTAGTCTAGTCACGGTATTAATCCAATTTCTTGAAAATGAGAGTCCCTCAAACCAGGACCTGTGGGACTTTGTCGTTTTTCTAGACTCTAGCGTTGTTATGGTTGTTAAGGATTTTGTCACGTATTTCATGAACTGTGGGTAAGTTTTGTTTAAATGAAAGGCTGTTTTTAATCTTTTCCAATGCTGATAGAGAGTCTGAGACAATTAGTGTTTTAGGATATTTATGTTTGAGTGAGTGTAAAACTGCCCTGAATATGGCGTAGAGTTCCGAAGTCAAAGTGGAAATGTTAGGTTGCATTGGAGTGCCACAGGTGAGAATCCGTTCGATTCATAAAAGTAGGCAGAAGATTAGAGATATGTTGAATTTTAGGGTTTTTTCACAACTGATCTGGGTGTCAAATAGGTTAATGTAAAGATGATCAAAAGTGAACTTGCACCTGGAGAAGACGCAAGCTGTAGTTTTCGATAGGGCTACCTCGAGTCTAAGGGCACCTATCCACTCCGCGAGAATTAGCAGGTTGGCGTTGACCCTGTCAGTCATTTCCTGACGAGTCGTGAGTGATTTTTTTTGGCAATAATCGCCAGTTAAGGCCACTCTCATCGGCATTATAAATATCATCTCTAGAATATCCTTCCTGTTCTAGATATTTTTCAATGCTGATAGAGCTGACTTCAATTGGCTGACCGAGGTTTCGTCTTTGAATAAACCACTTAAAAAGCGCACCATCAAGAGTTTCATTTTGAGACATTTTCATTGATTTTCGTTTTTTAGGCTCATCTTCTTTGTCCATCTGTGACGCAAATAACATAAGTGACTCTCGATTACAAAAAGGGGAAGGACAGTTAAGACCTCTTGAGAATAACTTCAGTAAAGAGACACAATGAGTGCAAAATTTGGGGCAGGCCCAAATGACATGATTCAAGTCTTGAACTACTTCAGGGTCGCTAGAACATCCCGCCCCTGGTAAAAAGCCTCATAGGAAATATTAAAAAACATTCTAGGAACACAATGTAAGATGAACTAGGTTCTACTATTTTTCTAATAGGTTTTTATCCCAATGAGAAATGTACAAGGTTCTAATGTGTTTTTAATAGGTTCAGAAAATAATAATTCAGAAGGTTCCTAATGTTTTCTACTAGGTTCCTATGAGTGTAAAATAATCAAAAAAAATTCTACGAGGTTGAACAATGTTTCTAATGTGAAATGAAAATAATATTATGAAATTAGGAAAATTGTCTTTTAAGATGATTTACCAGGTTTCTAATAGTTTTTTTTCAAACAAATTTGTATTGATTTTCTACGAGGTTTTATAACGTTCTTTATTTATAACAGGGTGGCCACTTTCTTTGTAAAAAAAATTCACGGTCATTTCCCGGTCATAAATTATTTTTCCTGGTCATAAATAATAACTCTGAAAATAAATTATTCCATGAAACATTGAAAGAATTTCCTGATTTTTAGACAAAACTTTGACTTTTTCCTAAACCCTAAAAATATTTTAGTTTACTCTAAAAATAATTTTGAACTTAAATAGATTTTTTGAAATAAATATTTAATTATATTATCCATTTTTTTTCCATATAGTAGGTATTCAAATTTCAAAAAAAAATTCAAATTTCAAATCCTTTAAATTTAAATAATTTTTAAGAATTGCTACTGTAACTTATTAAAAATTATTTTCAAAATTTCAATTCAATTATATTGTAGAAATAACTAAAATATTTCTAAAATCCACTTGTTTATAAGACAATTTCATGAAATTTTGAATAATTTGAAAATTTTTCAATTAAATATTACATATTTAGAAACATAACTAATTTGAAAAAATGTGAATAAAAATATTTTTAAAGACTAAATTATTCAGAATTTTTAATTAAAATCTTTTAAAATTTAACTTTTCTAAAACTTCAATTTGAAATTTTTAAAATTCAGTCTATAATAATATCCTTATTAATAAAATCAGATGTCTGTCTGTACATTGCTTAAAACTTAAAAATGTTAACATGATTAGTTATTATGGACATCAGAGATTCCAAAAATATTCTTAAAAAATTTAATGTATGTATGTATGTATGTATGTATGTATGTATGTATGTATGTATGTATGTATGTATGTATGTATGTATGTATGTATGTATGTATGTCTGTCTGTCACAAAAACTTTGTACCCCAATCACACAAAAACATGTAAATCGATTTAAGTCCAACTTGGTAGGTTATTAGGTATTGACCCAAGGAAGGTTTATAAATTTACAGATTTAAAAAATATTAATTAGAACGGCAGATATTCAATTTTTTCAAAAAAATCGAAAATTTCAAAATTTTTTATTTTTCATGCACGGAGAGAAATCTGCTGCTAATATTACTCGAAAGGGCACATTACTTAAATTGCTTAACGTTTCTCATATATTTTTAGCATGGATTCATATACTTATTGTAAAAATACTTCCAATGCAATAAGCATAAGAGACAGTAGCTAATTTTGCACGAAATCTTTATTATAAATATAAAGAGAACGTGCTATAAAAGTATTAGATTCTTCTTATAAGAATCGCTCGAACTCCGACTGATTTTCAGGCGGACTTTATACAACACAATCTTACCTGTGTATACGCACATGTAACTCACACACACACATATATTTCTCTCTCTCTATATTTGATATTTCTCTGTCCTGTAAAACATTATATATTATATGTAGTATTTAATACTTGTTGCTGTTATAAAAAGATAATATTTATTTAATAGTAAGTATATTAGTTAAAAATTATTGCATTTTTATTCGTGTTTGAATGTATAAGCAACATGTGAAAATTATTAGGTTATGTTATTGCAAACGTCACCGACTTGTACGCGTTCCGTTCCTCGAAACTATCCAGAGAAATATTATGTGTGTGTGTGAGTTATATGTGCGTACACGCAAGTAAGATTGTGTTGTATAAAGTCCGCCTGAAAATCAGTCGGAGTTCGAGCGATTCTTATAAGAAGAATCTAATACTTTTATAGCACGTTCTCTTTATATTTATAATAAAGATTTCGTGCAAAGTTAGCAGCTGCTTTTTGTTTTTATTGCATCGAACTCTCCGTTACATTAAATAGATGATTTCGTATATAAACTATTATAACCTCAAGCTAAAATTCTATTCAGCAGTGACTAATAAAATTTGTAAAGATTCTGCAAGCAATAATAGCAACAGATTTCTCTCCGTGTGGCTTGAGTATTACATGTTATTTAGTCACATTATAGCATAACTTAGCAAAAAATAAAGTCCTATAACTAATATGTAAGTATAAAAATGTTTTCAAAAAATCGAAAATTTCAAAATTTTACATTTCTTATGGATTGCTTTTAAACTTTCTATATTTGAGTTTTTACATGTTATTTTGTCACATTTTAGCATAATTTTGCAAAAAATACTATTCTACAACTAAGATATAAATATAAAAATATTTTCAAAAACTTCAAAAATGGAAAATTTCCAAATTTCGCAATTTTTAATGAATAGCTTTTAAACTTTCTAAAATTGAATATTATATGTTATTTAGTCAGATTTTATCATAATTTTGCAAAAAATACTATCCTACAAGAAATATAAAAATATTTTCAATATCAAAAAATCGATACTAATTACTATATGAAGTTTAATTCAGTAGTATGTTTGGAGTCTCTGATTAATATTTTGACGTCAAAATAGTGCAATTCAAAATTATTTATCAAATCAATCTAATATTTTCAAGAAGTTCAGAAATATTGAAAATGCAAATTTTTTATGATTAAAATGATTTTGCAGGATGTCAAGAATTGTAAGTCACCTGTGATACAATACAAGCAAATTATGCCACTAGGCAAAAACTTATATGTTAAAACGTTTTTTCATTTTAACTCTAGATTTAACTTTAAGAGATGTTTTGAGCAATGTAAGGACAAAAGTTAACACGGTGTCTATTTTTGTTTAACAAAATTTCCTGCTTTGTCCAAATTTTTCACGGTTTATCTCTTTTTTGTCAAATTTAAATTTACTTGATTTTATCCATAAATAAATCTACAAATGGCTATAAAAATTTACATATTTTATGAAAATACTGTTTTCTTAAGTTCATAATTATAAATATAGATTATATTAGTATGCTGTCGTAGAGTTTTCTATTTCTACTAATACATTTAACTGGGTATCTACCAAACGGGAAACACTGTAAAAAGCTGGGAATATGCCGAACCGGGAATTTTCCTATGAAATTAAGAAAAAGTTTCATTATATTAATTCGCTTTTAAAAAATTGCTTTTTACTTTAATTTTTATTGATGTATAATATTTATGAAAACAGACCCGAGTCAAAATTTAAGCTGATTCAAATAGTAATATTTTCCTACTAAAATAGCTATAATGGTAACTAATTATTATTTTTTTCCGGTCAAATTAAATTCCCTTGCTATTTTCTGATTTTCCAGATTAGTAGACACACTTAAATGTATTGGTAGAAAATAAAACCCGTCGAAGACGGGTACGACAGCTAGTTAGTAATATTAATTTAACATTCTAAAAAATCGAAAAATTTGCTTATGAATAATTGTAAAAAAACTAATTGATATTAATGAAAAATACGGTTTTTTAAAATTTATTTTCTAAGAAAAGAAATTTTATTTACACTACCGTCCGTGAGTATCAGGACGCCCCCTTTTTTTCATGAGTGGAAAAATGCTCAAAACGTAAAAAATAAGAATGACAAAAGATTTTTCGTATTTTTTTCCTGAAAGCTGATGAAATTATGAAAAGACTGACACCTGATCGAAGAATTTTCGTTGACTATTCTGTCAGATACAGAAAAAATACTGGATTTTGCATGCTTTTCGTAATTTTGTAATTTCTCGAAAACTAATTAACTTTTTTTAGCGTTCTTGGTCTTGTTTCAATCTCTATTCAATGAAGAATCTAAATTAATTAATGGTATTGTGATATAAATTTTTCCAAAAAAATTTGAAACTGTGAAAGTCGGATAAAAAAATTTTGAAAAACAGATTGACACTTTTTCAACAACAAAAAATTTTTTTTAATTAAATAATTAAGTCATTAAAAAGCTTTTTTGAATTTTATTATATCTAGTAAATGAACATATTTTACATTGACCTTTTTGACACTTTAATATTCATGATAATTTTTTGAATTTTTTTAATCCTACTTTTACGGTTTCAAATTTTTTTGGAAAAATTTATTTTACAATACCAGTTAATAATTTAGATTCTACATTAAATAGAGATTAAAACAAGACCAAGAGCGCTAATAAAAGTTAATTAGTTTTCGAGAAATTAAAAAATTACGAAAAGCATGCAAAATCCAGTATTTTTTCTGTATCTGACAGAATAGTCAACGAAAATTCCTGGATCATTTGTCAGTCTTTTCATAATTTCATCAGCTTTCAGGAAAAAAATACGAAAAATTTTTGTCATTCTTATTTTTTACGTTTCAAGCATTTTTCCACTCATGAAAAAAGGGGCGTCCTGATACTCACGGACAGTAGTGTATTTTTATTTACTTTATTTATTATTCAAAAATTAATTTTTATAAATTTCGTATCATTTTTTTTCTAATTGGTTCAAATTTTTAATAATTCTTATTTGCTTTGTTATAATATTATTGCAAAAAAATTTTTAAATTGATTTATTTTTCACTATTTTATAGGATGTGAAATTTTTTCTCTTTGAATTTTTTTGACAAATTTAATTAAAATTATATTTTGTTTAATTATTGTTAGAAATAGAAAGAATTTAAAATTAAATTTAATATTTTCTTTTTCTAAGTCTGTTACGTTGGACAACAAAATTCATAATTTTCTTATAAATTCTAGAAATTGAATATTTTTATAGTACTTTTTATAAAATTCTCTGACAAAATATAAATAGATTTTATAGAAGATCATTCAATCTTTTTTAATGAAACTAGCTCCTCTGACGGCCGCAAGCGGCCGTCTACGGTGCTAGTTTTTATATGTCCATTGTCCAAGTCCATTATTTCATTAATAATAATATTCAAATTTTTTCAGTTAATAATTTGCTTATTTATATTTGAAATGTTGACGTTTTTTTTGACAATGCAAAATAAGATTTATTATGAGTACTTTCTCTTAACAAAAATAAAATTTATATATTCGCGCTCTTTTTAAATAACATACGACTGCAGCGCCACCTTCACATGTACAAACAATTTTAAAAATACCCTTCTATTAAGATTTTACATTCTCATTGCCCATTCTTTACTTCGATACTTTTCGATACATTCGACCTTTCCACTCCATGTCTTTTTTAAGAAAGGATATAGTTAATACCTAAGTCTTAAAATTAATATTTCTATTTTTTCTCACAAAGTAATGTGTGTTTTTAAAACAAAATTCCAAAATCCCGGTCAAGATCAAAATTTACTGTCATTTCCCGGTTTCCCGGTCCAGCGGCCACCCTGTATAAGTAAATCTAGATTCGTAATATTGCTTTTTAATAATATTAAGAAATATTTCAAAGCTATGTTGCACCATAAAGAAAGTAATCTTGATTTTATGGATGTTTTCCTCTTATATATATATGACATCAAAAGTAATAGTTTTCACATAAGAGAATTTCCTCTCGCATATTATTTTCCAATGATTTTCAATAGAAAGTTTAAAAAGATTTTGAATGACAACTTGTCGAAGAAAGATTTTGTTTATTTAATAAGATAACATTTTTAGGCTTAAAGCCCCATTTAATAGGTTTTTGTATTGTTTTTAAATTGTTTTTCTACCAGGTTTTGTGGTGTTCTAGATTTAAGCAAATTAAATTCCGTAATATTGCTTTTTAATAATGTTAAGAAATATTTTAAAGCTAAATTGCAATAAGAATATTATTTACAAAATGTTAAGAAATGAAAATGATAAGTTAAAACAATTAATTGTTATAATTTTTATAACATTTAATTTTTTAGTGATTCATCAGAACTTTAAAAAATAGTTTGAATTTTTGATAGAAGGTGAATTATTATTAATTAAATAATAATGGTTTTATTACAAATTAATTAAATTAATCTTTTTCTCTTGTTCAGAAAAAATATTTTGGTCCTATCTTGTTGGAAATGGTTTTTTACATTCTCATCACATGAGACGGTATTAGATTTGGTGGAATATTGACTTTGCTAATTTTATGAAATCTTTGCGTTTTGAGGTGCCCTGAATCTACTAAAAATATTTTCCAATTTAAAAAAATAACAAATTTATCTAATTAAATAAATAAAAATAACTACACTCAATAACAAATTTCTATTAAAATAGGACAATAAGATGGATTGACAGATGTTTATCCGCACACCAAAAACCAGAAGAACAAAGTATTTTTCCAATAGTTCAAGGAGGTCTCAATACTGAGCTGAGAACAAAATGTGCCCAGCAATTAATAGAACGTAAAGTTAATGGATATGCTATCGGCGGATTAAGGTTATCATAATTTTTAATTAACTATAAAAAGAAGTAATTTTTTATTTTGTTTTACAAGCATAAAATAATTTATATTTACATACAACAAGGTTACCAGAACAGGATCGTAAATATATAATATGAATTTTGAAAATTTTAGTGGAGGTGAAAGTAAGGATGAATTTTGGAAAATGGTCCATCTTTCTACTGATATTCTTCCCAAGAATAAACCACGATATTTAATGGGAGTTGGATTTGCTGTTGATTTAGTTGTATGTTGTGCGCTTGGTGTCGATATGTTCGACTGTGTCTTCCCGACAAGAACAGCTGTTAGTATTTTTCAAGATTCTTTTCATCATTGTTGAATACTTTTATCATTGAAAAAAATAATTATAAACTTTTTCGTTAATTTTTTCCAGCGATTTGGATGTGCTCTGGTTCGACATGGACAACTAAATCTAAAGCAAGAACAATACAAATATGACAAGAGGCCAATAGACGAGAAATGTAATTGCAGCACTTGCAAAGAATACACGAGAGCATATCTTCATCAAATTGCTACAGTGGAAACTGTAGCTTGCCATTTGCTCACAGTGCATAATATTGCTTTTCAATTAAATTTGATGAAAGATATAAGAGAAAGCATAAAAGCACAAACTTTTCCTGAATTTGTGCAAGATTTTATGTCAATAGTGTATCCAGATAAAACTTATCCGACGTGGGTTCTTGAAGCTTTAGAGGCTGTAAATATTAATTTGTCCTGATGAATATATCAAAGTTTTTTAAGTCAGTTTGACACTTATTTTAATTTCCTTTTCCTTTAAATATTTATTACCTACTACAGGGAGTTCTACCAAATTTTCAACTTGCGAATCATTCATCGGCCGATCATGGTTGGTAGGCAGATAGTAAAGTTACTTCAAAATTTACGGAATAAGAGTTTGTAAGTTACAGAAAAATTTATCTCAAATATAAATATAATCTATATCTATGGGTAATGAGTTGAAAAGTTACATTAAAAATTAGACCAGATTTAAACATACCTTAAAACTTATTCAAAGACTATAATTAAACTCTGTGTGGTCGCTCGCACGCGGCATTGTGCCATTGTCCTATTGTTCCTTAAAAACAAATATAGTTGTTTGATAAATTTTTTTACATGTTTAACGTTTCAAAGTTTGTATTGTAAAGAGTTAAATATGTAGTATAGTTGTTATCTTAAGACTAATCTATTATTGTTTTAAACACCTGTGTAAAGGTAATGATATGAATTAACATAAAATATACAAAGTGCCATTCCAATTTTAGTTCAGAATTAGTTAAAAAAAATACTATAAAGCAATCGTCAATTATTGAAAAGTTTTAAATGTATGTTATTAAAAAAACCAGCATAACGTTAAAAGTTTTAAAGTGACTTGAAGGAACTGAGACGAAGAACACAGGTATCATTATTCACATTTCAGTTATGAATCATGCACATTTGCACTTCATTGTAAATAATAGAAACATACATTTAGAAGTTCATTTGTTACCTTAAAAAAACTTTCTCACTCCGATAACAAATATAAATGTATTATAATTTACAGGCAACAGTTTTTAAAAATCATTTTCTACTCTGGATACAAAGTGATTCAATTACGATTTATTATCAATTCTACACATAATGAATGCATCTATTTTTGATCCTGTACAAACTGTGCAGTTCCTCACGTTATTTACTTATATGAATAGATTAAGCGACTTGTTTTACGCTCACCATTTGATAAAAGAGGAAGGTAAGAGCCAACCGTTTACAATCGTAAACACCTTTTACGAATATCTTAATAAATCAAAAAACGAAACAGAGCTGAAGGAACAAATTATTCGTAAGTTGTTGGAAGGCAGTGATCTCTATGGAGGACAGGACAACGAGACCCTTGACATGGAATATGTCAACCGAACCTTCGACTACATAATAAGTAATGCTGTCTTCTCGCAGAGTGGCAATATTTATGGGTATTTAGCCGAAATTGTGAGTACTTCGAAAAGCTTGAAATTGTCGGTTTTTAGACAAACCGCATTGGAACGCCTCTCTTACTTGCGAAGTTTAAACGACGATGGAGACGTTTCGAATCTGACTCAACTGTCGACTATCAAAATTGCCGAAAACCTTCTGTGGCCACTGCTGCCCGATGCGTCCCACGACATGGACGTCGTCAGTGTCAAGTACCTGTATGCGCTAGCCGGACATAGGCTTGCTCAATCCGCACAGATGAACATGTCCGAAGTCTCTTTTTGGAAGTGCGCGACTCTGGCCATGGCTATGGAAGCATCGGCAATTGGGGACGAACTTCCCAAATCTGTTTTGCAAATGTTCGCTCTTCCAGCATTACTCTACTATGCTCACAAAGAAACAGCAAAAATAAGCCGGCACCCTATGAAACAATTGATAAAAAATGAAGACTTTTGGTCCGACGCGTTCTCTACCTTGTTCACTTACTTGAGTTCAACATTCGAAGATATTCGTCAAGAAGCACTTGCCACCAATTCCCTCTATCAATTTCACCTCGAGATGTCCAAATTCAAGAATCGAACAGTCGTTGCCAGGGACGTATTACACAAGGAGTGCAGCTACCTCAATGACAGTTATTTAGAATCCCTAATTGATGACTACAAAACCTATTCATCAAGTACTCGTTGCCACAAACTTGCAAAATTGCTACCTAACCTTGAACTAGTCTACGAAGCACAATTTCATTCTATCAAAGAAAAATATCGTCTAATGGAATTGGACCTCATTCGATCCGCATTTGATCGATTTCCTCATATTCGAGACCGTATAAATTCAACAGACGCAATTGTTCATAAGAGTTATCCAGAAGGTGATTTTATTTGCTATATGTGTGTCATAATACCACCAGAATACAAACCAAATGTCCATCTCTTTGGAATTTTGCACAATGATCAGGTAGAATTTTTCGCTTTGGAACAAAATGAAACTAATGTCACTTTGTTGCTGCAGAAAGGTTGTAAAGAGGAGTTTAATAAAAGAGTTGGTCTACCTTTAGACACTGATTTGGAAATTTATATTAATGCCCCACCATTCAAAAAATCTAAGGAAAATTTTAATTTTTTTGTAGAAAAGTTTGCAGAAATGAGAGCGGCAGAATTTAAAAAGCAGCTGTTTAATTATGGATATGGTGAAACGAGTATGGAGAAATTTTTCGATATTTTAAAGGCGTTTATTCCTTTTTATCATTGTATAAGCTACGCAGTGGCTGGTGAGCAAGATATGGCAGCTTTGAGTTGCATTGGGGATGTAGTTGCTTTAATACCTTTAGCCGCAGTTTTTAGCGTCGGATTCAAGATCAGCAGCGTGACAATTAGTCGTTTTCTTATAACTGCCGAACTCTCTCTAAGAAGTTACACTTTGCGACAGGCGATTCTCTCAACAATGACCATTGGTTTACGAAAAGTCGCCACTGGTCTCAGTGACACATTTACAAAAGTTGTTTTCACCAAACAAATGTTCAGATCACTGTCTGTTGGTGTAATTCGAACGCTGGATCCTGGATTTGAACTTGTTGGTAAATTGACTGTTCGCGGCAGTGCTTTCATAGGTAAAGTCATGAACAATGCGTTTAAGCGACTGTCGAAAAACTTTCCAACTTTAAACTTCAAGTATTCAAAATTCGAAAGTATTTGGCTGCACCTAACGGGACAAGGTGTAAAATCTGCGGATAATTTAAGAATTGTTTCCGTAGCAGAAACTCAAATAGAAGGACGTGAAGTATTTAGATTTATCTACCCTGGAGGAACGAAACCATACGGCCCAAAGTTCATCGAGTTGTCCAGAGGATACGCAGAATTAAGACATTTGATTGGTTTTGAGAAGGAGGTTCCCGTTGTCACGTCAAGAGTGTCCAAACGAGGCAAGGTATTTTACAGAAGAATTAATTTACAAACAGAAGAACCATTTGGTCTTGAACTGAAATTGAACAAGCAGACTAAGCTTGAGAATGCAAAGCAACCTTTTCGACAACATATTTTTAAGATAAAAACAGAAGGTTTGGGTGGTTTAGGAGCACTTGGTATTCGAAGGTCGGAAAGTATTAAAGAAGCCAGCGAAATGTTAGTAAATTACAGAATTGGTGTTTCAAAACGTGATGCTACGAGAGAAATGAAGCATTACATTTTGTCGACTGACAGTCCAACTACAGTAGATGATCTTATGAATATTGAATTTTTAAATTTTAATACGTTTAAAAGAGATGAATTTCACAATATTTTAGAAAGTTACAAAACAAATCCTGTCGACGAAACATATTTAACACAATATTTATCAACTCCAACTTATGCTGTATTTGCTCTAGATTGGGTTAGGAATGGGCGTATTAGTCCCATTTATAATGAATATTATGTACGTGATGTAAAAACAATGGAGCATCTTTTGTTTAGCAATAGAAAAACTAAAAGTTCGACTATGTCAAAAAACAAGATTGCAGAATTGTACGGACAGAAGTATTTCTATGAAATGAATGAACTTATTGAGAATGCAGTGAAGATGTACTTTCTGGAGATATCAAGAAAGGCCTACGATTTTCAAGACTACTATGCAGTTTTTGCTTGGAGGCACAGGAAATATGAGACATTACTTGCAGAATCAATAGAGACAAAGCACTTGCATGAATCATTATACAGATTGGCAGTGAGAGCTTCCACTGATGAATTTAAGCATAAAGTTTTATACCATTTCGATATAAAAGACCGCTTACCAATGGACACTGATCTATCACAGATGGTCGGAAAAATTGTAACCACTAAAAGTTTCGTCTTATCTGTAGGTGATGAGTTGTCTTTACTTGAAAGATTTTTTTATAATTCTAATAGGTTAACTGTTAATAATATGCAGCAAATTTTTATCTATAAATCAAGTATAGATACATCTTGTTTAACAGTAGATTTACATGATGTAATGCCAATGAGAAATCCATTTACTGTCATTCTTCCTGATATTCAGTTTGAAATAAGAAATGTCGAGACGAATGTTATTTATGGTTATGATGTAGTGTTTCTTGAATTATTTAATTTACCTACTAAAAAAGAAATAATGATTGCTCGATGTATGGATAAAATCTACGGAAAATAAGTAGATAAGAAGAGGTATTAAATAGTGAATAAAATGATGATAATTGTTGACTCTATTATTTGAACTAATGTTTATAAATAATTATATTTAAAAATATAAAGCCTGAAATAAAATATTTCAAAGAAAAGGTAAGACAAGACAAAAGACATTTTTTTAACAATATGTATTCTTAAAGCAGTTTTGCTAACTTAATAAACATTTTTTAATTTCTTAAGGACTAAATAAAAAATTGTACAACTTATGGACAAATTTTCGTTTTGTCATTATCTTAATATCAGTAGCGTACATTGAATTCGAATCTGTACTAATTGAGTCTCAATCTTTTAATGGAGATAATGAAAATTATAACTTTATGATGATTTGTTGTGCAACTTTTCGATACAAACACTCAGTTGTTGAAGTCTGTGTAAAAGGTGACGCATATTAGAACTTGATTGACGAAATCCAGACTTGTCGCCACCAAAATCTTGTCTTTGTCCCAGTTCAAAGTGGAGTTTCGCTAACCGTTCTTGTTGCTCTCGTATTTCTATCATTTGCTCCATACTACAGTCTTTTCCTGAAGAAGCATTGAATTTCAGTTCGACAAATTTAATTTTAGCATCCAAGGTAAATAATAATCATATGGATGGATAATATCCATTGGATATATAATATTAATATATTGGTTTCATATAAGATTAGTTAAAGTGGACATATTCTAACATGTTCTTGTTAGATACAACGGATTGTATTTAAAAATATTTATTTATATTTTTCTTATTGCATAAATTTGAATAATTTGAAAAGAAGAGTGCTTACCGAAGGCTCGTAGATTTCCACTGTGAAAATCTTCAAGAAGCTGCAGCAGGGCTTGTTCCATGCGTCTCACATCGGGTACCTCTGACAAAAAGCAATGGTGCTTGCAAGGAACCTTGGCTTTACAAGACAACACCAATGCGAAAACAAGTACTACTTAACAGAAACTCAAAGAAATAAAAACTTTCTAAAAATAAACTATAATAAAGCTTAAGGTATTCCAGAATAAAATAGTTTAGGATATTTTATTCTAGAGAATGACATTTTCAAGATAGTCTTACTGTGCTATAGTATAACAAATGGAAATACTTTATGCATAGTGTGCATTGACTTTCCATTGAAACTGTCACATGAAATCAACTTAAAAGTAAGAATTATATATGTACTTTTCCACACAGATCAATATTTTACTTTATCAGTATATGATCTTGTTTGAAAATGACTAATGACTGATCAATGCATCATAAAAAATTAATATATTAAAACTTGATTCGTTTGTAATATTTTAGAATATAATAATGTGGATCAGTACATCATAATTGTAGCAGTTGACAAAAAGTAGAAAACACTTAATACGTGCAGTAATAATAGTTGAAAAAGCGTATAACCATTATCTACTTGACAAGACTAAATTACCTTTCTGCTGTTTACCTATTCTTGGAATCTCGGGTCGAGCTACTTTCGGTTTTTCTTTCTCATTTAGATAAATTAGTCGAGATTGACTAATCGTGTGAGTTGAAGAATTAACAGCCCTACCGGAGGCCATTGAACCTTGACTAGTAGTTGCTTGTCCCGAACTTGCTTTGCTAATTACTGGCGATGTCTGCATATTATTTTCCCAAAGAGTTTGCTGCTGCAAATGAACAGTAAGTGTATAATTTAATATAATATAATTAATATAATATAATCCCATTTAATATAATAAATTATGTTATATCAAGTGGAATCTGACAAATAAATGGTAATTTCGAACATCTATTTATATGGCTTTAAGGTATTTTTAAATTTAACTCTAAACTAAATTGTGATTGTGAATATAGAAAATTTTATATCCTATTCATTGACCAAAACTGGTTCCATTTATTTTGTTAAAGCACCGACGTTTCGGCCTCTGATCGAGAGTCATCAGCGATACTTCTTCTTTTCTAATCAAATCAAATGAACTAAAATGTGAGTTTTTAAGAGAAATTTCTTGTTGCAAAAACGAAAAGATGCCCAAAAGCATATCTCTTCTCTTTCTATTATAAGAAAAGTAAAAAAATTAAAACTTACTGAAATTGAAGAATTTTGTGTATCATTTTTATTGCGTCGGTTTGCTGATCTGGCAGGAGTTGAAGGAGGTGTTGCTTCTCCACCTTGACTTGATCTTTCCTCACCGTCCTCTTCCTGCACTAATTGTTGCAATTCACAGCCAGACTCTTCATTCATTTTTGAATCTATTAAAAAAAAAATACTTTCATTCACTCAAGAGATTATAACTGTTATTATTACAAAACATAAAATCGATCACTCCGAGTCTTCGATTTCTTCATGTTTTACAATAATTAAAAATTTCAGAGTGATAAAATTATTTTTTTATATTATAAGAATATTGATACTTTAACTTCTTCAAAATTACTTTCATTAATTTCATCACTTCAATTAAATTACTATTTTCTAGAATTTTTAGCTAAAATTCTTCTTTACACCAATTATTTTTAGTAATTTTTGAAAATGTTATTTTTTGAGAATTTTTAAATCCATTTTTTTTACATTCAATTTTACCATAAAATTTCGATTATTTGGAAATTCTCCAATTAAATATAAATTAGAAAATAAAAATTTTAAATATTTTAAAGAAAATTCAATTAAACTTTTTCAAAAAAATGAATTCTATAGAATTGTTAGTTAGAAGTATGAAAAATTCAGATTTTCAAAGATTTTAATTTGAACAGTTTTTTTCATTATCTAAAATTTTAACTGAAATTCATTTTTAAATAAACTTTTATTTGAACGTCTTACGAGAATTCAATCATTTAAAAACAAAAATAAATAATTTAGTGAATAATTAAATATTTCTTAAAATTGAATTCTTATAAAGAGCTTTAGGAAAATTTTTTTAAATAATTGAATTCTTGCGAAGAATTTTAATAAAATTTTTATGAATAATTACATTTTTCGAGAAATTCGATTAAAATTGTATTAAAAATAATAATTGAATCTCTGTATAAAGTTTTATTATTTGTGAAAATAATTTATGGGTAGGTGGTCACTTTTTCTAAAAAATATTTTCTAATCCTGTTTGTCTAAAAAAAAACAATTTCTAATGAAATATGTTTTCTAAAAAAAGTTTTTTTAACAAGTTTTGATTTCTAAACAAAAATTTTCTGAAAAGTTATGATTTCTGATATTTATTTTCCTAAAATTTGAAAATTTCCATAATTTTGATAAAAGTTAGAAAATTGTTTTAAGAAAAACTAAGATTAAGAAATAAAAATTATTTTGCATTTTTTCTGTTTCTTAATCACAATTTTGTTTATAAAATTATAAGTTTCTTTTTAAAAAAGAAGAAAAATTTTTTAATAAAATTACTATTTTTTATCACAATTTATTAACAAAATTCTGTTTTTCTTGGAAAAAAAATAATAATTTGCATCATTTTTATACTAAAAGTTCCAAAATTAATTTATTAATAAAACACTTTTACAGAAAATTTGAAATATCTTTAGGAAAAAATCCCTATAATTTCTATTTCTTAATTACGATTTTTAATTTCATTTTTAACTTTTTTTAAAATTTTGTTAAAAAATTTGCATAGTTTCTATTTTTTATTATAATTTTTTAATGAAATCTCAAGTATTTATTTTTAAAGAATTAAAAAATTTTCGTAAATTTTATTTTCTAATCATACCTATACTTATTGGTCGTCATTACAAAAATTGAATATGGTTAGAAACATTTTTTTTTGAAAATTGTCTTTATAAGAAAAAAAAATTTTTAGACAATGACCTTTATTAGAAGAAAGAAAATTAGAAAATCACCTTTATTAGAAAAAAGTTTTTTAGAAATTCACCTTTATTAGAAAAAAAATTTTTAGAAATTCACCTGTATTAGAAAAAAAATTTTTAGAAAATAAAAAATTAGAAAATACGTTTTAGAAAAACTGTACCCCAATCTAATTTATGAATAAATTTATTATAATAATAATTGAAATTCTGCCATGAGTTTTATTATTTATGAAAATAATTGAATTGCTAAAAAGAATTTTATTATTTATAAAAATAATTGAATTATTACAAAGAAATTAGTTTAAAAAATCGGTAAATAATTAAATTCCTATGGAATGTGTATTATTTATGAAAATAATTAAATGTTTGTGTACAATTTTATTAAAATTTTTGAAAATAATTGACTTTTGGAGAAGAATTTTATTATTTATAAAAATAATTCAAATTTGACGAGGATTTAAAAAAAAATTTATTATAATTGAATTTCTGCGAAGACTTTTATCAACTTTTATTACTTTTAAAAATAATTGAATTTCTGCAAACATTTGTAACTTCTCTAAAATTCAATTTTTTTTAGTTTTCATCAACTAAAATTCTTCTATAAATCCATTATTTATAATAATTAATGTAATATATTATTAAAAAATTTAACTAATTTCAGAATAATTTGAATTATTAAAATTTTTCTAAAATCTAAGTTCTTTAAAATTTCTTTTGAATTTAGTTGAGTTCATTCAATTAAAACCTCTTCAAGTTTATTTATTTATGAAAATTGTAAACGCAACTCTTAAAATTCAATTTTTTTGAAATATTTAAGTAAAATTATTCTTTAAATAATTTAAAAGTAATAATTTTAAAATAATTCTTCAAGAAATTTTCTTCAGAAATAGAAAAAATAAAATAAAAAATTTAATTTTTTCCAGTAAAAATCTCTGACTTAATTAATTCTAGTTTCTCTATTTTCCTCAAAAAATAATGTTGAAAATATGCTTATTTGTTTAAAACAAAAGACAATATCTTTAAAAATTGCATAGAGGCGACAATGACAAACAAATTTTGAAGATATGTAAATTGTATGAATAATAATAATAATAATAATAATAATAATAATAATAATAATAATAAATATTTTAATTGTCAATGTGTTTCTATAACTTTTTTCTTTTGCATAATTCTTCAAAAATGTTTTGGGACAGTAATTTTATGATACTAAGAAACAAATTAAGTGAAAAAAAATAAAAATTGGTTTACATACTTGAAATCCTTGATGAAATCAAAAACTAATCATGAATTAAAAAATATATATAATCAATCCGTTAATGTTTGGAGACCTGACGCTCTTTTGACAATTAATATAAATGGATTTCTATTTTTTTATTTTTAGTCTTAAAATGACTTAACTTCTTTACTAAATAAATTAATATTTAAAATCTCGGTCTAAAAAATAATATTATTAGGGATTTCTTATGAAAATAACTGTAATTAGTATCTTATTAAAAACAGTAGCTAAATACTTGCATGACGTGAGAAAAGTGTAAAAAAGTATCAAGTCACGTGAGTCTGAGGTCTGTCATTCTTATTGGCAAATAGATGTTAAAAATTCATTGAAATTTCTCCATTCATTAGTGTAATATTAAACTATTGTTTTTTTCATCGCATTCTCAGCATGTAAAATTACAAAAGTTTTTACAGTGTAATGAAACTATAATATATTATTAACATTTTGACATACAATACAAAATCGTCAAAATCTCTACTTTGTCAGCAAAATTTCATACTGAATTAGGTAAAATTAAACCAAATCCTGTAAAAATGTCATTGAAAAGCTTTTTCTTTACACACTTAGTTTGTAAATTGACATTAACATTTTGACAGTAAAATGTTTATATAACCTCTTAAATTTTGAAGTTTGTTCAATTTTAAATAAATCTGGTATGAAAGTTGAAGAGAACTGAATAATTTGAAACATCCATATTAAAAGCAAATAATATTAATTACCTTTTCCTTTATACTTGCACAAATGAAAATGTTTAACTTTTCTTATTTTGAATATCTGTTGACATTCTGTCACTTTCTGTTCACACCCATTTTAAACAATAATAGAATGTCCACAATGGCTCTGTTCATAATAAGGTTCTTTCAGTAGATCAGCGAGATATTTCGAGTTCGAGTATGACGTCAGAAAGTTGGAGAAGAAAGAAACCGTTTTGCGTTGCGTTTTGTAAATTGTAACCATATCATAGTAATAATGTGTAAGCACCTTTAAAGTCTTACTCGCCGGCCAATAGGCATTGTAGATTCAACCTTTATATATTTTATTTCCATGAAAGTTGGCGGCGAAATTTCATCTTGTGAATAGGTCTTAAATCGGATAACAAGTTCTTTTCAGGTGTAGAGAAACTTGCGTATGGTATGTTGATTTTGATAGTTTTACAAATCCATTAACATCTTCGAAAATAATTGTCTATTATGTTAAATTTTTAGTAAAAAATTGAAAGTATTTGTACCTGGAAATTTATTCACAAAAATTTTTATTCAATAAACTGTTAAAACATGCTTTATTTTTATTGTTGTTTTGAGGTTACGTCGCGAGTTTATTTTAAATGTCACTTGCATTAGAGGCGAATTTGTTTAAATTTATTTATTATTTTTTTACGTAAACTTTTAATTAGTAGTTTATTTACAAAGCCTAAAGTACTAATTATACATTTTTTCTTATTTTATTTATTCTTTATTGTTTCAAGTTCTTGTTTGGGTAGTGTTTGTTAGTGTTGAAATTTTGTTAGAACAATGTAACCATGTTAGATTTTACTTGAATTTCTTTCAAATTTACACTATATTTAATTAAATTCTGTATTTAATTTTGTGTCAAAAAACGTAGGACTAGTTTTTAAATTATTGCAATATATATTGTTCATTCAATGAAATTTTTTTCACTCTTACATTGAACTTTTTCATTTGTAAAAATATCTAGAAATTCATATTTAAATAAGCACATTTTTTCTTTAAAAGCATAACTCTTACATATTTCCGTAATTTTTTGAATTTTAACGTAAACAAAATATTTTGACTAATTATGTCGTTCTTTGAAAGTGGCAAATTTGCAGCAAAGTTCTAAGTGCTGAAATTGTTTCTTAAATTCTAAACCTTTAAGTTTATTCGTAGTTAAAAATTTTAAATATCATTTCTTTTATCTAATTCATTTTCAACTCGTAAAAACGAAAATAAGTTTTTTTTTATTGGATGTTTTGATACTTTTGCAATTTCCAAAATCTTTTTTTATCATATATCATGTATAATTTTTCTTTATTTGAGGAGCAAGTTTTCAAAAGTTGATAAATTCATTTTAAAAAAAAATCGAGATAAACAAATTTAATAATTTAAAGATCTCACAAATCGACCTGTCACTGTTAAATTTAGAATTTAAAAAAATTTATTAACAACGAATTTTCAAATTAAAAACTTTTTGACATAACCAGGATGACCTGTAATTTTTATGTTTTTTATTAGAAAAACATTACCAAAACCTTTAAATCACTTAATTATGTAAGTTTAATTAAAAACAGAACGTTATAAATATAAAAACATTGTTATAATTATTAAATATTACAAATTTTGTATTTTAAAATTAACTGTAGTGGTTATGTGAAAAAAGTCATTTGTTTCAATTTCTAAATAATAAGAAAATATGGATATATATGTATAAATTTTGTAAGCTTGCTCCTCATTTATAATTTCTTGAATATATAAGTTTAATATTTATTATTTTAGAAAAAAAATGATGTAAAATGTGATTTGTTTTTAGTAATTCATCAAAATGGTGAAAATAATGAAATCTGGGAAGGTGGTGCTCGTCCTGAGCGGGAGATACGCAGGACGAAAAGCCATCGTCATGAGGAATTTTGATGAAGGAACATCGGAGAAACAGTACGGTCACGCCATGGTGGCTGGTATTGACCGATATCCAAGAAAAGTACACAAACGTATGGGCAAAGGCAAACTTCATAAACGCTCCAAGATAAAGCCTTTCGTTAAGGTAAATATCACAATTTATTGCCGATATTTTGCGAGTACAACTCTTTCAAATTCCTCAAATTACTGGCTATTTACATTTTTCCTTCTTTTCATAACTTTTCTTCCCTTTTTCTGAAATTTATTTATTTTCAAAATAATATATCAGGGTAATATATCCTCTAAATCAATTCTTTTTAATAATAATAATTAAATATATGGGGCATTCTCAGTGTAATTTTCACTCAAAATTTTTTTTTGATTGAAACAATTTTTTTCCAATTCTATATGAAAAATAAGTAAATACGTGTTTTTTAATTTTTTTTATTTGATCAAAATTATAAAAGTTATGGTTTTTTTTAGATTTAACGTTTTCAGATGCACAGGACTTTTGAAACGCTTTTTTCTCTGTTAAACTAAAAAATAAAAAATTATATAATATATGGAAATTATTTATTTTTTCATGAATATTTCAAATATGTAATAAAAAATAACATTAATAAAGCGAAAACATTAAATAAATTGAAATTTCGTCTAAAATGTGACTTTTCTCAAAAGCGAAGTAATTGATTTTCGATTTTTTTCTTTCATTACAACCACTGAAAAATAAAGAAATTTTCCCCACTTATGCCAAAGTGGTGTTCGTTTTCTTTTGTTTTTGAAGGTTAATTTTTTAAAAAGTGTAAAAGTCGAATAAAATTCTGTGCATCGACTGACATATTTTAAAATATAATTTGAACCCTGAAGAACACCACTTTGGCATAAGTGGGGAAAATTTCTTTATTTTTCAGTGGTTGTAATGAAAGAAAAAAATCGAAAATCAATTACTTCGCTCTTGAGAAAAGTCACATTTTAGACGAAATTTCAATTTATTTAATGTTTTCACTTTATTAATGTTATTTTTTATTACATATTTGAAATATTCATGAAAAAATAAATAATTTCCATATATTATATAATTTTTTATCTTTTGGTATAACATAAAAAAGTGTTTCAAAAGTCCTCTACATCTGAAAACGTTAAATCTAAAAAAAACCATAAATTTTATAATTTTGATCAAATAAAAAAATAAAAAAACACGTATTTGCTTATTTTTCATATAGAATTCGAAAAAAATTGTTTCAATCAAAAAAAAATTTTGAGTGAAAATTACACTGAGAATGCCCCATATATTAAAAAATTCAATTAATTTCAAAAGAATTCGAATTAAAATTGTCCAAAAAAATTAATTTCGCAGAATTGTTAATGAAAAGTATTAAAAATTCAGATTTTCAAAGATTTTAATTTTAAACCTTTTCAAAAATTCAATTCTTTTTAGAGTTTTTAACTCAAATTCTTCTCTAAATCAATTATTTTTAATAATTAAATATATATATATATATATATATATATATATATATATATATATATATATATATATATATATATATTAAAAAATTCAATTAATTTTAAAAGAATTGGAATTAAAATTTTCCAAAAAATTAATTTCGACAGTTAATGAAAAGTATTACAAATTCAGATTTTCAAAGATTTTAAATTGAAACCTTTTTAAAATCTAATTATTTTTTAGAGTTTTCAAATTAAATTCTTTAAACGAATTATTTTTAATTCAACTAAATTAAAAAGAATTTGAAATTTTTAAAAAATTAAATTTATTATTAATTTCTAATTAGATTTATTCAAAAAGGGTCGTCCATAAATTACGTAAGACATTTTGGGGGAAGGGGTGGGTCTGCTAAATCTTACGAACCGTAGAAAAAATGGCGCTAATGTATGTAAAAAATCTTACAAAGGGGGGTGGGTGGTCAAATTTTCCAAAAAAAATGACTTACGTAATTTATGGACGGCCCCAAAGTCAAATTTTCTAAAATTTAAAATTAAAACCCTTAGGAATTGAATTATTTATAAAAATTGTAAACGCAACTCTTATAAAATTTAATTATTTTAAAAATTTTTAAGTAAAATGTTATGTCAATCAAAAAAGTCACAAAAATTCAAGTCTGTTATGAATTCTCTAAATATTAAATTTTTTCCAGTACTTTAAACAAAATGACTTTTCCCTGATTTTCCTGATCTGTGGCAACCCTGTATATCTTTTTTAAATTTTGAACGAAATATTGTCTTAAATAATTTTGTGACAACATTGATCAAAGCTCAGAAATTACAATTTTTATCGTAGAAAGAATAACTATATAATCACTATAAAATAAACTTTTGTTTTCAATGTAAAAATAAATTGTTAAATTATAACAACTGGTTTTAATTTCGAATAAATTTTAGGTAATAAATCTTTCTTATTTTAATACTGAAAGACGGGTTTGTTCTAATTTGACTTCTTTTTAAAGTGTTAAAAGTGAAATTACAGGGTGGCCACTTTTTTTGTAAAAAAAAATTCACGGTCATTTCTCGGTCATAAATTATTTTTCCCGGTCATAAATAATAACTCTGAAAATAAATTTTTTTATAAAAAGATTGAAAGAATTTCCTGATTTTTAGACAAAACTTTGACTTTTTCCCAAACCCTAAAAATATTTTAGTTTACTCTAAAAATAATTTTGAACTTAAATAGATTTTTTGAAATAAATATTTAATTATTATCCATTATTTTTCCATATAGTAGGTATTTAAATTTCAAAAAAAAATTCAAATTTCAAATCCTTTAAATTTGAATAATTTTTAAGAATTGCTACTGCAACTTATTAAAAATTATTTTCAAAATTTCAATTCAATTATATTCTAGAAATAACTAAAATATTTCTAAAATCCACTTGTTTATAAGACAATTTCATGAAATATTGAATAATTTGAAAATTTTTCAATTAAATATTACATATTTAAAAACATAACTAATTTGAAAAAATGTGAATAAAAATATTTTTAAAGACTAAATTATTCAGAATTTTTAATTAAAATCTTTTAAAATTCAACTTTTCTAAAACTTCAATTTGAAATTTTTAAAATTCAGTCTATAATAATATTAGTAATATTAATTTAACATTCTAAAAAATCGAAAAATTTGCTTATGAATAATTGTAAAAAAACTAATTGATATTAATGAAAAATACGGTTTTTTAAAATTTATTTTCTAAGAAAAGAAATTTTATTTATTTTTATTTACTTTATTTATTATTCAAAAATTCATTTTTATAAATTTCGTATCACTTTTGTTCTAATTAGTTCAAATTTTTAATAATTCTTATTTGTTTTGTTATAATATTAATTGCAAAAAATTTTTAAATTGATTTATTTTTCATTATTTTATAGGATGTGAAATTTTTTCTCTTTGAAATTTTTTTGACAAATTTAATTAAAATTATATTTTGTTTAATTATTGTTAGAAATAGAAAGAATTTAAAATTAAATTTAATATTTTCTTTTTCTAAGTCTGTTACGTTGGACAACAAAATTCATAATTTTCTTATAAATTCTAGAAATTGAATATTTTTATAGTACTTTTTATAAAATTCTCTGACAAAATATAAATAGATTTTATAGAAGATCATTCAATCTTTTTTAATGAAATATAGTTAATACCTAAGTCTTAAAATAAATATTTCTATTTTTTCTCACAAAGTAATGTGTGTTTTTAAAAACAAAATTCCAAAATCCCGGTCAAGATCAAAATTCACTGTCATTTCCCGGTTTTTCCCTGTCCAAAAAAATTCACTGTCATTTCCCGGTTTCCCGGTCCAGCGGCCACCCTGAATTATTACTGATTAAAACAAATTTTAAATGTTTGGTTTTAAATATTTTTCAAAAATTTATTTTTTAGTTGGATTTTTGTTTTTACATTTTTATGAATTTTGACAATAACAAAGTTGCCGCAGGTCAGGAAAATCGGACAAATTAGAAAATTTTATCCAAAGTAGTGGAAATATAGCAAATTTTTAGAAATGCTACAAAAATTCTGGTTTATCGTGTCCTAAGAAAATATTGAAAACCTTAAATTATCCTTAAATTATCTTTTTCATCTTAAAAATTAAAAAAAAAAATACTTAAAGAGTTAAAGTTTGCAATTTTTGTGAAAAAATTTAATTCTTGTATTTGAATTTATTGAATTCTCGAATTACTTTTTAAAAATTATAAAAAAAAATAATTGATTAGAGAAGAATTTTAGTTGAAAATTTCAAAACAATCGGAGCTCTGTTTTGTACAAATTTTCATTTTATGTATTTTCACTTAACTAAATTTTATATAACAAAATATGCGAAAAAATGATTTTTCAAAATAATTTATTAAAAAACTTAATTATAGATTGAATCAATTTCAAATGTAACCCCATCTAGATTTCAATTTATCAAATCTTAATTCCTTTAAATTTCCATTAATAGAAGTATTAATATGCACTAATTTTGAGGCATATGATTATTTTTATTTTTACGAAATATTATTTAACAGAAATTCAATTTGAGTAATTTTTTATATTACATAACTTTCACTTATCCAGAATTTAATTGGACAAAATTTCTATTTAATACATTTTTTATTTGTCAGTATGCTGGAAATGTTATTGAATAGAATTTCTGTGGTCAAATTGTCATATAGGCAAATTTTCACCTTAATTACCGACATCTCAAACTTACAAAAGTTTATTTAACCTTAAGACCAGAACTTTAAAGTTTATTAAATTTACTTAAAAACTCAGTTATTCTGTTATTTTCTTCGTGGTATAAAATTGAATTAATTTTACTAAGTACAAACTTCTTTTACAGATTTTAAATTATAATCACTTGATGCCCACTCGATACACTGTGGATTTGCAGCTCGATAAAGTTGCACCCAAAGATTTGAAAGATCCAATGAAGAGGAAGAAGGTGCGATTCCAAACTCGAGTAAAATTTGAAGAAAGGTTTGTTTCACTTTTGACATCAATTTTAATTTATTTTGCTTAAGGGGATATCATAATAAATGCGATTTCTTCTTTGAAGTTCTATGTAAAAATCGCATCTACTTCGTTATCCTTTTAAGGCTCATTCATATTTCAATTTTTATATACTATTCTTTTTTTCAATTTCATACATTGTCTTTTAACATCTTTTTATTAAAGTACAAAACAAGATTTCTCAGTTAAAGATAATTATTTAAATTTACTTTTCTTTTTGTTATAGGTACAAATCCGGAAAGAACAAGTGGTTTTTCCAAAAATTGAGGTTCTAATTTGTAACAAAATAAACAATTTTATCGAGTTATCGCAAACAATCTCTATCATTAATTCTCCTTTTTTATAAAATTGTGTTTATTAAAAAAAATGGCCACAATCAAATTGAATAGCTTTTTATTTCATCATAGATATAGTATAATTTTTACTGTTTACAAAGTTTTCTTCTTTCAAACAATATTATTTTATTACTAATGAGACATCAAATTGAAGTATATTAAAATTAAATATGCATTAAAAGTCTCTTACAATCTTTTGCTTAAGAAATAATAAATGAATAAATTTTTATAAAGTGATTTTTATTTAAGAAAATTTACTTACTTGATATTAGAGTAGGCACTTTAGTCTTGGTGAATCAAAAACTAAAAAGGATAAATTTTTCTATTTTTATTTTAATTATTATATTTCAAGGGAAGTGTATATATAAATATTAATAAATAAAGTAATTCAAAATAATGAAACGAAGAAAGCAATAATAATATTTGTCATCTTTTTTGTAATTTAAGAAACACACCTTAAAAAATTAATTGTTTAATAGCACTTAGAGGGACTTTTTTATTTTTATAGTAAATAATACTACTAAACTACTCGTGAAATCTTTCTGCAAGATTTAGATCAAAATTTCTAAGTTAATTGTTTAAAAACAAATATTAACACTTTACCAAACATTTTTTTACAGTGAAACTATTTTTTTGAAAAATATAAAAATACTACAAAAAACATAATTGAATAATTTTTTCATAGGTCAATAGAAATTTTTAAAATCTCTTGTTTCGATAGAAATTAATTAACAATATTTGGCACATTTCATCTACACTATTAGTACAACGTTGCTAAAAAGTTTCAATAAATTTGGTGAAGAAAAGTCCAAAACAGTCCAAAGACAATTTTAATAAAATTTTTCGAAAGAATACAATTATTTTTAAAAATATTAATTAAATTCGATTATTTTCAAGAATTTTAATATAAATTCAATTATTTTCGACAATAATGATGAAATTCTTTTTAAAAAATCATTATTTTCAAATTTTTAATATAATTCGCTTTAAAAAAAATTCAATTATTTTCAAAAATTGAGATAAAATTCTTCAAAACAATTGAACTATTTTTATGAATTGTAAAATTCTCCTCAAAAATTGAATTATTTTCATAAATAAGAAAATTCTTCACAAGAATTAAAATATTTTCATATAAATATTAAAAGTTTTCAAAGTAATTCAATTATTTTTATAAATAATAAAGTATTTTGGAGGAATTAAATTATTTTCAATACAATTTTAATAAAATTTCTTGAAAGAATACAATTATTTTTCAAACTATTATTTAAATTCAATTATTTTCAACAATTCTGATAAAATTCTTCGAAACAATTCAATTATTTTTATAAATTATAAAATTCTTGGCAAGAATTCAATTATTTTTGTTAACAATAAAATTCTTTTTAATACAATTTTAATAAAATTTTTCAAACAGGTTCAATTATATTTAAAAATTGTAATAAAATTTTTCTAAACAATTTAATTGTTCACAACAGTTTTTAATAAAATTCTTTGTTTTCAATAACACGGAGAAAAAAACTCTAATAAAATTGTTTAAAAGAGTTTAATTTTCTATAATTAATTTTAATATAATTTAATAGAAAAATTATTAGTTACAATTAATAATCTAATAATAAATTTTGATAACTTAAGAAAATTTTCATAAAATTTAATTATTACCTACGTTCAAAATTTTTAGTAAAAATTATTTTAAAAAAACTCCATTATTTTCAAGAAAATTAAAATAAATTCTTCAAAAGAATTCAATTATATTTTAAAGAATAGGTATTAATAAAAATCTTGCCAAGAATTTAATTTTTCTTGAATACAATTTTAATTACATTTTCTCGAAAGAATTTAATAATTGAAAAAAATATTGATAAAATTCTTGAAATGAAAATTCAATTATTTTTAAATTTTGCAAGAAGTCATTGATTTTCAGTTCATTTTTTTTAGTATTTGTAGCCTAAAAACAAAAATTTTTTTTCAAAAAAATGCTTCTAAAATTATGAAAATCAATTTTTTTATTTGGCAATTTTTTTTATGGATTCAAAAACATTTTCTACAAAATTACGCATGGATTTCAAAATCCACCAATATTTGAATTAGAATTCTACGAAAAAACATTTCAATATTCTGATGACTAAAGTTCTATCAAATAAAACTTCTAACAATTTTTTAGTCTATTCACGAGTCTCCATTAAGGTATTTCTCCGGCCGCTACTCTTGTAAAAATTGATTTTCGACAGATTTTCTTCAAATTTTGAGAAAATGATTCTTCGGGTGACTTTTAAATGTGGTAAAAATTTTAAACCCCTTTGCGATGCTAAATTTTGAGTTATTCAAGTTCAAACTTTCACTTTTACATGCGAATATGTTAAAAATAAAAAATGTCAACCACAATATCTCATTCTTTGACATGGCAAAGGGTTTTTAAACTATACAAAATTAATGAAAAACAGGGTTATCTCTTATTTTTTAATATGGTTTGAAATAACTTAAATGAAATGAATGTACGCATAAATATAGCTTATAAATCACCATATTTTTACTCTGAAAAATTCACTACAGTACAGTATCTAAAGAAATGTTTAAAAAAATTGAAGTAAAAAACTTATTTTATTTATTAAAAAGGAAATGAAATGTCGATCATTGCCTATTGTCTCTTCTGATCGACATGACCAGTCCATTTATGGTACTGACTTACGATAAACGTTTTTTCCTATTATTGCCTTCGAATAAATGCAATTTTATCTGTAAACACAAAAAATTTAAAATTTTAAAGGCTTGGAGAATGAACTTTAGACATCAAGTTACTGCATAAATTTTACGACATACATTTATATTTCAAAAAGAATTCTAAAAAATAAAAATTCCTTCAACTTGTCAATTTTCACTTTTGCTACTTTTATTTACATCTCGTTTTCAGATCATTCAGATTGACAACTGAAACATTTTATATTATAAAATATTTGTAATTAAATTAGGAAGTATAAAAAATGCATTTTAAAAAAAATTAAAGTTAAGTTTTTAAAACAAGGACACAGAATATTCTGTAGCATAAAAATTTAGATTTTCAGATTTTTTTCTTACTCACAATGCTTTTTAAAATTAAAAGAATAATCTAGAAATAACTGTTTTAGGTAATGAATAAAAGTCATAACTTTACAAATCGTCATCAAGCTATATTTTTTACCTGAGCTTTTAGATCCACGTAATATTAATAATAATAAGTATTGTGACGTTTCTGTAAATAGATAACAAAGTATTCTCTTTATTTGCTTTCTGCCCATTGGTTGACCAATAGGCGTCATTGAGACTTCATTGAAACGAGTTTGCGAGAACGAGCTCTTGTTTCTGTGCGAATATTTGTATATTCAAACCATAAAACGTTTGGAATAAGAGATGTGTCTCTTAACAGGAGATACTCAGAGGCTCTCCTGAAACAAATTATAACAAATAATAACAATTCAATTAACTTCATATAAAATTTAATTATTTTGAATAATAAATAATGAAACTTACCATGAAACAATGACAGGAAAGAAAGGAGTCAGCACTAAATGTGTGACTAAAAACCAAATGATTCCCAATGCACTTCCCAGAATCATTCCACATAGCACTTGAGCTTTCGAATGATATTGTAGATAAATTCTACTGTACGCTACAAATACAGCTACAGTAATACAAAGAACTATTGTCAGCATACGCCAAAATTTTTGTGAGATTGTACTATTATTGTTATGGTGCAATCTGCAATTGTGAGACAAGGTTTTTACTTTATACGTCAATAATATTTTTTTAAATAATCCATCAATCCTAGTGACTGATAATTTATGATTATAGTGAAAAAAACTGAATTTTAAAGATCGAAAAAATTACACACCTATTGAATTTATGTCGGAAACAATTCATTATTAAATAAAAAATTTGAAACATCTTACAATTTAAAAAAACGATCAACAATTTATAACATTGCAAAGTATTTACCTGACTAATACAAAAAGGACCATGTATGCTGTGAAAAACCATATAAATTGGGAATGAGACGATGGCATTCCATATTCGGAGTACAGAACTTCACGTCTCATAGGTCTAGCTTCGCAAATAGTATGTTTTAACAAAAAATTAACAACTTCATTTATTACCATTCCAATAAAAAATACAATCTGTAAAAATTTAATTTGTTTTTGTACTATTTTTTATCATACATACATAGTAATAATATGAATATGACTTACAGTATGTAGATCTCGTCTAAAAATTATCAAAGTGATAAAACCAGTCAATACGGCAAAGGGCATTAAACTAATAAGAGCTAAAAATTTTCCAAATCCATCACCTGAAAGTTACGAAATGTAAACAAATTATGATTAAAAAATATTTATGTAAAACAACATTTAGATAAAAATGGGTTTCATTCGTAGTTAAGTCTACACGAATAAGACGAATTTCTCGTTCCAAAAATTTATTTCACCGCATTAAAATAGTTTGCACACTTTGCACTCGATAATTAATTTTTAAAATGTAGCAAAAAGTAGCTTTCAATCTAAAAAAAAGTAGTAAAAAGCCACAGAAATTTTAATTTACTTTTCCCGACCTTTAGATAGAATTTTGACTTTTCCCCTGATTGCGATAACAGACTTCACACGCGATACTTAATTTTTAAAAAGTAGCAAAAAGTATCTTTCAAACTAAAAAAAGTAGCTATCGAAAAATTAAACTTGACAACCAAAAAAACTCGTTTTAGACACTTTACAAAACTGACAAAAATTCCATTCCATATTTTATTTTTCTGACTTTTTCCTAATTTTCATCAAAAAATATTTACTTCTTTCTTATCCTGCAAATAAATTGAATTCCTGCAACGAATTTTATTATTCATCAAAGAATTTCAATATATATAAAAAATATTTAATTCTTGCCAAGAATTTTATAAAAATTTTTAAATAATTGATTTCTTTCGAATAATTTTATGCAAATTCTAATTTAAGTAATTGAATTCCTGAGAAATTTTTATTATATGATTCATGAAAAGAATTGAATTCTTATGAAGATTTTTATAAAAAAATTTTAAACAATTGATATTTTCGAAATTTTTTTTTTTAAAAAAGCTATTCTAAATTAATTGAATTCCTGTGGAAATTTTAATATTCATGAAAATAATTGAATTTTGGATAAATTTTATTAATTTTTTTTAAATAATTGAATTCTTGCGAACGATTTTATTAGAATTTTTTAAAATAATTGAATTTCCAAGAAAAAATTTATTACTTTTAAAAATAATTGAATTCTTATGATGAATATTGTTATTTATGAAAATAATTGAATAGTTGCTAAGAATTTTATTAAAATTTTCAAAAATAATTGAATTCCTGTGAAGAATTTTATTATTTATGAAAATAATTGAATTATTGCGAAAAATTTTATTAAAATGTTTAAAAAGAATTGATTTTCTGTGCGAAAAAATTTATTTTTGAAAAGAATTAATTTTTTTTGAAATATAATAAATATTATGAATATTTTATTTTAAATAATTGAATACATTTGGAAAACTTTATATTATTTGTGAAAATAATTGAATTTTGCTATTAATTAATTTAAACAGTATTAAAAATAATATAAATTTTTCGAGGAGTTTTATTAATAGTGGAAATAATTGAATTGAATTTTTAATCACGCCACCCAAATGCAAGAACCTGAAAATTAGACAGTTTCTATAACATTCTTCTTTTACTCTCTAACTTCAACCATTAAAAATCACTCGACTCTAGATTCTCTGCAATATTTTTTATCAAACAGCCTTCGACTTCTATTGGTTATTTCGATCCTATTTAAAGAATGTTATCTATTTTCAATTCTATCTTCTCCAGTGCCCCCGACATAGTCTCTGCACGATTTGAATAATAATTATCTAAATTCTTACATGTGTGAACTTTCAAAACTCAGAAAAATTTAATAAATCATTCTTAATTTTATAAAATTAAATAATTCATGCCCATCGTCAATCTTTATGATTGAGGGCTGTATAATTTGGCAAATAATGAAAAACTAAAAAAATAAATTAATTTCGAAATTCCAAACAATATATACAATGAATAATAAAATTTAATTTTTAAATTAAAGTTGAAAATAGATATACTGTCGAATGCCAGAGAAACTTTAAATATAATTTTGAAAACATCAGAAATTTTTTAAGCTTCATGTATATTGTTGAGTTTTGAATTTAGTAGCATTTTAAAATTATTCTAGATAGAATCATCTGGCCAATCATTGTCATTTAAAACATGACCAAGACCACTTTTATATTGTGTTTATACATCTAAAAGGAAAACATAAAAGAATAATTCTTGCTATACAAGACCTTTTATTTTTCATATTCTACTTTTCCATCTTTTATTATAGTTGTAACAACCACTTTCAAAAATGTCAAAATAGTTCTTGAAAGAACTAAAATTTTAAATAACAAAATATTTAACATTTTAGTTTTGAAAAGAACATGTACATGAAATTAAAATCGTTAAGATCATATTAAAATATTGTACGATTTATTCATCTACAACTTAAAACTATAGATTTTATCATCATTTGCGTATTAAATTATCTAAGACTCAATATTCTGTATTTATTGTATAGTTTCTGACACTTTAAGTAATTCGAAATTTTTAAAAACATCCTTTTTTACAATGATGAAATTTATAATATTTATTCATGAAAAGAAAATCTTCATGAGGATGAACATGACGCAACGAACACAGCAGTTTAGAAAATAAATTTCAAAAATTATAAATTCAAATCAGTTATTATAATTATTATAATTAAAATGAAACTTTCAAGAGACTTATTTTCTTGTTTACAAAAAATAAATTTTTATTGGAATTTTATTTTGTAATTAACTATTAATACTTTTATCATTAAAAACTTCAGTAGTTTATTCTATTATAAATACACAAATAAATAATATTTTTGATGCTTCAAAAATTACTTTAAAAATATTTCTATATAAACAATTGAGGGCTCGGATCGAAGAACCGACGCTTGTAAACGCACAGAACATTGCGAAGCGTCGGTTCTTCGATCCGAGCCCTCAATTGAAAAAAAAGTTATAAAGTAGAAACAACCATTAACGAATCAAATAAATGTAGTAAACTATATTTTAAAAAATAATATTAATAATAAATAATAAATATATTTTAAGATATAAAACTTTCGAAGACAATATTTTGTTTTATTTCATTCAAATAATAAATTTTTTCCTGAATGGAACAAAATACTTGTTTAATGAAACAAAAAAAATTAGTTAACTGCAATACGTGCTTGGTTCATTCAAAAAAAAAAATTTAATTCAGGGGTGCCACAGATCATGTAAAGAATTTTAGAATCACATTCTTAATGTTATTCATTATACTTAACTTGCAAAAAATTTTAGTTAAAATCATTGTCACTTTTTAAAAATAATTTAATGTCAGGTTTTATATTAAAACAGGCTTCGTACTCGATAAATAATTTTAAAAAAGTAGCTTTAAGATTGAAAAAGTAGTAAAAAAATAGCTATAGAAAAATTAAACTTGACGACTCAATTTTTTCATAATTTTAAAAATTAAATTAGATTCAAAAATAAAATACTTTCTTTCAAATAAATATTTAAAAACCTGGCATATTTATTTTTCCACGGGAAATAAAATACTTTAGCAATGATTTCAATGTAAAGTCTTTTTTAAAATTAACTATTTCTAAAAATTACAACTGTATGTAATTATTCTTTGAAAATTAATTAATTTTTTGTTTTAAAATTTTTAAATAAAGTTATTGAAAACTTCAACCATTTTATTTCAAAAAGAAAATTTTAACACTATTACAGTTTTGCAACAATTAAAATGTTTAAAGATTTCAATTTAAAAATCTTTTGAAATTTATTTATTTCCAAAATATTCTCACTATGACGCTTGTAATAATAAATTATTGTCTACAATTTTAATTGAAATTCAATTTTAAATCAATTCTTATTAGAAAGTTGTACGAGAATTCAATTATTTAAATACAAAAATTAATAATTTATTGAATAATTGAAAGTTTCTTAAATAATTAAATTCTTACAAGAAATTTAATTTAAAATGTATTGAAAATAATGATTAAATTCTAATAAAAAAATTATATCAAAATTTTTTAAAACAATTTAATTCTTTTAAAGAATTTTAATAAAATATTTAAGAATAATTTCATTTTTTTCTAGTTTATTTAAAATTGTATTTGTATTAAAAGTAATTGAAATCCTGCGATGAGTTTTTAACTTATTTATGAAAATAATTGAATCCTTGCAACGAATTTTATTAAAATTTTTCCAAATAATTGAATTTCTGAGAAGAATAAATTTTATAAAAGTCTTTTTTAAATAATTGATTTTTTAATTTAATGAAAATTGTATTTTAAATAATTTAAATCTTGTGAAGATTTTATTATTAACAACAGAATATTTGCAAAAAATTTTATAAAAAATTTTTTGAATAATTTTTAAAAAACTGTATTAATAAATGGGTTAAGATTCCTGAAGTGGCCCCCTGATTTGCAATCATGTAATGAAATTTAGATTTAATGTTATATTTCTATACTACTATATTAGAGAAACATTAGCTATAAAAATTTTTTTAAAATTCAATTGTTATAAAAAGTTATAAACAAATTAGTTTTTGAGTAACATTTTTGAAAAAAATTTATATCTGTGATTGCTATTATTGAATTTCAATGCCCATTTGATATTTTATATAGAAAAATATAAACTTTAAAATTAAAAAAAACCGAAGAAAAAATTTTATTTTTTAATGAAAAATTAATTGTTTTTAATAAACAATTAAAAAAATTATCATGTTCTGCGCTAGCTAACAACTTTTTTCAAAAATGTATCGAATCTATATAGATTCAAGTTCATTTTGCAAAAATAAAAAATTAGTTAGGTCTATATTTGTCCAAATGGCGTTTATTTGTTTATAACGGTGAGCGAAATATGTCGTGAATGACTTTGGGTCAGAATTTCTCAAACGGATCGCATAAAACTAAAAAATTTTGTTTTTGAACCATCATAGTTTTTTTTTACTCTTAATGAAGAATCCCTGAAAATATTAAGCCAAAAAAAATTTTTTTGTTAAAGTTATTAACAATTGAATTTTTTAGTACTGCTAAATTAACAAATTTTTTTCTCGAGTTCTAGTTGTCGGATCTTAAAATTAAAATATGGGTTTTTTTTCGTCTTGAATTGCACTATTTGAATATATTTTTTGTTTTTTTATTTTTTATAATTTTTTATATAATTTGTTTATAAAATGTTAATAAACAAATATGTTCTTCACGTCCTAACAAAAAAATTAAAATTGTATTCTATTCCTTAAATGTCTCCGAGTAAAAAACCGTTTCGAAAAAAATGAGCCTCAGTTAGAAAAAAAGTTATTATTTAAAAACTATGTACATTCTTTCAAAAACTTTAAAAATTTCTTTGCATAAACAATTACATTTGTCGTAAACAAATTATTTACGTTCTAAACAAATAAATGGCTTATTTCTGCAAAAAGAAAAATTATTTTTTGTATTTTAACGAGTTTAAAGTCATGTAAAGCTCTACTTGATTATTGATAACTAGATTATTGTCCATATGATTGTTAATAACAATAGTAATTATTAAATATAAAAATTTTTTTTATCAAAATCGACATAGATTACTTAAATAAATAAAAATATGTCTGAAAAAAGATTTTTGTTTATAAAAAAGAACTAATGTTATCTATTTGTTAATTAACATTGTTTGCAACAATTTAAATAAATTGTATTATACATTATTATTTTTCTGGTGGTCATGCTGGACTAATTAAAATTGATTCCAATCATCTGCAATGAATAAATAAAAAAGTAAACATGATTTTTTCTAAAAATATTGTAAATTGTTTACTTTGAGTAACAAAAAATATATAAACAATTTAAAATTCAAAAATTGGTTTAGTGGGATCTCTTAGAAATTTTATCTCCTTTAATTTAAGACCAAGCTAATGAAAATCCGATAAAATTTGTAGGTTACAGACAATTTTGAAAAATATGCCAATGCGCGCAGGGCGAGTTTAACGTCATATAAAGCCCTACACAGCTGCAGTTTTTAATTAATAACTTTTTTTCTAATTGAGGCTTATTTTTTTTTGAAACGGTTTTTCACTCAGAGACCTTTAAGAAATAGAATAAAATTTTAATTTTTTTGTTAGTACGTGAAAAACATATTTGTTTATTAACATTTTATAAACAAATTATATAACAAATTATAAAAAATAAAAAAACAAAAAATATATTCAAATAGTGCAAATTCAAGACGAAAAAAACCCATATTTTAATTTTAAAATCCGTCAACTAGAACTCGAGAAAAAAATTTGTTAATTTAGCAGTACTAAAAAATTCAATTGTTAATAACTTTTACAAAAAATTTTTTTTTGGCTTAATATTTTCAGGAATTTCTCTTAACTATATTAAGAGTAAAAAAAACTATGATGGTTCAAAAAGAAAATTTTTTAGTTTTATGCGATCCGTTTGAGAAATTCTGACCCAAAGTCATTCGCGACATATTTCGCTCACCGTTATAAACAAATAAACGCTATTTGGACAAATATGGACCTAACTAATTTTTTATTTTTGCAAAATGAACTTGAATCTATATAGATTCGATACATTTTTGAAAAAAGTTGCTAGCTAGCGCAGAACATGATAATTTTTTAAATTGTTTATTAAAAACAATTAATTTTTCATTAAAAAATAAAATTTTTTCTTCGTTTTTTTTTCAATTTTAAAGTTTATATTTTTCTATATAGAATATCAAATGGGCATTAAAATTGAATAATAGCAATCACAGATATAAATTTTTTACAAAAATGTTACTCAAAAACTAATTTATTTAAAACTTTTTATAACAATTGAATTTTAAAAAAATATTCATACCTAATGTTTCTCTAATATAGTAGTATAGAAATATAACATTAAATCCAAATTTCATTACATGATTGCAAATCAGGGGGCCACTTCAGGAATCTTCACCCAAATTTGATAATTTATTGAAATTTTGTAAAATTGAATTGCAAATAATTTTGATCTTTTCTTATCGGAAGAAGGGAAAAAGTAAAAATTCTATCTGAAAGTCAGGAAAAAGCATGAGGAGATAAAAATAAAGTACTGAATATAAAGTGATAATTTAAATAAAAAGTAAATTGAAAATTTTCTAGAACAAAAGATGAATAGTACTACAATATTCTGGAAATAAACATACACTTAAAATAAGATAGAATTGCTCATTTTTAATGTATGTATCAAAGATAAGAAATTTCAATAATATTGAATTATTAACAATCAGAAAGAAATGTTTTTTAAGCCGTCAATCTATATTTATGAAAATTCCATTATATCGAGTAGAGAAAAAACTTGTTGGAAATGTTTACTTATGCTAAAAGTACAAGAATATTTTGAAATTTTCTCATTTTTATAGACTTTTAGTACTTTATGGCTACCTTGTGAAACTCACCTTGCGGATACTCGACAAGTGTCAATGAAAGTGGAATCCAGTCTAAATTGTCGTTTGAAACTCCCAATTTGGATTTTATATCCAAAAAAGATTCGTTTTCTGGTGTTGCCATTTTATAATATCACCGATGCCGCGTGTGCGGTGACATGAATGAATTGTTTTCGCTCCTTTTTTTATTTAAATTGCTCACATATAGAAATAAGAGATTTAAATAAAATATTTATTTTTGCGGGAACACTTGTCTAACTAATAATGTTTAAAAATTATGTACAAATTCAACACAGACTTATGATAACGAAGACGACGTTTTTCGCATTTATTTTGCATTAATTGTTTGTTTTCTTTTACATTGATTGAATCTGAAGACAATTTATAAATTTTAGGAAAACATCTTCTATTTTGAACACGAAAGTAAGACGGAAATAGACTGTCACAACAAATTTATATAAGTGAATCAGGCTCTCCCCCTCCATCAAAGAGGAAGCAACTCACTAGATTGCCAATAGAGAGCAGTTGGATAGATTGTGAGGCAGTGTTTACATGCTTGCGTTCGAACGCTGCGTTTTGAAGGAGAAGATTTGTGTCGATGGTTCGGATTCAGATTTTGCAAAAAGTCCTTTTGTGCAGAGAAAAACTTGTTCGAAAATGATTGTTTACCAATTTCACGTCATTTAAACCAGGCAGTGCCGTTTCTCTTGGGCGATAACTGTTTGTTAAACATAATCTAGAAATTTCAGAGACCATCGAACACCGTTAAACTTATATTCTTCATTATGCAGAATATATCAAATGATTATTCCCAACTTTTGAATTTCATTGAATATATAATTTAGCTTATTGAGGATTCGCGTATCTAGTCATTTCTAAATTTTATATTCGACATAATAAGCATTCGAACTTATGTTTTTGGTACAGACGGTCGCACCCCACACTTTATGAGTCATGACACTTACTGACCTTACTGAAAACGACACTTTGCGAGAGTTGACTGTACTAAGGTACGCATATTATTTTATAAATATAAATAACATTACATTTATAAGATAAAAAAATATGATTTTCCTTTTTTTATTTTCGTATTAAAAAATTTTTTTAGATAAAAGTAATCATCGTAATTGTGCTAAAATATATGTATTTATATTAATAAAAATAATAAATATAAATTATTTAAATAAATAAACTTAAATTCTCAATATTCTCTTGAAAAAATTAAATTACCGTAATTTCTTTGGTTATATTACCCCAACTTAAATTCTCGAAAATTTAAAAACACACCACTTCTGTCTCTGTTTGATCAACGCACAATAACTTCGCGAATGAGACGCATGAGATAGAAAAGGGCACAAATATATCTTTGTCCTTTTCTAACTCATGCTTTGCGTTCGCGAAGTAGTTGTGCTACGGCCTTTAGACGTTCCGCACTAGCAAGTGTGGAATGAGCATAAGTGACTCCTTTCCGATCGGAGCGCCATTGGATTTATGAGAGAACTAAATTCATTGAAATCAATAGTCTCATCACTCTCCCAACCGTGATATCTCGTGACACCGGTATATGACCGTTGACCGGAGAAGTTTGTATATATTTATGCATATAAAATCAGTGCCTTGCATCAACAAGTATTTTGGTCATTTTTTAAAAAAAATTGACAATCAAGTTAATAGTTATTATTCAACTCATAATAAGAAAATGAATCCTGGATTAAATTTAATTGCTGCTGCTTGTGAGGGAATGGGAATTGGGATCAATGGAAATTTACCCTGGCGTTTAAAGTAACTGAAATATAGTTTTTTTAAAAATTTTATTACTTGTCTTTAAAATTAGAAAGAAGAGAAAAAAGTTAAAAATTGTAATAAATTTCTTTTTTATAAAAAAAAAATTGATAAAAGATTAAGATATAAATGATTGCTATAGACATTGTCACTGAACATTTGCTTTACATTGTTAATAATTGAAGAACTGCGCTTTGTTTTTAGAAATATTTATAACATGATGTCTAAAATGTTTCTTTTTAAAAATAATAATTATATAGGTTTAAAAGGAAAATATTAAGAGTAGAGAGCGGTAAAATTTCAACCTTTGGACATTTCAGTTGTTAAGGAGAGGCAATTATTTTTCTGGCATTTAGGATCTGAATTTATTCTTTATTATTAAAATACGAAAAGCATTATTTTTGAACATTTTCGAAATTTTATTTTTTGAAAAAATTAAAAAAAATAAATCAATATCCATAATATTCAGAATTATAAAGAAGGCAAATCAAAAGTCAAGGACATTTCGACTTTATTTTATTGCTACTTTTGACCCATTTTAATCCTAAGCATGGTATATTTATACAGTTGCGGGGCGTATGACACTTAATTTTTATTTGAAATAAATAATTTTTTACACTTTTAACTATTTTTCTAAGAATATGAACCTCAATGCAGGTGAAAATAATGAAAATAAAAAATGTTGAAGGTATTGGAAAAAAATAATGTCAATTTTCACCATTTTTTTCACTAACACACTTTCTAGCGCCATATTAGATCCGCCATTGTGAACTTTAAAAATCTGATTCCAGATTTTTAATCAGCAACTCCAAAAATGCCCGAGTAACGATTTTCAAACCATATGAATGTGCAGGAATATCAATATTGACTTATTAACTTTAAGAGCGTTTTTCTCGAAAACTTTATTCAAAAAAATTGACCACCCATAAATAATAAAAATGTAGATGGGTTGAAATTTCACCGGTTCCTACTCATAAATAAATTTGTTACTTATTTTAATTTTTTAAGATTCAAATGCAGACATTCAACTTGAAATAAAAAAATTTCACATTCTATAACCAAATTGAAAATTGGTTCTAACTATTGATCATATCTAAATTACCCCTTTTCAAATTCATATTAAAAAATAAATAAGGTGCTTTCACATTTCTAAATTAAAATTAATGTTATAAATTATAGAAGTGAAATGGCATTTTTTACGAACATGACCAGCAATACTGAAGATTCAAATAAACAAAATGTCGTTCTTATGGGTAGAAGAACTTGGGAATGCATTCCAAAAAAATTTAGACCGTTAAAAAATAGGATAAATATGGTTTTAACATCACAAAAATTGCAAGTATAATTTTCTATTTTTATTATAATGCAACTTTGAAGTAATATTATCATTATATTATCATTTTACTCGTTCTAATTTTTAAATTTATAAATCAATTATCGGACGTTAATTTATACTATATTTTTTAATAGGGATCTAGGTGATGAAGCAATCGTATGCCACAGTTTACAAAATGCAATTGATGAAATTGCTTCTTCTCCTTTGAAGGATAAAGTGGAAAAAGTTTGGGTCATTGGAGGTGGATCGGTTTACAAAGTACTAAATTTTTATCATTTTTATTTTAACGGTATAGTAAAGGCTGATTGAATAATATGGATGGTTTAACATAATTATGTGGTTTTAATGATTTTTAGGAAGCAATGAGTTCACCTAATTTTCATAAACTTTACTTGACGAGGGTAAAAAAACAATATGAATGCGATACATTCTTCCCATCTTTACCAAAGAATCTTGTACTTGTCGAGTAAGTTATTATTATTATTATTATTGTTATTTTAGAAAAATTTTTAACTTTTAAATGAAATAATCGCTTGATTTTGAACAATATTTTTTCCTTAACCTTTAGAGGTACGGTAAATTTTCACAGAGTTTAATAGTTTTTTATTTTAAAACATTTATAAGTAAGAAGTCAATTCAATAAAAAGATTCGTCAAAATAAATGGTGACCACCCAGGCCGGCAACACTACGAAAAATAAATTTTTGAAAAAATGACCAATGTTGTCCGCCATATTGGATACGCCATTTTAAATTTTGAAATTCTGTTTCGGATTTAGTGATCCCAAAACTTTTTAAATGTTATGTTTTAAGGCTTCTTTTGAAATTCTAAATTTTTGGACATTTGAGTGATGATGCCGGCCCTCTAAAGGCTAATTCTAATTAAAAATTATTATATTGGTTTAAGAAAAGTTTTTTTTCAATCTCAAGTTTTATTCATTTTCTTTGTTATTCAGTGATCCAAATGTTCCTCAAGGAATACAAGAAGAAGGTGATATTCAATTTGAGTACGAAGTTTATAAAACAGAGCAATAAAATTTGTTTCCTGAAATTTTATCAGTATTCACAACTTAAAAAATAATTTATATTATTTTTTGAAGGAAATATTTTTTTAAAATGATACTGTAAATTTCCGAAATATATTTTTTTTAATAATAAATCCAAATCTTTAAAAAATTTTCTGACTATTTTTATTCAAATGTTTTCTTATTTTATTTCGCAATACCTACCTGTAATAAAAAGCTTCTTAGCATTTCTTTATATTTATAATTATTGTGATTAATATTAAATAATTAATTTATTAAAGTAATGTAAAGAAATTAAATAAATTTCGTTCTAAATAAGGTTTTAGTTACTTGATAATTTTAGAGGAGTTGAGTAAGAATTCCATACATCTTCATCTAGATAATGTATTTCAAAAAATAACAAATAACATTTACAGAAAATATTGTTTTTGTGAGTTTATAATGGGAGATATATTAATAAGTTTTTCCTGAATTCAAGTTTTTAAATGAAATTGTGTCAACGAATGGATTTTGAAGAAAATATACAATAAGTACTTAATCCTTCGTTACTTAGAAGTTAAGATCCATTTTTGCATCGATTCACAGTCAACCAAGAAATCATAGTAACTAATCAAATTGAAAGTTTGAAGAAAGATTTCATATCACATAAATTCGTCAGAGTCGTAACCAGAATTATCCGTATTCATAGTCATTTTTGCATTTTTAAATAACGAATTGTAACTCCTAAAAATTAAATCAGTTATTTAAAATAATTTCATGCAGAATCAATTCACTAGATATTTCATTGAAAGTGAAACTAGTTGCCAACTAATTATAAAAAACCTGAAAATGTCAGGGAATTTTATAAACCTTGAAAGTACCTGGAAAAGTCAAGGAATTTTGATCGGAATCCTGGAAAATTGTTGTTTTCTAAAGTTATTGGGTTTATTGTATTTGAATATAAATTCAGTTTCTAGAATTCATAAGAAAATTCTGATTTTTGTGTTCAGAAACTTTTAAAATTCTCGGCAAAATTTTAATTATTTTTAGAAATTCAAATATTTTACATGGTGGCCACTAAAAACAGTAAAAAAATTTCCCTGACTTTTCCCTGACTTTTTCCCGACTTTCCCTGACCAATATTTTGAAAAGATGTTTTTTAGTCAATAAGTCCGTTTAGATGCAAAAATATATAAATAGATCAATCTTGTATAGGACAATTGTTCTCACTAACATTTCATAAAAAAGCTTCTAATATTTTAGCGTGAAATAAATGTTTTGCTCTTTTTTCAAAACATTGATTTTGTAACATTTAACAATTATAAATTTAATAAACTAAAATTTATTTATAAATAAAAAACAAAATTATGGGTTTAATTGTTTTGGGCGGTTTCGTTTTTTCGGCCGTGTACTTGCCTAATGACATAAATACACTGAAAAAAAATTATTTGATTCAATTAATTCAAATTATTTGCAAAATTTTTATTTGATTCAAATAATTTTTATTTGGATCTAATAAATATTTATTTGCTTCAAATAACTTGAATTATTTGAATCACATTTATTTAACTCAAATAAATCTTCATTGAATCAATTAAATAATTAATTGATTCCAATAAACGAATTTATTTAATGCAAATAATTAGTTATTTGAAACAATTAATTTATTTATTTCACTCAATTAATTGGATATTTGATATAAATAAAAATTATTTGATATATTTATATCTAACTATTTCCGTTAAAAAGATAATGCAATTTGACTGTTTTGGCTGTTTAATATTTAGCCCTAGTCTCCCTTACATACATTTTTTTTCTTTTTATAATCTTTACAATTTCCCTGACTAATTAAAAAATTCCCTGACTTTTCCCTGATTTCCCTGACCTATTTATTTTTCCCTGACTTTTCCCTGACTTCCAGGTTTTCCCTGACCAGTGGCCACCATGTTTTACAAAATTTTAATAAAATTCTTAGAAAAATTGCAATTATTTTTAAAAATTTTCCTCCATTCAATGCTTTCAAATATCTACTATTTTATATAAAGTTTTACATAACAATTCAATTATTTAAAAAAAAAATTAATAAAATTTTACGCAAAAATTTAATTATTTTCATAAGTTATAAAAATTTGACTGGAATTCAATTATTTACATATTTCTTTAGAAATTTCTTCACAATAATTCAATTATTATAAATAATCAAATTTTTTACAGGGATTCAATTATTTTGAATACAATTTTTTGAAATTCGTCAAAAAATTCAATCGTTTAAAAATTTCTTTAATAAAATTCTTTATTAGAATTCAATTTTGCGAAACATTATTCAATAAATTATTTATTTTTGTATTTAAATAATTGAATCCTCGTAGAATTTTTTAATAAAAATTGATTTAAAAATGAATTTCAGTTTAACTTTAAACTTTAAACTTATTTAATAATAATTGAATATTAAAAATATTTTAGCGTGAATTTTTAGAAATAATTGAATTTTGAAAAGGTTTCAAATTAAAATATTTGAAAATTTGAATTTTTCATAATTTTAATTGTTAATTTTACAGAACTAATTTTTTTAAAGAATTTTAATTTGAATTATGTTGAAATTAGATAAATTTTAATATATAGGTATTTGAACTAGTTATTAAAAATAATAGATAGAATAAAAAATAATAGATTTATTGAATAATTTTAGTTAAAAAGACTAAAAGAAATTGAATGTTGGAGAAGTTATAGATGATTGTAGAAATTCAATTATTTTCAAAAGTAATAAAATTCTTCGCAAACGTTTAATTATTTTCATAAACTGCCATAAATAATAAAAATTTCACAGAAATTCAATTCTTTACAAATTTTTTAGGTACAGAATTCAATTTATTATTTTTAATACAATTTTTATCGAATTTCTAAAAAAAAGAATGTTTTCATTTAATTTGCCTTAATTTATATAGGATCTCGGACGTTAAAGATTATTTAACTAAAAAAAAGATATTATTCTTCAAAATTGTATTAAAATTCGTCAAAAGAATTAAATATTTAAAAAATTTTTTAATAAAATTCTTTATTAAAATTCAATTTTTTGAAAAACATTCAATTATTCAATAAATTATTGATTTTAGTATTTAAATAGTATAATTCTCGAATAAAAATGAATTTAAAAATGAATTGCAGTTAAAATTTTAGATAAACGTGAATTTTTTAAAATTAATTGAATTTTGAAAAGGTTTCATTATTTTAATTATAAATTAAAATAATGAAAAAAATATAAAATATATAAATATAAATTAATATAAAACTAATTTTTTTGAAAAAGTTTAATTGACGCTCCCAATTCAAGAACCGGTCGGACGCTCGGAAGACACGCGCTAGTACCAGTCGGGTAGCAGTGAGTGGCCCAGAGGCGCTCACTGCTCACTGACTGGCAGTTGCGCGTGTCGTCCGAGCGTCCGACCGATTCTTGAATTGGGAGCGTCAATTGGCTTTTTTTGAAACTATTTGAAGTTTTTATTTTCTAATGTATATTTAATGGAAGAATTTCCGAATAATCGAAATTTCACGTAAAATTGAATTGTAAAGAAATGGATTTAAAAATTCTCAAAAAGAACTTTTTCAAAAATGATTAAAAATAATTGATTTAAAGAGGAATTTTAGTTGAGAATTTTAGAAAATAATAATTGAATTTAAATGATGAAAATAATTTTGAAGAAGTTATTGTAACAATATTCTTATAAATAATATAAAATAATGATTGTCATCTTGAATTATTATAAAACATGAAGAAAACGATCACTCCGAGTCTCGGAGTGCTCGATTTCTTCATGTTTTATAAAAATCTGAATTTGAATATTTTGAAAATTTTAATTCCATTGGAAAAATAATAATGCTTATATATTTATTTAAAAAAGAAGTTATTGATGTTTGAATTGAACAGTTTTCAGTATCTAATCATTTTTTAATTTCATTTTTCTAATCATTTCTTTAGAGTTAGGGAAAAAGTCAAAATTTTGTCCGGAATTCAGTGAAAAAGAAAATTAAATTTTTGTGACAACCCTGATTGAGTAATAAATAAATATTATAATAATGCAGAATACAGTTTTACATCAAAATTCCGTTTATTTATAAAAAGTTAGTGAAGGGAGTTACTAATGAATTGACAATTGTTTCTTGAAAAATTCTGGGAAAATTCAAATAAAAAAATTAAATTAGTTGGCAACGGCTTCGTTATGAAATATTAAAAATATTAAATCTATAATTTTGAAATAAAGCTTAAACATTTTACCTTATTTCAGCTTCGTCTTGACGTTGTTTCTCATCTTGTTTTTCTTTCTCTTTCTGCTCTCTGAGAATCCTCTTCTTATCTTCTCGCTCCTTCCTGTCTCTCTCTTCTTTCGCCAATCGGAAGTTAACTTGTTCTGACCTTTTGGTCTTGTTCAATCGATTGACTAATGCATTGAGACGCTTTGCAACATGAAGTTTACGAACTTCTTTTTCCTTATGGAAACCCACTTGTCCGACATCCATGCCCTGAGTTTTTTTAAGATTAGACCACATTGTGTATACGACGTCAACGTCATTCATTTTGTTTCCCTCTATACTGTTTGCTTTTACAAGTTGTGCTGCATCGTCCAACACTGAACTTGGAATGTCATCAATTGTCTGGCCCTTCATTTATTTAAACACGAAATTTTATTTTAGAGCAATTCCATCTCATAAACATCGTAAACTTTTCATGCTTATTTTGAGGGTTTTATTCAATGAGACAAGTATTTTTTCCTAAATTTAACGGAAGAAAAAGTGCATTTGTGTCTAAGAGAAAAAGGACCGTTCTATAGATTTTGTTTTTTTGTTTTTTGGCGTGTTTTTTTGACCCCTGCATACTAAAATACTATTAAAAATTTTAAAACTAGTCGAGCAAAAATGGTCTTTCAATTTACAAAATTTCGCACTTTTTCTCGCAAGCGGTAAAGAAATGTTCCATTTCATACACTGTTCTAAATAGTATCAAATTGAAACGAATTGATACCAAAAATGTAGATCAAATAAAAAATTGATCCAAATTTTTGACATTTTATACACTTTAATATTAATTTGATACTTTCAAGAAAACTGTTTAATAACGTGCGAAACGGTACAGATATTGAAGTTCCATATCTTTATGATCATTAAACTGCTTTTTATTAAAATATTTCGTTAGTAAAAAATGAAATGGAAAATTGACATCAACTTACGCAACGAAGTCTTAAATATACGTGAGCTGACGAAAATTTATCTACGTGAAACCAAACATCTTCCGGCCATCCCCATTTAATGAGATCTTCATCTAAGTGAAACAAAAATAAAAGCATATTTTGAAAGCTTATTTCTTAAAGTTTATGTAGACAGAATTTCAATATGTACTGTGCTCAAAAAAAATTAACAATTCAGGATTCCTACAGAAATCCGAATTTAAAATTCCATACCTTTTCCATGATTTCCAGGTCAAATTTTTACGAAATTCCAGTGGAATTTAAAATTCAATTTCATTATTTTTGGGCTCTTTAAAAACACTTTACTTATTTAATAGTCTCCACTCGTTGGTAAAAATTCTAAAATTATCGAAAATTATCAAAAATTCGAAAAACCGAATTTCTTAAAATTCAACATTTTTTTTTCTTTTTTATGGCATTTAGCTTCATTATTTTTGTGCTCTTCAAAAACACTTTACTTATTTAATAGTCTCGACTCTTTGATAAAAAAATCTAAAATTATCAAAATTTCAAAAAAAAACGAATTTCTTAAAATTCAACATTTTTTCCTCTCTTTTATGGGATTTAGCTTCATTATTTTTGTGCTCTTAGAAAGTACTTTATTTATTTAATAGTCTCGACTCTTTGGTAAGAAATCTAAAATTATCAAAAATTATGAACAATTCAAAAAACCGAATTTCTTAAAATTCAACATTTTTTTTTCTTTTTTATGGCATTTAGCTTCATTATTTTTGTGCTCTTCAAAAACACTTTACTTATTTAATAGTCTCGACTCTTTGATAAAAAAATCTAAAATTATCAAAATTTCAAAAAAAAACGAATTTCTTAAAATTCAACATTTTTTCCTCTCTTTTATGGGATTTAGCTTCATTATTTTTGTGCTCTTAGAAAGTACTTTATTTATTTAATAGTCTCGACTCTTTGGTAAGAAATCTAAAATTATCAAAAATTATGAACAATTCAAAAAAACCGAATTTCTTAAAATTCAACATTTTTTCCTCTCTTTTAAGGAATTTAACTTCATTATTATTTGAATTTCTATTCAAGAGAAAAAATGGAAAACAGGAAAAATTTAGAAACTTTTAAAAATTCCAGGCCTTTTCCATGATTTCCCTGATTTCTAGAAGCCTTTTAAAAATTCCATATCATTTCCATGATTTCCAGATTCTGTAGGAACCCTGTTTAATTTACACATTTTTTTTCTCATTGAAAAGTTAAAGGTTCTAGAGATATGCCCATGTAGGTTTATCTTCATAAATTGTATTTTCACTGGTAAAGCGAAATAATATTTTGAAACGTTTTTAGTTTTAGATTTTTCTTTAAATGATCAGGAAAATTTTTATGTTATTTTCGTTTCCTGTAAAATCATGAAATTGTTGCTTGACAATTTAACGTTAATTAAACATTAAATTAAAATTATACGAAATTTACGAAAAAAACTTTCTTTGCAAGGCGTTGGGGAAAACGTTATGTTTAACTTGTGAAAATTTGTAATTCTTTAATGGTTATAACTATTGGACTCAATGTAAATAAAAAAAATTGTTTCTTTTGTTGTGACTTATTGTTTATTAGAATAATATTCATGAAAGTCCGAATTGAACAATTACTTAAAAAAAAATTGTATTGAATTTTGCTAAAGTTTGTAAACAAAAATTAAGGTTATGATTGATCAAGTCAATGAATATGATACGTACAGTCTGTTAGTTATTGATATTAAAACATAATCTTAAATGGAAAAAAATTACTACTTACTTTCGTGCTTATCAACACCCATAAATAGAGTTACAGGTGGTTCCACCACTGAAAATTAAAAAATTAAATGTTTGTAACACAATTTCTAACCTTTTTCAACTTAAATTATATGATAAAAAGAATAGACTTCTTTTATCGGAAATATTATAATTTCCAGATAAAAAAAACAATATTCTAAAAGCTCAAAATATACTTACCATCACTTTCAAAATAAAACACCATTTTTAAATAAAAACACACACTAAAAATAACTTACTAGAAAAGATTTACAATGTTTTTGACTGTTTTTGACGTTCATGCTCGGCTTGAGTTGCAGAAGCATGAAAATTCTGTGCACTAAAGCCCTGAGCACAATAACTTTCGCCGCAAATGACGTTGGCTCACGTGATGCATGTGACGTCATTCGAGGTTTTACGTAAAGCTGTATGCCATTTTCACGAACTGCTATTTTAAACGAATTGTCATTTTTCCGAATTTTTATTTTCGCGAATTGTCATTTGTTCAAAGCGACAGCATTACGAACTGTCATTTTTGCGAAAAGTAATTTGTACGAAATGTTATTTGTCCGAAACGATATATTTTTACGATTTTCACTCTAGCGAAATGTCATTTTTACGAATTGCGAGACGAATTGCATTTTTGTGAATTTTGCTCGTTTAGCATTGCGTCTTGCAGAATGAATACGGATACAGGAACAGGGCATTGGAAAGAAAAGGACACAGACACCATCTGTCATTTTCTTTTGCATGTCCTGTTCCCGTATCCGTATTCATTCTGCTTTGGCCCTTAAGCTCCTCGTGAATTAGCCAATAGAAACTTTCGATTCAATGGAAATCATTTTAATACAGAATTCTTATCTTAACGTTTTCCGTTTCTGCTTACGTCCCGACACAGTGGCCCGAGAAGCAGAATATTATTATTGTAATAGTACCTTGAACTTATGAATTCTGTTTGGCATTTCAGAGGTTAAGAGGGCAAATACATATTTGAAGGGATCTTGTAAATTCACCATAGTGAATAATATTTACTTTTTCAATTCTCTTGTACTCAGTACGGTAAATTTACAAAATCTTGTTTGTATATTTGAAAGAAAATCAAAAAATTGTCATTTTCAAGAATATTTCGAACTTGTGTAGTTTGCTCTTTTTTTAAATATACTAAGGATTTTAGAGATTAATAACTTTTTATACTATTTGATATAGTAAATAATTTTTACTAAACATTACCTGACTCAATAAAAGGTGTAAATAGCATTTTAATCTCCGAGTGCTGGCAGTATTTAACTTGATGGAATGTTTATTATGACAATTTAATATGTTAGTACTACGTTCATTTCTGGAGTCAGAATTCATTTACGTTCTATTGTTAATGATTCATTGTTCTGAACAAGTTTTATGGCAAAGACAATGTTCAATGGAAGGAAATTACAAATTTTGTAAGTAATTATTAAATTTTTAACAATTTGTGGAGTGGATTTGTTGATTTATTTTTCTAAAACTAAATTCTGTGGGATGTTAGGTTCTTTGGAACAAGAAGAGATTTGTCATCCTCTCAACAGGTCTATTGGCATGAAAATAGAAAGTTTTGACAGTTCGGCTATTATTGTTAGACCTTACACAATGAAAATCACCCACAGTGGTAAACAGTGCAAGTTTACAATTAAAACGAAGCAGAAAGAAATGGGATTATTTGCTGTCATTCAAGAATTAAATTTCCGAAAATGGGAAGACGGACAATGCAAAGATTATGTAAAGGTAAATTAAAAATTCAACTCACTAGAAACTTCTTGAAAATTAATTACTGGTAATGACGGGAATTAATTTTCGATACTAAGCCTTCATTTGTTTTAATTTCTTACTTCTGAAAACGGTTTGGATAAGAAATTTTTTTGTTCTAAATTGTCAACGTTTTTTATAGAGCTGAAAAGTAAAATTATAATAATATTATAATATTTAATATATTTTCTACAAAAGAATCAAAAACTAAAAAATTTGAGTATTAATACATTGTTAATATAAATTTTAACACATTTTAATTTGTTGTTTGGTATATTTTTTGTCCCCTTGTTGAGAGAAATAATTATTACTGGCCTTATTTGGTTTATAATAAATTAGTTTTATTTTAATGTTTGAATTAATCATTTCCTTTTTTTCAGTTTAAGAGTAAAGACAAAGATTGGTCAGATAAATGGTGCGGTTCAATAAATCGTGTAAAAAAAGATTTTGAAGTATCAAATCATTATTTTTCTGAATATGACTCTCAAGGAAAGCTAGACACATATATTTATATTTCTGAAGAGCCAATAGTAAATGAAGAGCTCAGGTTGTCTATAGTCTACACTCCAAATATCAGTAAGTTTATGTCAAATTATTTTCAAAAGAACGGAAGTATGATTTTTTCACCCTCTAACTGATGATATATATTATCATATTTGTGCACAGTGGGCCAGAATCTACCAAAAGTGGCCAAAAGTCCATTTCTAGATTTTACTCAAATGATTTTTTTATTTTAAACAAAATGCAAGTATATGAGCAATTCCATGTCAAGTGATCAAGGGGTTTTACGGTACAATGCTTATTTTTATAATTTTTTCCTCTTAAACATTTAAACAAAAAAGTTTGTCACATTCGGTATCAGCGTCCCAAATAACCCCCGAGTAGCAAGTCATAAGCCAATCCAATTAGTTTTAAATTTTGACGTCAGTCATGTTAGATCCACCATCTTAAATTTCCTAAAAGTGATATCAGATTCAGAATAAGCGACCCCAGAAACCCCCGAGTAACAAGTTTCGAGGAAATATTTTAACTTTTTGAATTTTGGCCAAAAAATCAGCGTCCCTGGCTCACTGTGTTAATGTGGTTTATTGTCACAAAAATATAGCCCAAATTCCATTTTCATAAAACGTCATTTAATTAAATTAAATAATTTATCCAAATTGTTACCTCAGTAGCACGTAATACACAGCAATATTGAGAACACTGCCTATTTTTCCATTAAAAATACATGGTATTAGAATTCTTTTTAAATTATAAGATTTCACTCTTCATTGTTAGAATTGAGAGGTCAACAACGAAACTACTTTTTTCATTTTTAGTTTCCCTTCAACATTTGCAGCAAAAATTCAAACAATAAATTTAGTTAAGCGCTAAAATTACTAAAATCATTAATCAAGGGTTTCTGACGTCGAGGATTTCGAATCCAATGTCAGTTTTTAAAATTTCAAAATGGCGGATCCAGTATGACGGACACCCGAGTAACGAATTTTAAACGAATTTGATCGATTTTTAAAAAACTTGTCCGCCATTTTGAAATTGAAAAAACTAAAATTGGATGCAAAATCATAAATTCCAAAAACCCTTGATTAGTGATTTAAAAAATTTTCAAATTTAAATTTTTATTGAAAACATTAAAAAATTCAATTTTGCAGACATTACAAATAATTGCAGAAATTCAATTATTTTCAAAAAAAATAAAATTCTTATAAAATTCAACTGTGTTGAAAATTTAAAAAAAAAATCTCGTAAAAATTCCAATTATCTTTACAAATAACAAAATTCTTCTCCAAAGTTTAATTATTTTCATAAATGTCAAAAAAATTCTTGTCCTAATTTCAATTATTTTCAAAAATAAAATGAATTTTTCTAATTTCAATGATTTTCAATATCTACAATAATTTTAATAAAATTTCCCAAAAAGAATTCAATTATTTAAAAAAAAAATTTAATAAAATTGTATGCAAACATTTCATTATTTTCATAAATAATAACAATTTCACAGAAATTGAATTATTTTCACAAATTTAATAAAATTATTTTAAAGAATTCAATTATTATTTGCATAAAAAGTAATTTAAAATTCTAGAAAATAATAATTATATTAAAATGATGAAAATAATTTTGATGAAGTTTGAGTAACAATATTTTTATAATATAAAATAATGATTTTATCTCTCGGACATCTTTAATTATTATAAGTTGTTTAATTTAAAAAAGGTTTGAATTTGAAATTTTTGAATGTCTTAATTGCTTTGGAAAATCCTGTTCCGAATATAAGATTAAAAATAGGAATTATGCAAATATTTTTCTTCTTTTTCTAAAACAAAATAATATAATAATTTTGTTAAAAAAATTGTGATTCATCATAAACAAAAATAACACCGTCCGACAAAATTAAACTTTTTCTTGCACCCATGAACGATGAACGAACCCAGGATTTTCGAAAACTAGAGCTAAAAAAAAGATACCCATGTCTGGCCGTTTTTCGAGATCAAGTCGTTTACGGTTTTTAGGGGTAAAAACAACCCTTAAATAGAAGGTAACCAATTGTATTGCAAAAAATCTAGAAAAATGGGAAATTTTTATTTAAAAATTGTTTAAACGTTATTGGGACTATTAAACATACCCTTACTAATATTTCAGGTCCAACTGTCAACCCCAAAACTACCCCTATTTAGATTTATTTAAAAAAAATACTAATAAAACTAAAGATTTTTGAATTTTTTAAAAAATTAATCGTTGATTAATATTGTAATATCATTTTAAAGCCTACTGTTTTTAATTTTTCACCCCAACCCTTATCTCTAACTTACCCCTAAGCTAAATCAATATATTGAATACTGCCCTATAATTTTTTGGAATTTTATAAAACCTCGTATTTAAGGGTTTTTGGGGTCGCTAATTACAAATCTGAAGTCAGTTTTTAGAAATTCAAAATGTCGGACAAATTAAAAAAATCATGCAATTTTTATAAAATTTGATAACCACGGTATTTCGGACTTGCGAAATATTAATTTGAAGTTAAGTACTCTCTAAATCTGAATCAGCGATAAGTATGCCACTATTTCAATTAGCGTATATACGCTGTGAATTAGTGAAATTTCACTAAATAATCAGTGAAACTTCACTGATTAATTAGCGCATATACGCTGTTTTAAAATAGTGGCATACTTATCGCTGAGAATCAGTGAAATTTCGCTGATTCAGATTTAGAGAGTAATTGTGTGAAATTAAAAATTTCTGACAAATAAAAAAAGTGTAGTCTTTTATGAAATTGAAATTTATAATATACCGAAAATTTTATTATTTTATTTTAAAAATCGTTAACGCGTAAATCTTGTGCTAGGGTATTAATTTACTGAAAATTATATTATGGAAAGAAAACAACCGCGGTTTGGCATTAAAAATTAGCAAATTTATATTCCGCAAGTCCGAAATACCGTGGTTATCAAGTTTTATAAAAATTGTATGATTTTTTTAATTTGTCCGCCATTTTGGACACGTCATTTTGAATTACTAAAAACTGACTTCAGATTTGTAATTAGCGACCCCAAAAACCCTTATATACGAAGTTTTATACAATTCCAAAAATTATAGGGCAGTATTCAATATATTGATTTAGCATAGGGTCGTAATCTCGAAAAATGGCTAGACACGGGTATCTTTTTTTTTAACTCTAGTTTCCGAAAATCCTTGATTCGTTCATGGGTGCAAAACCGTGTCGGACGGTGTAATGCAAAATAAATCAATTTTCTATTTCTTAATCACAGTTGTTTAACAATTTTCTAATTTTGCTTAGAAGTAAAGAACGAAAATCTGCATAATTTTAATTTGTCAAAACATAATATTTAACAAAATTTTAGTCTTTTAATTAAAAGAAGTGAAAAAATTCTGATGATTTCTATTTGTCATTACAATTTTGCATTAATTATAAAATAAAAATAATTGTAACATAATATTATAATATACAATCTATCTAAATATAACAAAAAACAAAAGAATACACAAAACACAACTTTAGAGTGTGAGGGACAGGAAAAGTGAATGAATGAAGGAACATTCAAATTATTATAGTTAATTCAAAATATTACATATAGTTAAATGTTAATTTTTGCTGCAAATATTGAAGGGATACTAAAAATGAAAAAAGTAGTTTCGTTTTTACTAAATCTAGTGTAGAATTGTCATTTTTAGTTCAATCGAGATCCACAAGGGCTTAAAATTTTCTTAATGGGTTAGACCAGCTCAACTGCGTTAAAAAAATTTCATTGATTTTCTAAAATGCTAAAACTTTTATGAAAATCTGTAGTTGACAACAAAACAAAAAAACACTTTTAACCTTTTTTTCGCATTAACAAAATATTACGACATTAAAATTAATTACTCAAAAGCCGTTTACAATAAATTAATAACACTTATAATAATTACACAAAATTGTCCACTCTTTCAAATAAAAATATTTGATAGATTGTAAATTTAACCCTCCGTCACACACCTAGGCAGGGATTCCCTCTACGGTTTCAGTATTTTTTAAATAACTTTTGTTTTCCTCATTGCAAAATATAATCAGTTTTTATACCTTTCGAAAATTTACTCCTCAACACATTTCTAAAAAAACGTTTAGTTTAAACATAATTAATATTTAATTATGAAGCTTCAAAGCCAGAAAAAACTCGAAAAAGTGAGGTTATGTTAAATAAAAAAATCAAGTTTTCAAAACATCTTTTGTTCCACTGTTGGTTAATGACAAAATTATATTATAAATATAATTAAAATGAATTGTTTAATGATTTTTTTGCTTATTTGTTAATGTTATACATTATTTTTACATGTCAAGTGGAATTCCTTCGAAGATGTGCATTCGTGTAATTAATTTTTATTTTTGAGACCGAAAATTATTTTTATTAATTTTATAATTTAGAATAATTTACTACATATTTGTAAGTTTGTGTTAAAACTAAATTTTTGTTGATTCCTTTGTTTATGTTGTAATTTTGCTTATTTTACAATGTGGTGAGGGATTCCCTCTAAAACGTGTGTAAAGTCGTAATTTTTTCCATCCCATGTGTGTGACGGAGGCTTAAAAATTCCAAGTTTTTAATAATAATTTTATAAACAATTTGAATTATTTAAGTGTTCTACCCTTCCAATTGCAATGAGACTCATAGCTGAGTGCACTTCCTATGAGTTTCATTGCAATTGAAGGGGTAGAACACATAAATAATTAAAATTGTTTATAATATTGTTATTAAAAACATGGAATTTTTAAATTTAGAATCATGCAAATATTTTCATTTGAAAGAGTGAACAATTTTGTGTAATCAGTGTGAGTTTCATTAATTTATTGTAAACGGCTTTTGAGTTATTAATTTTAAAAAAAAATGTTGTAATATTTTGTTAATGCAAAAAATAGCAAAAATTTAAAATTTCAAAAAAAGGTTTAAAAGTGTTTTTTGTTTTGTTGTGAACTACAGATTTTCATAAAAGTTTTAGCATTTTAAAAAATCAATGAAATTTTTTTAACACAGTTGAGCTGGTCTGACCCTAATGATATAGACTATCAATAATAATTAAAACCCAAACATTTTTAACTATTTGATGTGGAAACAAATAGTAGAAGTTACCCAGTGTCTAAAAATCATCAAAATTTTTATGAAATTTGATCTTTAATCGACTGTGACTTTCTCAATTTTTATTGAATTTTATTCTGTGACCTATGGATCGAAAGGTAATTTAATTACGTTTCCAACGGCACCTTATTCATTATATTTTGATAAGCTGACAGGGAGTAGGTACATAAAGCCATTCATTTGTTCGACCCAATAGAAACGGGAGTAGGGAATTGCTAAAGTATTATTATTGTAGAAAAAAACGTGATACATAATCATTCACAACCTATGCTTTTATTTTACCAAGCATTAAAAAAAGCAAATTTTTCCTTCAGAATGTTCGAAAGTGGATCGAAAGAACTTTCGTCAAGTGACCCATGAAATTTGTATTTGGAAGGATTACATTTGTGATGGGTATCAAAATTGTGCCATAGAAGGTTGTGATGACGAAAAGGAATGTGTGCGAAGTATAGAAAACGATGGCACAGGTACTAAAGTCACTGTCGGTGCCGTGACAACAATATTCCTCTGCTTTATTCTCTTTGTCACATGCCTTTGGATATGTAAGAAGCACAAAAAATTGTGTTGGTCTGCAGATTGCGCTGGACCAACTGCAAACAGACCAACTTCAACTGCCGATAATGAAAGAACTCCTGCTGCACCAACAGCTCCCATGTTGCAATCTTCAGTCTCTTCTGGAGTTCAAGATAAAGATTTACCACCAAGTTACGATTCACTTTTCCCACAACAGTCCAATACTGCTATTTTGTAATTCAATTTCCGTAACTTCTAATTTATTACGTTATACGCGGAGAAAAAAAGAGAACTCCGTGCATTTATTTAAAATTTGGTTTCTGATAAATTCCAAGTGTGTTGGAAAATATTGATTTTTTTTGTTTTGTATCGGTTACATTTTTATATTTCCTCAAATGGCTTTAACTGAGGAATGCATTGATTTATCTGAATAAGCTTTTATCGTTGATTACAAGAATCATCTTTTTTGATTCGTGTAGAAAGCATCTTTTTTTGCAATCCAGTGCAACTTTTTTTTCAGCTGAATAGAAACAGAATCACGCATTTTTGGCTTGTTATCAAAACCCCTAAAAAATTATACACAGACATAAGTAATTTAGGTTTCAATACTTATTTGCAGGTTGACAGTGAGTGTGAACTTTTCTTGTGACTAGTTTTACATAACTTGTATGTGACGTAAATCTTTTAATTTTCCTACTTTTAAATTTTCATCTTTAATTTAATTTCAAAGAATATTGAACGATTCTTATGCCGATGCATACTAAGTTCCTTCTTTTTGTCTAGGTCAAAAAAGTGTCCATTATTGCCCTCGGGGAATAATGAGTACTTTATCGACCTGTGAGTAAGGTCAATAATGTGATCATTATTTCCCTAGGGTAATAATGAGTACTTTATTGTGAAAGGCTGGGCTATAAGGGGGAACTTAATATGCGCCTGTTAAGGTAGGAAAAGTGACAAAATAAAAAAATACAAATTATATGAAACGAGTTTTAGACAAGAAAAGCTTATTTTTTAAAGTAAAAAAATGCGAAATGTTTCTAAAGTATTTCACACAATATATTATCAAAGAGAATAAGAGAAATTAGAAGCATTTTAGCATTATTTTGTTTCTACTGTTTTTGTATAGCCTTAAAAATAATCTTTGACAAGATTAGACAATACTGCTAAGAATAATATTTATTAATAAAATCAGACAGGTCTTTTTTAAATGTCTGGAAAGTTGTTTTCTAACGGCCAAAACTTAATTCCATTTCTTTCTGTTTTTAATTTATTATTATTAGACAAACTTTAAATTAAGAATTGTATGGTTGTGGTTGATAATTAAGTGAATGGATGTGAGTAGTATTAGAGTATTTTTGTACATATAGTTATTTTATTCAAAGCAGCAGCAGCAGCCTTTTCGTATCAAACATTGTGATGTAACTTATATTACATTTTGTAAAGAAAAAAAAATAAAAAGGGCAGAACAAAGTAGTTTTTAGAGTACTGCGCAAAAAGAAATGTGCAATTCAAGATCTTTATTCGTGATAAGAATAAAAAAATTCGACTCAATGAATTGGATGGAATAACCAAAAAATTATTTGGACTTTTGTAATTTTCTACGTACCAAAAAAACATATTTTTACACGAGTATTTTATATAAAAACTAATTCTTAAGGTTGGAATTTGAGAAATATTTTCCATAATACAAACGTACAATAATTTTAAACATATTATTACTATTGTCCATCAATGTAAATTGTTTTATACAAAAAAAATAAATAAACATCAGTGTTGTTTCACAATATTAAAATTTATTAGTTTTTGAATTAACATTTTTATTTTATTATTCATCAAAACATATTTTGTGATTTGAGGAATCTTAGATGTTTTTTTTAATTCGTTTGGTATATGAAACACGAAATATCTACTTTTTCTTCTGAATTGGTTTTTTAGGTTTCGCCTCCTTCTCTTCTTCTTTTTTTTCGACCTTTTCCTCGACCTTTTCCACTGGCTTCTCTTCAACAATTTCCTCTTTGACCTCCTCCTCAGGAGCTGTGACAATGACGGCAATTTCCTCGTCTGATTGATTAAACGTAGAATTATTCTCTATGAACCAGAGAGCACCGTTTATCACACTATCCATTTCTACTGGATCGCTTGCTAAAGAGTGGTTGTCCTTGTAAATGAGCATCCTGCATGATTTCACAAAAGAATTCAATTATGTATTTAAAAAAAATTGATAAAATTTATCCAAAACTTAATTATTTTCATAGATTATAAAAGTTCCACAGGAATTCAACTAATTTAGAATAGCATTTTCAAAAAAATTTCGAAAAAATCAATTCTTCACAATAATTCAATTACTTTCACTAATAATAACATTTTTTATGGAAATTCAATTTTTTAAAAAACATTTTGACAAAATATTAAGCAAGAATTCAATTATTTTCATAAATAATAAAATTGTCCACAGAAATTCAATTCTTTTTAAATATTTTAATAAAATTTTTCGCAATAATTAAATTATTTTCATAAATATTAAATGTCAAGAAATTTATCAATCCTCCACAAGTCAAATATTAAAAAATAAAAAAAAAATATTTGAGTTGGAGGATTGATAAATTTCTTGACATTTAATATTATTTAATATTCAATAAATAATAATAAAAATAATAACTATTCATTAATAATAAAATTTATAGCAGGATTTCAATTATTTTTAATACAATTTTACAGGAATTGCTCAAAAAATGTAATTATTCTTAAAAATTTAATTTCAATTCCTCGAAAAAATCAATTATTTTATATACAATTTTAATTAAATTTTTTTGAAATAATTCAATTAATCTTTTAGATTTTAATAGAATAAATTCTTCCCAAGAAATTAATTATTTACATAAATAATTCTTTAAAAGAATTTAATTATGTCGATTTATAACAAAATTATTCTCAAAAATTCAATTATTTTCAGGCATTTTAATACAATTCTTTGCAAAATTCAATTATTTTCATAAATAACAATATTTATCAGAAGAATCCAATTATTTTTATAAGTAATAAATTTCTTCTTGTAAATTCAATTATTTAAAAAAATTCTAATAAAATTGTTCACAAGAATTCAATTATTTTCATAAATAATAAAATGCTTTTTAGGAATTGAATTATTTTCAAAAAAATTTAATAAAATGCCACACAGACATGCAATGATTCTCAAAAATTTTAATAGAATATTCCTTGTAAAATTTAATTATTTTTAAAAACTTTTCGCAATTCAATGATTTTCAATATCAACTATTTTCATCAAATTTCGAAACAGAATTCAATTATTTACAAAATTTTTTGTAAAAATCTTGGTAAGAATTCAATTCTTCTTATGAATAATAAAAGTTCGTGAGGAATTCAATTATTTAAATTAGAATTTGCATAAAATTAGTCGAAAGAAATCAATTATTTAAAATTTTTTATAAAATTAAATTATTTTTATAAATATTTCAATTCTTTGATGAATAATAAAATTTGTTTGCAGGAATTCAATTTATCAGCAGGGTAAGAAAGAAGTTAATGATTTTGATGAAAATTAGGAAAAAGTCAGGAAAATAAAAAAAGAGGAATTTTTGTCAGTTTTGTAAAGTGTTCCAAACGAGTATTTTTGGTCGTCAAGTTTAATTTTTCGATGGCTACATTTTTACTACTTTTTTTAGTTTGAAAGCTACTTTTTTAAAATTAATAATCGAGTGCGAAGTCTGTTGTCAGCATCGTTAAAAATACATTTAAGCTAAAAATTAATCAGTGAAAGTTTGAGAACAAGAAAATATAAACTTAATTTTTCCTAAAATAATGAATCCGAATTAAAAGCTTCTCAATATGTTTCTCATTAATCCCATATAATGCTATTTATCAAAACGCTGGTCGGTTTTGTGCGCTCGATGTTTATGGATGGAACTTTTTCATTTTAATTTAATGAAATGTATATTAAAATAATAACTCACTTTGCCTTTGTGTTGTTCGCTATTAACCGATTATACCAAAGTTTCCCTTGAAAGTATGGTACTCGTAAGTCGTTGGTGCCTAGGAGAAGTAAAGTGGGAGCCTTGACTTTGTCAGCATGAATGATTGGTGAATGGTTGAACATCTTCATGTACACTTCTGAATATTTTGTCTCCATTGTTGTCGGTGGTAATCTTTCGAGGAAAGGTGTTCCAGTTTCAGCTGCACACCTATAAATTTATGATTCTCTACAAATGTTAAACGCAATTTTTATTGTATGATTAACCTTCTGCTGATGCTAACTTGTCCCCACTCCATCATCATAGATTTTTGACGATAATGGTCGTTTGCATCAGCAGAGGGTTAAACTACTTTTTGTATATTACAAATAAATGATATAATTCTATTGTTATTACCAATCGGGGATATCAGATATAGTATACATAGCTGCGATGTCAATCACGGGATTTCTTGAAACAACTGCTCTGTACAGATCCTGTAAATTTTTGTAAAACTATTATATTCGTTTTCTATTTACTTATTTTAAAAATATTTACGGATTATTATTATTATTATTAATTATTACAAAGTCGTAAAAAGGAGTTGCCATTATTGAACATAAATTATTAAAATATAAACAATTGCAACGATTTTCAATTACTTACTGGATATTGAGAGCAAAGATGAGCAACAATAAATCCTCCATAAGAACCTCCACTTAGTCCAATATAATTTGGATCAAGCCATGGGTACTTTTTCAAAGCATCGTGAGTGGCAGTGACGCAATCCAAAATATCTACTTCACCAATTCTACCTTGTAAGTACTCAACGGTATTTTTACCCATTCCTGTGGATCCTCTGTAATTCACTCGGACAATGCCAAAACCTGCGAAATATTGTATTTAAATATTTATATGATTTTAAACAGAAGATTTATTACTCAAGTTCAAATATTGCCATGTATTATATTTTTATGAAGCATTTCTTCAAGACTTTTACAATCTTACAATATTACAATCTATATTGTAATATTTCTACATTCCAAACCACAAAATTTAAAATTGAGGCTCCAGATCTTAAAAGAGCACATGCAACATTGATTTAGGTATATGTGCCCTTTTAAAATCTGGAGCCTCAATTGTTCTTTTAAAAATTACGAAATAGCAAAAGCAACAGAATAAAACTTTTATTGACAAAATTATTAGATTTAGCTTTTGACTATATTAGAGGTATGTATGATTAAAAAATAAAATGAAAATGCTTACCCAAAATGGCTAAAATGCAAGCCTCAATAGAGAATTGATTGCTGTAAGAAGCGTGCGGTCCACCATGGAGCATAAGAATCCATGGCATTGTTTTATCTTCAGTACATTTTTTCCCAAAATATGTGTAATTAAATTCCTCTAAAACAGATTTGAATAATGTATTTATGTTTTTATTTACAGAAGTAAACGAGACAAGCCCCTTCGTACAGTTAGTACTCGTAAATATAATTGTCATTCTAAAATCAGCATAAAATAATATAATAAAATTAAATATATGTTAGACTAACATTATAACACAACTTTAACTATGGTATAATGCACCAATAGTGCATTATACGAGATAAAGTTTAGAATAAGTCTATTTTGTTGGTGTATACAGAACACTTCGTTCCTGTGCGAGTGTAACTTATACATGTCTGATTTTTTGTGATAAAATTGTTACAAATTTTAACGATTCAATTATAAAAAAAAATGAGCTCCAAAATTTAAGAGTAATAAATCTTTAGTGCAAAGCTCATGAAACTTGAAATTTTTCTTTAAATGCCCGATGTTATTCAATGTTTGACGTAAAAGTTGACTGAACATTGCATGAGAGTTGAAGGAATTTTAAACTTTCATGCAATGTTCAGTCAAGTTTCGCGTCAAACATTGAAAAACAGTCAAAATTTAAAGAATTACTTCAACTTTAAAGAGCCTCGTAACTAAAGATTCCGAACATTGCAGTCATGGTAATTTTAACTTTTAGAAAATTTTCGATGCTGTGTGGGTATAAATATTAATTCTTTGTGAAAAAAGAAGAAACACTAGAATTTTAAATTTATGTGAGGTTTCCAACAATTAGTTTTGATTTAGCTATTAAAAATGAAAATATTTGTTTAAAATTTAAAATAGGGGACATTGAATTTAAAAAATTGACCAATTTTCACAAAATTTGGTATGTAAGGGGATTAAAGGCCTCAGATTACGAATTTCTTGCAAGTTTTTGGTTTGGAATAGAGTATAGCGCCAAAATAAATGATTCATGATTATAGATTTGTCTTGGCTACATTCCAAAATCCGTCATTTTAAATTTTTGAAAACTGGGTATTAAATTCATAATCAGTAGTCTTTAAAACTCTTAGATACCAAATTTTATGAGAATTGGTCAATTTTTCAAATTCAATGTCTGTCATATTTTGAATTTAAAAAATATCTTAATTTTTTTATGGTTGAATCAAAACTAATTGTTGGAGACCTCATAGAAGTTTAAAAATCCAGTGTTTCTTCTTTTTTCACAGAGAAGTAATATTTATAATAACGATTTGTGTCGGTTACTCATTCTTATTTTGTTTGGATTTTAAAATTTTCAAAAGTTTCATAAAAATTTATTAATGATTTCCTTGCAAAGTTTTGTAAAAATTGTGTAAAAATTTAAATGTTCCACTTCAATAATTATTTAGCGTGAAACTTTCCTAAACATCTAAATTAAATTTTCGTCTAAATCTATTTAAGGAGAAAATGTAATTTAAGTATTTAGAATGTTTCACGCTAAATTTTCAAGAAAGTTTGACGATAAATAAATAAATAAATAAATAAACATATATTGAAGTCGGACATTTAAATCTTTACAGAATTGTCACTAAACTTTGCAAGAAAATCTTTAATAAATTTTTATGAAAGTTTCGGTGCTGTATGGGATACAAGTGCCTTAACTTACCTGGTGGATACCTTGCAAAACTAATAAAATAATGAAAAGTACGGAAACAATAATTTTTTTTTAAAACAGGGTTAAATAAGTTCCATCAATCATTATCAACATTGCCCAACCTGTATCGACAATTGTCCACAGATGCTTTAAATACTCACTGACTGCTTCCTTAGAATTATACTCATAATCTGTATTTTCAATAATAAGATTTTCCATTCCCTCTGGCATCACTAGAGGTTTTGTAATTTCAAGCAAATGTAAATTTGGAAGTTCGGCAGCCTCAACTGCAGGATCGAATCTTCCCACAACTAACCGGGGTGGTTCAACGAGAGATGTTCTCATCAAAACAATTCTATTTTTTCTTACGTCAAGAATAAATAAACTGCTGTCGTCATTTTGAATCTCGATAATATTTTTCGTTTCTGCAGAGCAACAAATCTCATTACAGTATTGTTATTTTTATTACGAGAATTCCAAGATTTATAACTTACCAAGATTAACCATATAAGATTTTATGCTGTATCTTTGAGGAGAACTCAAGAAAACATACAGAGAATCGTTACTAAAGCAACGACGAGGTAAACTCTTAGTATATATTCCATAGAATTTCTTCTCATGGGCGATCGTTAGGCAATCAGGAACAACATCGATAAGTGCATCTGTCTAAAAGGAAATATAAGCAATTATGTTTCGAACTAAAACATTGTTGTAATGGGGTTGATAAATGTCTTATTTTCTGACTTTTTAATATTTGCAATTTTTTATTCTTACTTTTTCATCTGTCTCCCACTTCACGCGCATTAATCTGTGACACGAATGATGTGTACTTCCCAAATCTCGCTCCAACCATACTAGGGTTTTTCCATCCGGACTGAATCGTGGAGAACGTGCAGCACAATTATCGGTTGATATTTTTCCTTACATTTAAATAAGAATTAAAAATTAAATGAAGAGTTAAGAATTCTTCTTAATTACCAATTTTCCCCTTGTCATATAAATTACACAACAGAATAAAGAATTTTCTGGTCAAAACTCGTTTTCATAGATTTTTGTTTTAGATTATGTAAAAGGAATGTTTTTATCAGATCTTGGTTACGGTAAAATCGAATTTCAAGTTCTATGCTTTTCTGTTTGAATGGCTAAACATTCCTCAAAATTATTATTTTACTTCTAAAATAATCGCTAATAGTTTCTATAAATAATATTTATTAAAGCAACAATATTTCTTACGGAATTCTGATGTTTTCAAAAGAAAAACCCAACTTGCTCTGTTTGTACAGGCATATAGTCCCAAATATCTTGCTTCGCATTTCCAAGCTACACCAACTAAATATTCGCCATTTGGAGTCCAAGTCACTTGTCCAATGAAATAATCTTCAGGAATAAATTGATTAATTTTTATTGTATCCTCGGCTATGTCAAGAACTACAACCACTGATTTGTGTTTGCCAACTAACTGTTCACCCCAGTGCGGTTTGTAAACATATTCATTTCCCTGAAAAATTAATTTTTATATATGAAAAAATCAGGTTTTCCAGCATCAAATTCTTTTAAAACAGGAAAAATCTTTAAATATTACCTTCATAAAAAATCATTTATAAATTGTTATAAAAAAATGTAAAAACATCCGTTGTCCTACGTGTAAAAGAATGGTTAGTGGGTTAGGATGTAAGACCATATATGAATAGAATACCTTTAATATTACTTCCATATCATAAATTTCTTTTTCTATCTTTTCACGGGTTTTTTGTTTGTAGAAAGGTTCGCATTTTGGCAATTTTCGCTCAGCAATGTAGAGTAATTTCGACTTATCAGGAGAAAATTGAAATGAACTGAACTCAGCTATGCAGAAACAGTTAAATATGATCATGCACAAAAAAATAATTAAAAGACAGTAAATAAAAGATAATAGAACTAGTTAATTTCAGTTTAGAAATTTTACCATCAGTGTATATTTCTCCATGTGCATCATATACGGATAGGTCATAATTTTTCACCAAATGTTGTCTGTCCCAAATTTCGATAAATTGTTTAGAAGTGTTGTCTACTGTAACCTGTCTTAAAATTGCTTTATATTGTTCATCTTCCGAGCAAGTACTCAGAATTCTGAAAAATTTGAAAATTATTCACATAAATATAATTTTATATTATTCACATTAATTTAATTTTATAATTTAATATTATAACGTATTGTTGTATAATACATTGAACCTTAATGTCCGTTTAGTGTAAAAATACATACTCAGTGGAGATATCAACAGGAAAACTTTCGACGAGGGGATTTAATTCCGCATCAAGACTGAAATCCTGTATAAATTTTTGTTTTGAGCGTCTTTCCAAGTTCTTCTGAGCCCAGTGACTTTGAATGGTAATTCCATTTCTTGCAATTGACGTGATTCTGGCTTTAATTATTGTTGGATTTTGCGAAAGAGTCTTATATATATCCAGAATCTTGTCAGTCTGGTAAAGAATTATAAAAGTTTTTAAACAATCAAAATATACACACAATTTATATGAAGATAATACAAAAACATTTGGCCAGTATTTTATTTAGATATTTTTAAAAAATCCTCATTTTTAATATTTTAGAAAAATTTGAATGACTTTTAAAATAATTAACGCTTTTTAATGATCTTGGGCTTATTTTAAAGATCATTTTTTACAGTAAGAGAATTACTTATAGGCATTAACGTGCAATTTTTTTCTTAGAAAATGCAGGTCGTCAAACTTGGACTAAAAAAATTCAAAAAATTTAAAACAATCTTATTAACAGAAAAATAATTTTTAAAATTCAAACATATATTTTTTTCATTGAATTCTCTTGAAAAATCTACATCATATCATGTTTTATAAATTTTCTAGAATAGTTTTTAGTACAAAAAAATTATTTCAAATTTTTTCAAGTTTTTTGGTCTAAGTTTGACGACCTGCATTTTCTAAGAAAAAAATTGCACGTTAATGCCTATAAGTAATTCTCATACTGTAAAAAATGATCTTTAAAATAAGCCCAGGATCATTAAAAAGCGTTCATTATTTTAAAAGTTATTCCAATTTTTGTAAAACATTCAAAATGAGAATTTTTTAAAAATATCTAAATAAAATATTGGCCAAATGATGATGATTGATTTCTGACAGATCTTATTCTTTTTAAAATATTTATTTTGAAAATAAATATTTAATCATTATTATTTTCGATAGGAATTAAGATTTTCAAAAATGTCAAATTCAAACTTTTAGTAATTCAAAAACATGAAGATGACAGAGTGATAAAATAATTATTTTTTAATATAAGTAAATTGTTACTGTAACTTATTCTTCAAAATTATATTTATCATTTCAATTCAATTACTCTTTTCTACAATTTTCAAATAAAATTTATTCTTCTTTAAACCAATTATTTTTAATAATAATTTTTGACAAAGTTCTTTAAGAATTTTCAAATCCATTTGTTTTTAATAAAATTTCACGAGTTAGATTATTTGGAAATTTATCAATTAAATATATATTAGAAAATAAAAACTTCAAATAACTTAAAGAAAATTCAATTAGAACTTTTTAAAAAAAATTAAGTCTAAAGAATTCTTAGTTAAAAGTATGAAAAATCCAGATTTTCAAAGATTTTAATTTTTACACCTTTTCAATATTTAATTATTTCTAAAAATTCATGCTATAATTATGCTTTTAATATTTAATTATTATTTAAAATTTTAACTAAAATTCATTTTTTAATCAATGTTTATTAGAAAATTAAAATTAAAATTCTACCCTGAATTTAATTATTTAAATACAATAATAAATAATTTATTGAATAATAAAATTCATACGACGAATTTTAATAAAATTTCTAAAAATAATTACATTTTTCGAAGAATTCAATTAAAATTGTATAAAAAATAATTGAAATTCTGCGATGAGTTTTATTATTTATGAATATAATTGAATTCCTAAAAAGAATTTTATTATATTTATGAAAATAATTAAATTATGGCGAAGAAATTTATAAAAAATGTATAAATCATTGAATTTTTGTGTAATTTTTATTATTAATTTATGAAAATAACTAAATGGTTGCGTAGAATGTTACCAAAAAAATTTTTTTAAATAATTTAATTATTTTGCAAAATTTTATTAACTTAGTAGATATTGAAAATCATTGAATTGAAATTTTGCCAAAAGTTTTATTAAAATTGTTGAAAATATTTGAATTTTGGAGAAGAATTTTGTGCTTTACAAAGATAATTGAATTTTTTAAGAAAATTTAAAAAAATTTTGAATATAATTGAATTTCTGCGAAGAATTTTATAATACTTTTAAAAATAATAGAATTTCTGCAATTATTTGTAACTTCTCCAAAATTTAATTTTTTTTGTGTTTTTAACTAAAATTGTTCTATATGTAATCCATTATTTTTAATAATTAATTAAATACATATTGAAGATTTTAACTAATTTCAGAAGAATTTGAATTATTAAATTTTTCAAAAATCGAAGTTTATTAATTTTATAAAATTTTAAATTAAAACCTTTTGAAGTTCATCTATTTATGAAAATTGCAAATGTAACTCTTTTAAAATTCAATGAACAGTTTCTGAGGCAAACAAAAAGGCACCAAAATTCAGAATTTTCTTATGAATTCTAAAAATTTAATTTTTTTTCTAGTACTTTTAACAAAAATCCCTGACTTTTTTCCTGATATGTAAACCCTACAGAAAGTTTTGGAGATTTTTCATTTTGTGATTTTAGCGATAATACAATTCTAGTTTTTTTCATGAATAATATATTATTCATGAAAAAACAATTAACTAGAAACCTTATTAAATTGTTTGCTTTTAAAAATAAATGTATAACAATACCTTTTTGTGTTGAAATACGAACAACTTTAAATTTTGAATTGAAACATGAACGACTTTAAATTTTGAGTATTTTTAATGGGTTAAATTTTTATGTGAACGATAAATACTATAGTCATTAATATTATTTTTAAACGCTAAAAATATACTCTAAATGAAACATTTAAAAACCTTAAATATACAATTTTTTAACAAATTCTATTATTAAAATAATCGACCTGAATTTATCTAAAGTTTTAGTAGTTCGTTATTAATTTTGTCGTTTTAAATAATGAATTTTTAACAAAAACATTTGTGTTAAAAGTTTTTAATTAAAATTCTTTTAGCACTAAAGGAGAATGATTCACATGAAAAATTACAATTTTTAAATTTATTCTTAACATAATTAATCTATAAATAAAATGTGTGCTTGCAATTTAAAAATCTTTATATTTACGATTTATTTTATTTTAAATCATTTTAATGTTAAAAATTCTTTTGGTATGTTCTGTATTGAAGAAAATTTGTTTGCAGAAAATGTGCTTGAAAAATTTTTTTTAAATAAAAATGGATAAAAATATAAATTTTTGGGAAAATAAAACATCAAAACTGATGGATTGGAAAGAATAAACCTTGTTCATATTTATATTAATAAAAAATAAAAGTTATATAGAAAGTTCCTCACCTGACTTTCTGCCATCGTTACACCCAATTTTTTTTTATTGAAGTAACATGAGACTGTTCAATCGAACAATTTAAATAAACTTGATGAAAATATCCTATTATCTGAAAAGAAAAATGTTCTTAAATTTATAATACACAGACACTGACACTTGTCTATTTAATTTACAATATTCAATTGCAAACTAATTTAATTTTAAAAATATAATTTATTTAAATAAAAAAAACACAGTAATCTGTATGAATTTGAAAACTTTATGAGACCTGGCACCAATCACTCCTGATGACTGAAAACTATTTTAATAGAGATTGAAAGGAGAGAAAAAAAATTTTAGAGAAATTTTGAGTGTCTGAGGTGTGCCTTAATTCTGTTTGGTAAACTCGATTGTATCAGACACCTTTAGATTTATCAGTGACTTCAACACCAGCAGCAATTTTCCATCATCATCTATTGACTGATGCGAGCAGGTCAAGATCAAAGAGATCAAAAATAAACCACCGTAATCGCAATCTTGAGATAACATTGGCCGTTTTTTTCTGGCACAGCATGTTTGCGAAGCGACAAGTCGGTGAAGAAAACACCTGATCGGATATATTTGACATTCGTCATCAAAGGCTACACGTGATATTATTTTCTATGCACAAGAAAGCTACAAGTTGTAGGGATACCTATTTTCAACTTCTAATTTTGCTATTAAAGTATTAAAATATTTTTTCAAAACGATACACATTAACAAAAATTTTGTTTTCAAAAATGAATTTCTTGTTCAACGCAATACAATAAAAAAAATTAAATCATTGGGTGAAGAAGGATTTGGAATTACTTCAGATAAAGTTTAAGAAACGAGAATATTATCCTTAAAATATTACCAAGATTTTTAAAAATATACATTTTTCCAGTACTCAGCTGAAAATGTAATGATATAATAAAAGTGCTTTAAGATTTAAAGAACGAAACAAAAATAATTGTCAAAATTATTTTTAACAATGTAAATGTAGCTATTTCTTAAAAATGTTATAAAAAAATTAATATATACCCATTTAAATTCGCAGTACATTTAGTCTTAAAATGTGTGGAAATAAATTTTTTCACGAATTCGTATGTCTAACGGGTTTTTCAAAAGCTACAATTATGAACTGTTACTCTGTGTCAAAATGAATAAGATTTATTTACTTTTCAGTAGAATATCTTTTTTCCTGAGTAACTTCCAATATATTTAAAACATTAGGTAAAGTTTTACAAAAATATACATGTTTTTTACAATGAGTAGAATTATTTTAAACAAGAGTGATTGTTTTTAATTATATAGAAGAGGATCATTCAGCTCCATGTCTTTGTATAAATATCTGAACCTTTCTAAAACTTCATATAAAATAAAATCATTGCTAAGTTAAAGCTGAAATTTTTGTATATATTTTGCTAATACTTTGCTTCTTAATGAAAATTGTCATTTTATAAAAAATATTACGTATGCACTTTTTATGTACATTATTACAATTTAATAACAAAAAGACCACAAAAAGTCAATTTTAAAAAAATTTTAATACATAGGGGAGACAGGGGTAAATTCGGTCATTTAATTTTTTCAAGACGGAAAAGTTATATTTTTTAAATATTAAAATTCGTCTTATTCCCATCTTAAATATGATTTATTATTAATAAACTATGAGTTCTATAAACAATAAATATTGGTTTAAAAAATAATAAATAATACAGGTTTCATGAATTACAACTAATATGGATTTTAATATTTATATTTTATTGAGTGAAAGTAAAATGTGGTTACAATTTTGGATTTAACAAGTTATAAATTTTACTATTGTTAAAATATAATACGTGAAATTATTTTATTCGAAATTTTAAATTTAAAACTAAGTGACCGACTTTACCCCGAATGTATTCCTCGCCGTTCGCAGAATAAATTTAATTAGTTCTTTTTGAAATCAAACAAAACTATAAATGTATTTCGAAAAAGGACATTCAAGTGCATCAAAAAGACTTACCTAAATAAATTAAGACTCAAAAATAATGATCGAAAAACTTAAAAATTTAAAGAACGTTTTTTTCTGACACCTCTAGAAACATTTGACCGCCTCTGACTCCATGTTGAATTCATCCCAGGTAAAAATGATTCGTACGGTTTTCGTGCGAATTTCGTTTAGAAATCCGGCCAGATTCGTACAGAATTCCTATTGAATTCGTATGAAATTACAAGTGGAATTCATGTGGCGTTTTGAAACGTTTTTTCTTTTGACAATTTCTTCAAAAATTTTCGGACAAATTTCCTTACAAATTCCGTACGAAATTCAATAGAATTATGAAAGGATTTATTTTGAAAATTTTTTATAAAATTCTGTTTAGAAATTCGTATGGAATTCCGCACGAAATCGAAGCTAAAAATTTTGCTATGTATTTAAAAATAATTGAATTCTTGACGAGATATTCATTAAAATTTATAAAAATAATTGAATTCGTGCAAAGTAGGTATTTATTAAATTTTGCCAAGAATTTAATTAAAATTTTTGACAATAATTGAATTCTTGAGAAGAATTTTAATACATATTTATCAAAATAATTGAATTTTAGGAAAAGAATTTCACTAAAAATCCTTAATTGATTTTATGGGGAGAATTTTGCTAAATTGAATTCTTTTGCAGAATTACTTAAAAATTATTGAAAATAATTGATTTCCTGCAACGAAAATTTTCAAAATAGGGTACGTTTAGGGGCCAAAATTAAAAAAAGGGGACAGACTGTGAAGCCTAGACAATAAAAAAAATTAATTCCTTTATAAACAAAAAGTACGTTTCAATAGATTTAGATTTATACAGTATTTATCGTTCTTGAACCATTTTTCTAATTGAAAATTCCTAAAATGAATATTTAAAATTTTTCTATATTGTAATATATTTTGATTTCTTTAAATATTTACTAGTTTAATTTTAGACAGAATAACAAACAATACAATGCATGGCTTCAAATATTTAAAGGCTTAAAAATCCAAAACTCAACAATTTAAATTTTTTTTGTATATATAACTTTGATATGGATGTCTTTCAGGTCCACAATAAAGATTTTTTGTTAGAATCATGTGTTTATTTCACTAAAAAATATTTATTCGAACAGAATAGACTTGACAATATTTTCAAAAACTGTTAAAATAAAAAAATATTGAAATTATTTTTTCAAATAAATTGTTCCATGTTCGTCAAAAGTGGTTTGAGTTTAAATTGACGGCCATATGGTCTTATAGGTTATCTTAACCCCGCACGGACATTATTAGTTATTAATAATTATAGAAAATTACCACACAAATTAAGAATTTTTACTTCCACTCAACAACTAGTAGTTTTCTTGGTTACCATGTCAACTGTTGCTATGACAACCATTTCCATAGCAACCGTTTCTATGGTAACATAACAATTACCGTACTAATTATAAGGGTTTCGGCCCTTGGTCACGAAACCCTAAAAAGACCAAGAAAATAATACTTTATAAGGTTTATAAAAATGAAGATATTTAGAACAAAGAATGCTTTTATTATCTCTTCTAAACTTAAATAAATATTTACAAGTTTACTTTAATAGTAGGTAATAACATAACATAAATAAGACATAATAGTCCTACATAGCATCAATGATGTATACATATTATAAATGGAAAATTCCACATGACAAACATCATTTTACAAATCAGTTCTGGAAAAAATTAATTCTAACTTGAGTTATGAGAAACATAGTGAAATAATTTTCCAAGTCAAATGTAATTTGTCTACATAAAAAAAGCTTTTAATTAACACACGTTATATGAAAACTCAATGTTCTTATTATTGCGATTAAGTATTTTAATGTCAAAAAAAGAAACTTTTAAATAAATGAAATGTACAAATAAATAATGTTAAAAATGTGTCCTAAATATTGTGAGTTTTTAGTTTTGAAAAATTGAAATGAATAATTAGGTACTTGGCAATAATTGAGTACTTCACTTTGGTTGTTTCTTGAAGTCGAGAACTGCATTGACTGAATTAGTGTATGAATAATTTTTTATGTAAAAACAAATTAATTTCTAGCGAATACTCTTCACTTGCACATGACTGATAGAAAGGAGTTTTATAAAAAATATTAGGCAACGCGTGTTGTGTTAAATTTTTTTAAATTTGTAGTTTTTAGGAATGTTGAATGTTTCTTATAGAACATTTTTAAAATAGTTCTTTATGCAAGTGGTGAGTATTCGCACGGTTAATTCTTTAATTACCTATGCGGAGCTAGAATAATGTATAACGTTAAATAAATAATTAAACAGCGTTGCATTCTACAAATAGTGATCTACAGTCTTCACCAGATCGTCCACGTCTGCCGGCTGCATAGAGTGCGTCAAAACCGATACCACTTTGTCTTTGAAGAAGATAACTCGTTGCATATCTGAAATTAAGTAAATAAATGTGAAAAAACATTTGCATATTTTTCTTATTTATTATATTATAATAATTTCCAATAATAAGCAAACAAGGAAAATAGTTTTCGATAATAGGTTTTTTTTAAAATAAAAAATGTCTTTTTTACTTACGATCCTAATTGACAAAAGATAGAACTTGTTCCTTGTGCGTTCGCAATACATTCAGCACTGGCCTCGCATAATGCTCGTTCAGCACATCCTCGTTGTCCTTCTTCTTCAGCTACTGCCAAATTTCCAAATGACTTCATGGATTTTACGTAACCCTTAAATAGAAAAAAAATCATTTATTTTTAGACTAAAACTATATGTATAATGGTGATTTATATAATTGACCATTAAAATATTTCTATTAAAAAAAAAAAAAAAAATCATTAAATTATTTTATTCTGTTAATTGCTTTCCATTCTTCAACTTTTAAATATTAATTATTTTTCATATTACAAAGTTTTACAACTTCATTCCTAGTAACTACGGAATGATTTTTTTTAATAATTAAATTATTATTGAGAGAATAAATTTATAACTTTTTATCATTTAATTACATTAATTATATTACACAGGTTTACAAATTCAAAGCTTTCTTTGCCAATAAAAAAAATTAAAACCAAAACTACCTAAATTACCTTTCAATTCATTGGTCATAGAATACAATTTGACAAAAATTAAGACAGTCACAATCGACTAAGAATCAAATTTTAGGAAAATTTTGATGATTTTAAGACATTTGAGGAACTTTTGCTAATTTTTTCCACATGAAAAAGTAAAAAAAATGTTTAGGTTTTAAATTTTTATTAATAGTCTATTTCATTACGAAAATTTTGAGCCAAATAAGAGAACATTGTACTTAAAAATATAAATGAAATTTAATGCCCGAGTGTCTAAAAATCATCAAAATTTACTCAACAAACACATACATACATAATCGAAAAAAATGTTTTTTTCGATTGGCAATTTCACTGTAAACTGTAAAAAGTAAAAGATTAGAAAATAATAAGTAAAAATTTGATTACTTTTAACATTGAGATGGATGCTACTGCTGCCTCGGATACGGTGTCCCTTTTTCCAATTGAGCGAGCACTTAATGAACGATGTGAAAACGATGTTTTTAGTGCGTCCAAAAGATTCAGGACAATACTTATGAACTGCTTAACATGCAAAGAGGTTTATTAAGGAAATTAATATTGTTTTCTAAAGAAATATTTACCTAATTGTTTTCAAATATGAGAGAATGCGAAATTCATTTTACATACCTGCATTGGACTACTTTGATTGTCAACTTTATCAATTCCGTCGACAGTTTGTTGTGGACCACCTAAAATGGCAGTTAGAACTCTCAAACCAACTGATAGAAGATTCGCCCATGGACTAGGAGTGACTTCATCAATTTCGTTTTTACTGGGACCAGTTATTCCAGACGTTTGGCCGAGCAACATTTGCATTAGCATGCTAAGCATGTTCGACCAGGAAAATCCTGTATTTCCACCTTCCTGAAATCAAAAAGTATTACATGTCGTACAAATTTTTCATCACTGAAGCCAAATTTTGGTCATGTCTGATACAAAAAAAGGGGAGGTGATTCTTACAGATTTTTTGACGTTGAATCCGAATCTGACCTCAAAAATGACCCATTCTCTTTCAAAAAAATCTATAAAAATCATCTCCCCTTTTTTTGTAACAGACATGACCAAAATTTTGCGGGCCTATGTAATTTTTCAAAAAAAATTGTAATACCTGAATCTGATTTGTGCTGATTTCTTCAATGTCATCCAGTCCAACTTTCTTTAATGAATTTGGTTTTTCAGCAAATTTACGAGAGTCGACTGCTTTTTGTTGGTAGTGATCAACATGTTGAGGAAGTGAGAAAGCTTGCCCAAAAATGAGTAGGCACGAACAAAGCGATAAAAATTGGTAATACTTCATCCTGCAATTCATTTACATCGCATTTTAATTTCATTGCAATATATCAGTATTTATTATACAAAGAAAAAAATTAATTATATTGACTATTATTTACATCCAGGCTTCGCACTCATTTACTAAACCTACTTTTTACTACTTTTTTACGTTATGCTATTATTTGGGCACTTTTTCAGATTTCAGCCACTAAAAGCTATTATTTCACTTTTTATTTGAGAATTTCCACTACTTTAAATTCGCTAATACTAGAAATCAAAAAACTGTTCTCAAACATTATCAGGGTGGCCACAAGTTTCAGTTTATCAATTTCCCTGACATTTCCCTGACAATTTACTGACATTAAAATTACTTTCCCTGACAAAATTCTTTTTACAGGAAAATATGAATGTTTACGGAAAATTGTCAAAATTTATGAATTTGAATAATTTCTAAAAATTACAATTATAACCCTTCATGAATTCAATTATTTTTTACATTTTTCAACTAAACTTCATCTCTGAATCAATTAATTTAAACAATTTCCCAAAAGTTCTTCTAGAATTCAATTATATTTAAATACAAAAATTTAATTTTTTATAATAATTGTAATTATATAAATATAATAGTTTTTCAATTTTAAATAATTTACAAACAATTAAAATTTGGTAAAATCTTTTAAAAATAATTGAATTTTTGAAAAATATAAATAAAAGTGATAAAATTTTTGAAGAATTTTAATTTTAAACAGGACCATGATTTCTAAAAAATTTTAATAACTTCAAAAAGTAAATTTTCATAAATTTTTATTTACATTGTTCGTAGATAATTAAATCTTAAAAAATTAATAAATAGTTTTTAAAAATATTTTAATGTAATTTTTTAAAAATAATTGAATTTCTTAAAAAAAATTTTGTAAAATTTAAAAAAACTACCTAATTAATATTTTTTTAATTTTAATTAAAAATTTTTGAACTTGATTGTTTTCTCCAAAATGTTAAAAAGAATTCTAAAATGTTATTATTTTTATATGTATTTGAATTTTTGGAAATATGTAATTGAAAATACTGAAAACATTGAATTTTTAAAAATTAGAAGCTAATATTTCAATTATTTTCAAAATTTGCAATTAAAATTCTTCAAAAATTGATTTTTAAAAATTGTAAATAAATACTTGAAATGTTTGGAAGAAAAGTCGAAAAAATTCTCAATTTTCTTAATTTCCCTGACAAAAATTTTTTTCCCTGACTTTACTGACAAAAAATTTGTTCCCTGACATTTCCCTGACTTTATTGACAAAAATTTTGTTTCACTGACATTTCCCTGACTTTACTGACTTTACTGACATGTGGCCACTCTGAAATTATAATCAAATTATATTTTCAAAAAATATTCGAAATTCAATTATTTTCAATATCTAGTATTTCATAAAATTTCGCAACAGAATTCAATTATTTAAAAAAAAATGGATAAAATTCATCCAAAATTCAATTATTTTCATAAATAATAAAATTACCACTGGAATTCAATTAATTTAGAACTTAACATTTTCCAAAAAATTTCGAAAAAATCAATTATTTAACCAAATTTTTATATAATTTCTTCATAATAATTCAATCACTTTCACTAATAATAACATTTTTCATGGAAATTCAATTTTTTAAAAAAAATGTTGATAAAATTCTAAGCAAGAATTCAATTATTTCCATAAATAATAAAACTCATCGAAAAATTTCAATTATTGTTAATACTATTTTAAATTAATTAATCGAAAAATTCAATTATTTTCACAAATAAAATTTTTCACAAGAATTAAATTATTGAAAATAAAATTTTCATAATATTTATTTTATTTCGAAAAAATTAATTATTTAAAACAATGTTTATAAAATTCTTATAAAAAATTTAATTATTTTAAAAAATAACAAAATTTTTCACAAAAATTCAATTCTTTTAAAACATTTTAATAAAATTTTTCGCAATAGGGTCATTTGGGGTAAATGTAAACAAAAGAATAGATGTTTCAGCTAAATTTACAAATTAAAAAATAAGTACGACGTCAATATTTTTACCTCAGCTCACCTACAAGATGTTCTGAGTATTGCCAATATTTTATTTTGACAATTGGCAATGCCATAGTGTAAGTTATTTTTTAATGCAAAAAATATTGAAAATCAAAGTTTTACTGTTTCAGTATTTTGTCCCGCATTTGCATAAAAATAAATTAAAAATTCAAACAAAAATTTAAAATTATTTCTAATTATTTAATGCTATAACAAAAATTGACCTTGATTTTTGATTTTCTTCAATTCAGTTAATAAATAATTAAGTGTTTACATTTACCCCGAGAATTCGAAAACTCGGGGTAAATGTAAACAGAACTTCAACTGCATTTTAAAAGAAAATAATTGAATACATTTGCTTTTATTTCACAATTTCATTACATTGGCAATGTAAAATTACATAGAAAAGGAAATTAGGTCTTCTTTAAAAAAAAAAAAAATTTAAATTTGATCAATTTTTAAAAATACCTATTTTTAGGTTCATCCTCGCTTAATTACAGTGGTGTTTGCATTTACCCCGAATTTTAGGAAAATTTCAAAATCTCGAGGTAAATGTAAACAGTCAGTTTTAGGCGATTCAGTTGCATCAATATTTTTTTGTACCTCATCAAATTTTTCTAGGGAACTTTAGTAACAAGTTCATGCAAAAAAAGATCCGTTCGTTTTACCTTTTAACAAAAAAAAAACTAATGTTTTTGGTGAAAAATAGATATTCCGTTTACATTTACCCCAATTGACCCTACACGGAGAAAAATGGATAGTCAAATTTATTATCTAGATAATCATGGGTGATGATCTTGGATACTCAACTATAGGACAACAATCTAGATATTCAAATTTAGTATCTTGGGATAATCAAACTTACATACTAACTGCCATTATCCAAGATGTTCACATTTGACTATCCTAGATAATAAACGCAAGTTGCTGTGTTTATACACATCTGAATTGATCAATAAGAAATATTTAATGATAAAAGTTAATTTATTTAGAAATTAGTGAACATTTTTCCTAGATAAATAATTTTTTATGGAAAATCTGAAAATTTTAAAAAACAAAATACATTAATTTAACGGTACCCTTGAAATGTTTAAATTCTTTTGACAGGTTTAAAGGTTATGTTGCTAATTGTAAGTTTTATATGTTTTATATATTTTTTAACAATATATTTTTTCAGCAATATTATATCTGAAATTCAGTATAAAAAAACTTGACAATGTTTTTAAATTTCGAATAATATAAAACTACTTAACGGTGTTCGATGGTCTCTTAAATTTCTCGATAATGTGCAACCAACAGTTATCAGTTATCACCTAACAAATACGGCACTGACCGGTTTAAATGAAGTGAAATTGGTAAATATTCATTTTCTAACAAATTCTTCTCTGCTCACAGGCACTTTTTACAAAATCTGACAACGTACATTTGTCACAAATGTTTTTAATTGTCTGAATTGAAAAGATTTTGTCAATCCATTTAGAAACGCGGTTGCAGCATTGGAGTTACCATCGCAATGTAATGCGAATCATTTTGACAGCTGAGCCTTTACGCTCCCTGCATGCTTCTGCCCTCTACTGTCAAAATGGCTGTAACATACGTCTTGTGCCCTGCCATTACATTACTTTTTTATTTCCAATCCTGCAACCGCGTTTCTGCATGGATTAACAAAATCTTTTGAATTCAGACAATTGAAAACATTTGTGACAAATGTACGTTGTCAGATTCTGTAAAAAGTGCCTGTGAACAGAGAAAAATTTGTTAGAAAATGAATGTTTACCAATTTCACGTCATTTGAAACAGGCAGTGCCGTTTTTCTTGCGTGTGATCGGTAATCAAACTTCTGCGCAAGCGCTCGTCAAGTTGACTATCCAGGATAATAAATTTGATTATCTAGATATACTAAACGGGAATATATAATATTTCAGAAAGATAATATTTCTGACTATACAGATAATAAATTTGATTATATATTTTCTAACTATCTACTTTTAACTATCCATTTTTCTCCGTGTAATTCAATTATTTTCAAAAATAATAAAATTAAAATCAGGAATTAAATTATTTTTGAAAATTTTAATAAAATTCTTAGCAACTATTCAATTATTTTCATTATTTTCACAAATAATAAAATATATCGCAGGAATTCAATTATTTTTAATACAATTTTACAGGAATTCAATTATTTTCAAATTTTTTATAAATTTCTTCTTAAAATTATTCAATTATTTTCATAAATAATAAAATTTTTACAGGGATTCAATATTATTTTCATAAATAATAAAACTCATCAAAGAATTTCAATAACTTTTAATACAATTTTACAAGAATTACTCAAAAAATGTAATTACTCTTAAAAATTTAATTTCAATTCCTCGAAAAAATCAATTATTTAAAAAAATATTTTTTTAAAATTCTTTGACGAATTCAATTATTTACAAAAATATTAGAATTTTTTACAGGAATTCAATTATTTACATACCTAAATAATTCTTCGAAAGAATTCATTTATGTCGATAAATAACAAAATTATTCCCGAAAATCCAATTACTTTGAGGCATTTTAATAAAATTCTTTGAAAAATTCAATTATTTTCTTAAATAACAATATTCATCACAAGAATTCAATTACTTTTAAAACTAATAAATTTCTTCTTGGAAATTCAATTAAAAAAATTCAAATAAAATCGTTCGCAAGAATTCATTTATTTTCATAAATAGTAAAATGCTTCTTAGGAATTCAATTATTAAAAACAAAAGATTTAATAAAATACCACACAGACATTCAATTATTCACAAAAATTTTAATAGAATTCTTTGTAAAATTTAATTATTTTTAAAAACTTTTCGCAATTCAATTATTTTAATTAGAATTTGCATAAAATTAGTCGAAAGAAATCAATTATTTATAATTTTGTGTAAAATTCTTAGCAGGAGTTAAATTATTTTTCTAAATATTTAAATTCTTTTATGAATAATAAAATTCGTTGCAGGATAAGAAAGAAGTAAATATTTCTGATGAAAATTAGGAAAAAGTGAGGAAAATAAAAAATATGGAATGTAATTCTTGTCAGTTTTGTGAAGTGCCTAAAACGAGTGTTTTTGGTCGTCAAGTTTAATTTTTCGATAGCTTCTTTTTACTACTTCTTTTTAGTTTGAAAGCTACTTTTTGCCACTTTTTTAAAATTAATTATCGAGTGCGAAGTCTGTACATTGGATACTTAACTGGAACAAGATAAATAATATTTAGAAGAAGCGGAACGTAAGCGTCGTAAATGGGTGTAAATAAGAATGAAAAAGAAATCTTAATTTTTTATCATATTTATTTATCACACAACTGCATCTACGTACCACTTTTCTTTGTTTCGAAACTTATTAAAAAATTATTACATTTTTCTTAAAACAAGAAAGGAACATAATGTACTAAGATATTTAAAGTTTTTCTTTTCACTGTTAAAGAAATTTTCGTCTGTAAATGCAAAGGCTTTTTATCATCATCAATTACTGCAAAGAAAGGCCTCAGATTTTTAAGAAGAGTGGGGATTCTTTACACGACTTTCCAAGTAGCACGTAATTTACAGCCATATTAAAATATACGCTGATGATAATATTATCGGGAATGTTACCGTATTATTACAGATTTTTTGACATTACAGTAATTTGTCATTGGCACTTTTGACTCCTTGTCATTACTTTTATTTACTAATAAATATTTCGGATTTTACAAAAAATTATTCCTTGTATGAAAAAATTTTTTTTTAAATTTTTATAAACAAACAACAAATTTTAGAAAATGTTTATTAAAAATAAGCCTTGATAAATCTATTCACTATTTTAATAAGTTTTAATGTGTAAAAAAAGAATTATTAAACGTTAAAAAATGAAACCCCAAAAGTTCAAAGTCGTTTTTTCCAAAGAGGCTGTATAATTAGTTTCAAATTCAAAAATTTTTATTTTCACGAATAATTATTTGTAAGAATTTTTATAACGAAGAAATATTTTATCGCAATTTTAAAAATTGACCAATCGCAAATCTTTAATAGTTTCTGATTCGTCAATTTTAAAATTAACGCTGAAATATTTCCGCCATTTGCAATTTCGTACAAAGAATTTTTATAACGAAGAATGTTTCGTTATAAAAATTCTTACAAATAACTATTTATGAAAATAATAATTCGACGAAATAGAAATTCTGGAATTTGTAATTTTGTCTAATTTAACATTCCGTTAATTAGGAATTTTGCTGTATAAAAATTTATTTAAACAAAAATCTTCTATAAATAAAAAAGGGGTTAAATAAAAATTTGTTAAGAAGAAATTTAAGTTAATTTAAATTCGGTTAAAGAAAAATTATGCAAAAAGAAAATTCTGTCAAATATAGTTTTCGAACACCGTAAAATGTATATTAACATTCATAGGCCTCTATAATTTATTAAAATCTCAAAAAATATAGAAGATAAATTATTCAAAATTTTTCTAAAAAAAAATTAGAGAAGTTCTTAGTATTGGTATTGTTCTCTCATTTTCAAAGTTTAACCAAAATTAATGAATTAATTTATCAATAGGGAAGAAAGGATACTTTCCAAAATATTAGTTCAATTAAGTATTTTTTAAAATAAAAATAAAATATTCCGAACTTTATTTGCAATATTTCTGAATAGTTAGTGAAAGTTATCGAATTTGTCAAGAAAAATAATTTTTCAGCAATTTCGTCAATTTTCCATTAAAATTGTTCGGGAATATTCCAGAAATATTTTTACATTGCACGATCGATTGAACATGATTTATTTTATGCACATTTTACATTATATATTAAATTCTGCGTAAATAATCGGAATTTTACCATAATCAAACTATTTTGAATTTTTCATAAATTTCATTACTTTATAATAGTTTAAATGGTTTAAATGAAAGTAATTTTTTATATTATTGATACGTAAAGTAATATTTAAATAATTTTTTTTTATTTAAAAAAAGGACGTTTTAGAAACAAATTAAAATCAAATTACTCACTTAATACATTATACGATAGAAAACATACATAATTTTTCTCCTTAAAGTAATATAGTGACAGTGGGTCATGACCGCATTTTAAAGTAACGGTTTTTACGAAGTTCAAGAGCCTTTAGATTCAAAAGTAGGCTAATGGGAGTCATAGTAAGATCACTGTTAACCGCCATATTATGGAAAACATTATTTATAATATTAAACATGAATATTTGCAAAAAAAAAAATTTTTTTAATATAAAAATAATAATATAAAGTGTTCTAGTATTGATAGTTAAATATTAATTAGTTTCATTCAATTTTCTACGGAACTAATTAGTTAGAAATTAATTCAAACGCAATTATTGTACATTATTATTATTATTTATATTTTCATTGATTTATTGTTTTTCTCTTGTTTTTTTATATTGTGATTGTTTTTTTTATATAATGTTATTTTAAATTTGATGACTTTTTAACGATACACGAAACTTTTAAATATGTAATTTTAATAAGTCTTCTATAAGACTAAATAAATAAATAAATAAGTAAAGACTTGACAATAAATTGAAAAAAGAATTTTAATAGCTTTTTCACTTAATATAACAATTGAATTTCTTCGTTAAATAAATTATTTAATTGTTATATTAATTTTCAATTTTTGTTGTTATATAAGGGCCATATGAAAATATAATATAAAAAAGTAATATAAAATTATAGCAACAATATTAAACGCAGTATAATTAACATTTTTTAATTAATAATTTATTATTAATTATATTATATTATTTATTATTAATTAATTTATTATCGAGTATCTAAATATTTCAGCGTATTTTAGTTTTTAAAAGAGTAGAAACTATGTTAGAAAATTATATAAAAAATCAGAATTTAATTAATAACCATTAATTTATTAAAAGAAATAAAAAAAATAAAAAAAAGCTAAGCGGTTCAAGAAAATTATTTGAAAAATTGTTGAATTAAAATTGGAATGAGTCAGAAAGAAAAAGTATAAATTACCAATATGAAATATTATAAAAAAATAATAATTAATAAAAATAAAAAAATATTTATGAAAATTAATAATTGTTGCCATAAGTTTAATATGAAATTGCCCTCGAATATAAATTTATTAAATAAAACTTTGAATTAGAAGGGAGTAAAAATTTCTATCATGTATGCAGGTTCGGTTATAAATTTAAAAATTAATAAAATTTAAATAACTGAATTTTGATATCTATCATCATTATATGTTATATTTTATTTGAATTATATAATAATAATATTAATATTTGAATAATTATAAATAATATTAGTAAAATTGTTTTGTACTCACTTATGAGTATTCAAGGTAGATTTCCTTGACACTGACTTTTAGTTCTGAAGATGAAATTCTTAACGGTGTCGGCTATATAGCCTTTGCTGTTTGTGGGGGAAAACCGTTGCACCAATACAGAGACACTTTTGTCACAACTATATAAGTGGAGTAAGTAAGTCTTAAAAAGCACTTATCCAGTTTCCGAAAATATCAAATTATTTGACAAAAATGTTCGATTTTTTTAAATTTAATAATCAAACAGTTGAATAGGAATATAGTAATAAAAGTTGAAAGAATTAAAACTAAAAAGAATTATTAAGCATTAGTTGTTAGAAAAATTTGCACTAATTACAATCAAAGGCACTGAAGACATTATTGGAATCATACGCTATTTTGATTAAATTATTTGCATTATTCGAAATTTTTAAATATTCTAAAGGACAGACCATAATTTGATAGACCATTAAAATTAAAAAAACAAACAAGACCGCAAATTAAGCAGAAAATATCTGCAGCTTTTGGTGGTTTAAATATTTCGTTAATATTTTATTAATTATCTCAATAGCTGGAATCTGACCACACCATCGCTACCATAAAGTAAAAATTATTAAAAATTAGTTACATAACTGCTACAAATTAATTTTTAACGGGATCTGTAACTGGTTAAGAACGGGTGAATTCCTGACTCCGCAAAATGTCGTATAGTCATCTGAATATAAGATATGTAACAGATCGAGAACATTTTGTTACAAAAAGTCATTTCCTACAAACCTAAAACTTTTTTGTAAAAATATTGTACAAATTATAAGAAACAAATAAGGAACAAGATTATCTCGAATTCAGTAAAACATTTTTTAAAATAAAGCTTAAATATTCTATTTTTATTCCTGTAAAGATTATGATTATGAAATTAGAAAATTTATATATATTTTTTGAAATAATTCCTAAATTACTTCCATTTGCATTTTTTCTTTCGTTAATTTTGCAAAGACTTAAAAAACCCCAGGATGTCCTCAAGATATTCCAGGACGTCTTTAGAACATCATACAGCAGGGTTGCCACAAAAATTTAATTTTGTTTTTCCCTGACTTTTCCCTGATTTCCAGACAAAATTTTGACTTTTTCCCTGACCCTAAAGAATATTCTGATTCACTCTAAAAATGATTTGATACTCAAAAAAATTTTCTATTACATTTATTTACAAATTTGAGATTCTTCACGGAGAAAAATGGATAGTTAAAAGTAGATAGTTAGAAAATATATAATCAAATTTATTATCTGTATAGTCAGAAATATTATCTTTCTGAAATATTATATATTCCCGTTTAGTATATCTAGATAATCAAATTTATTATCCTGGATAGTCAACTTGACGAGCGCTTGCGCAGAAGTTTGATTACCGATCACACGCAAGAAAAACGGCACTGCCTGTTTCAAATGACGTGAAATTGGTAAACATTCATTTTCTAACAAATTTTTCTCTGTTCACAGGCACTTTTTACAGAATCTGACAACGTACATTTGTCACAAATGTTTTCAATTGTCTGAATTCAAAAGATTTTGTTAATCCATGCAGAAACGCGGTTGCAGGATTGGAAATAAAAAAGTAATGTAATGGCAGGGCACAAGACGTATGTTACAGCCATTTTGACAGTAGAGGGCAGAAGCATGCAGGGAGCGTAAAGGCTCAGCTGTCAAAATGATTCGCATTACATTGCGATGGTAACTCCAATGCTGCAACCGCGTTTCTAAATGGATTGACAAAATCTTTTCAATTCAGACAATTAAAAACATTTGTGACAAATGTACGTTGTCAGATTTTGTAAAAAGTGCCTGTGAGCAGAGAAGAATTTGTTAGAAAATGAATATTTACCAATTTCACTTCATTTAAACCGGTCAGTGCCGTATTTGTTAGGTGATAACTGATAACTGTTGGTTGCACATTATCGAGAAATTTAAGAGACCATCGAACACCGTTAAGTAGTTTTATATTATTCGAAATTTAAAAACATTGTCAAGTTTTTTTATACTGAATTTCAGATATAATATTGCTGAAAAAATATATTGTTAAAAAATATATAAAACATATAAAACTTACAATTAGCAACATAACCTTTAAACCTGTCAAAAGAATTTAAACATTTCAAGGGTACCGTTAAATTAATGTATTTTGTTTTTTAAAATTTTCAGATTTTCCATAAAAAATTATTTATCTAGGAAAAATGTTCACTAATTTCTAAATAAATTAACTTTTATCATTAAATATTTCTTATTGATCAATTCAGATGTGTATAAACACAGCAACTTGCGTTTATTATCTAGGATAGTCAAATGTGAACATCTTGGATAATGGCAGTTAGTATGTAAGTTTGATTATCCCAAGATACTAAATTTGAATATCTAGATTGTTGTCCTATAGTTGAGTATCCAAGATCATCACCCATGATTATCTAGATAATAAATTTGACTATCCATTTTTCTCCGTGTTCAAATTCATTTATTTACAATTCAATTTTACAAAATTTCAATTATTCGGAAATTCTTCAATTAAATACATATACACTAGAAAATAAAACCTTCAAATAATTTTAAAAAATTGCGATTAGGTTTTTTGAAAAAAATAAATCCCATAGGATTTTTAATTAAAAGTATGAAAAATTCAAATTTTCAAAGATTTTAATTTAAAACTTTTACAAAATTCAATTATTTCTAAAAATTGCAATTATTAGTAACTTCATCAAAATTCAATTATTATCTGAAACTTTAACTGAAATTAATTTTCAAATCTAATCTAAATAATTGAATTCCTGAGAAATTTTTATGATTCATGAAAAAAATTGAATTCTTACGAAGATTTTAACAAATTTTTTTTTAAATAATTGAATTCTGTTTGAAAATAGTTAATATTGAAAATCATTGAATTACGAAAAGTTTTTTAAAATAATTAAATTTTATAAAGAATTAAATTAAAATTTTTGACAATAATTGAATTCTTACGAATCATTTTATTAAAACTTTTTTAAATAATTGGATGTTAGTGAAAAATATTGTTATTTATGAAAATAATTGAATTTTGCAAAGAATTTTATTAAAATGCCTAAAAAATAATTGAATTTTCAGGAATAATTTTGTTATCTATCGTCATAATTCAATTCTTTCGAAGAATTATTCGTGTAAATAATTGAATTTGTAGGAAGAATTTTATTGAAATCAAAAAGAATAATTGAATTATTTCAAAAAAATTTATTAAAATTGTATTTAAAATCATTTTTTTTTTAGTAATTGATTGTTGCGAGGAATCGAAATTAAATTTTTAATTATTGCGAAGAATTTTATAAAAAGGTTTCAAACATTTGTTTTTTTTCGAACAAATGTATGCAATTTCATTTTTAATAATTGAATTCTTGTGAAATTTATATTGTTTTCAAAAATAATGGATATAAAAATTATTGAATTAAGAAAAATTTTTGAAAATAATTTAAATTTTGACTTGAATTTTATTAAAATTTTTGAAAATAATTGGAATTTATTACTTTTTAAAATAATTGAATTCTTGTGATGAATACTATTATTTATGAAAATAATTAAAGTTTGCAATGAATTTTATTAAAATTCCTGAAAAGAATTGAATTTTGTCGAAGAATTTTACTATTCATTTATAAAGATAATTGAAATATTGACGACAATTTTTTTTTTAGATTTTTTTTGAAAATAATTGATTTTCTGCGAAGAATTTTATTGTTTTTGAAAATAATGGAATTATTAAGATTGTTATTGTTATTTATAAAAATAATTGACTTTTACAATAAATTTTATAAATATTTCTGAATATAATTGAATTTAGGTGAAGAATTTTGCTATTTATAAAGAAAATTAAAATGTTGACGAGAATTTTTTTTTAAAAATTTTGAAAATAATTGAATTTCTGGAAAGAATTTTAATATTTATTAAGATAGTTGAATTCTTTCAGAGAATTGAGTTAAAATTTTAAAAATTGAAACTAATTTCAAGAAAATTGAAATATTTAATTTTTTCCAGTACTTTTACTTTCCCTGACTTTTACTTGAATTTCCTGATTTCCCTGTCCAGAGGCAACCCTGTACAGATATAATAATAATTATATCTGATATAATAATAATTTTAACTTTTGTAACTTCTCAAAACCTCCTGAATTATTCATCATAATCTTTATGGGAATTATGAAAATAGAATACTTAAGCTTTCCTTTGACATAATTTTCATTAAAATCTGAGATAATCTGTTTCGAAATATTCAAAAGTTTATTTTTTAAACTAAATATTCTAAATAAATTGTATATTTTAAAAAGTTCTTTTTACCATCCTAAAGTTTCTAGTAAATGTTTCTTAACAAATATACTTTGGTTTCTTTAAATAGGATGAATAATTATTTCAAAAATGTCATACATATTGTCCATTGTTTATAAAGGGTTCGTGTTCAGATATACACTGAAAAAAAAAGTTCATTGAATCAAGTAAATGCATTTTCTTGACCTGATTTATTTGAAACAAACCCATATTTTCTTATTGGAAGAAATTTATTTTCTTGTGTCAAGTAATTTTGAGCATTGATCAAAGTTATTGGAATAAGAAAATATAGGTTTGACATAAGTAAATATCTTACTGTTTCAAACGAACTGTTTTACATGCGCCAAGTCTCGAAAAAGTATTGAATCAAGAATATCATGTTCTCACGTCAAGTAATTTACCTTGAGTCATTTGGTATCTTGAGTCAAATAATTTTTTTATTTCCTTTAAAGCAACTATTTATTTCATCCAACACCCATAGTCTTGAGCCAAGAAAATGGGAAGATTAATACAAGTTAATAATTGTTTCAACTCAATTAAAAATTATTTTGTTTCAAAGAAATATTAATTAATCTAAGCATTTCTTTTACTTGAAGCATTTCTATATTCTCATGTTTCAAAATCATTAATTTCTTGCGAGAATGTTATATTTTCTGGAATGAAATATTTTATTTATTCAATTCAATTAAGTGTAAGATCTTAATATAAGTAAATATTTGTTTCAAGTCGATTAAAAATTATATTCAATTAATCCCATATTTATTTGAAGAAAGAAATTCATTTTCTTGTGTCAAGTAATTATTAGCATTGAACAGAATTCTTGAATTAAGAATTTAGTATTTGGCGGAACTAAATATGTAATTATTTCAACCAAATATTTTACTTTTCCGAAGTACCAAAAAGTATTGAATCTAGAATATATGTTCTTAAGCGAAATAATAAAGTATTGTCTGGAGAATTCATGTTTCTTGAATCGAATCATTTTATTTATTTGCTTTGAAACTTTTTTTTACTTAACACAATGCCGGTGTTCTTGATCCAAGAAAATATTTTTCTTCAAATGTATATGCAACTTAAATATCAGTTTTTGAAAACTGTCCATTGAGGCTAGGATGGCATAGTGGTAGCGTGACGGCTTCTGGTGCGTGCAACCCGAGTTCAATTCCTCCGACCGTGGAAAATTTTCTTTCAAGGTATATTTGTTGTATTTGTGTTAAGTATTAATTAAATGTGAATATATATGTAAAATAATAATTATTTAATTATTTAAATAAAAAATATAAATGTTAATTAATTAAATAATAAAAATGTTTGACCTAAGTATTAGAAAAGATGGGATGGAGGTAAGGGGGGGGGGGTAATTTAAGTAAATAATTTACTTGTATTGAGAAAGTATTTTTTTGATTGAAAACTATAAATTTTCTCAAATCAAGAAAATATTTTCTCGGACAGAGAACATACTTTCTTGATTTGATACATAAATGATTTTGAATTAATATATTCTGCATTTCTTACATGCTACTTAATTTCTTGGTAGAATTCCATATTTTCTTGGATCAAGAATATCTGTTCTTCTCACAAAATAAATGTTTTCTTCATTTAATCTTGAATTACTTGAACGAACGTTACAAAACATTGAATGAATCGAATAAAATAATTCAATCATCTATATATATTCTTAGAACAAGAAAATATTTTATTCATTTAATACATTTTATATTTCGTATAAGAAGATTAACTTCTTGGTCGAATTCCATATTTTCTTGGATCAAGAATATATGTTCTTCTCCCAAATATCCTATGTCAAGAAAATCGTTTTCTTGAATCAATACTTTAATAGTCTTGGCCGTATTCAATCCCACGATTTACTTCAACCAAGAAAAATTTTCTTGGTTCAATACTTTTTTTTTTTCAGTGTACAAATGAATGGATAAAATTTAATTTTGTTAAAATATAGTATTAAAAATAAAAAGAAGTTTCCGTGATTAAATGTAATGAATAAATTAAAAATGTTATACAATGAGATATTTTTATTTTCTTTTAATTTTAAGCCTTCTTATGAAGATGGTGATTTTCTTAATGTATACTATAATTATATGTATGGGCAATTCCACGTGAGATTTCATTCGACCTCTTAAAATCGTCCAAAAATATTTTTTTTCTATTCTGTATTGAAAAAAACAGATACGTATTTTTTTATTATTTTTTTGGAGGCCAAATTTTTGAGTTATGAATTTTCAAAATTTTCGCTTTTTAAATGTAGGTATATTTTTAATGTCAGATAACTCAAAAAATATTGCTTCTTTTCATTTTTTGACAAGAAAAAAAAAGTTTTGTTTTTCTCTCTACTTTTGAATAATCATAACAAAAAATGTTTTTTTCATTTTTTATTAAAAAAATTGAAAAATTTTATAAACAAATTAATTTTTTTTAACTTTGGGTATAATAAATTTTTAATTTTCTTTTTTTAAAACATACCTGGAAATGATAAGAAGGTTTTGCAAAAAGTTTCAGAGTGGGCCTGACAAGTTTGATGGGTCCAAAAAAATAATTAAGCTGTCCGTGCAGGTCGCACGCACGTGGCACAATGGGATTTTTTTTACAATTTATTATTAAAAATTGTTTAGAGCCTTAAAATTCAATAATAATCAAAATCCGATAAAATTTGTAGGCTTTAGACAATTTTTAATAATAAATTGTAAAAAAAATCCCATTGTGCCACGTGCGTGCGACCTGCACGGACAGCTTAATTATTTTTTTGGACCCATCAAACTTGTCAGGCCCACTCTGAAACTTTTTGCAAAACCTTCTTATCATTTCCAGGTATGTTTTAAAAAAAGAAAATTAAAAATTTATTATACCCAAAGTTAAAAAAAATTAATTTGTTTATAAAATTTTTTGATTTTTTTAATAAGAAATGAAAAAAAAATTTTTTGTTATGATTATTCAAAAGTAGAGAGAAAAACAAAACTTTTTTTTTCATGTCAAAAAATGAAAAGAAGCAATATTTTTTTAGTTATCTGACATTAAAAATATACCTACATTTAAAAAGCGAAAATTTTGAAAATTCATAACTCAAAAATTTGGCCACCAAAAAAATAATAAAAAAATACGTATCTGTTTTTTTTCAATACAGAATAGAAAAAAAATATTTTTGGCCGATTTTAAGAGGTCGACTGAAATCTCACGTGGAATTGCCCGTATATATAAAACAAAATTTTGTTAGCAATCTAACTAAACAAATGTTCTAAGATCAAGCGGTAACCTGAATTAAATTTACCTTATACCCAAATCCGAAATTCAAAACGGTAAAAAAACTAGCTCAATATCTATTGGTGAAACTGTAACTAACTCATCTTGGCCACTGGTCCGAACATCTGACATATATTGCCAAAATAAAAAAAGAGAAAATACATATAATAAAAATTGATAACAACAAAATTGTTTTCTTTCAATTTGACCTTGAAATTTAAGGCCAAATTCTTAATTTCAATATATCTCAAAAACGGTTTTTTATTTTTTTTCCTAACCTATCCCAATGGAAAGCTTATACCATTTTTCCTATGAGCCATGTAAAAAATCAGAGTGAGACCTTGAGAACTTTTCAAGAAAACAATTATAAATTATTATTTTAGAAAGAAAATTATCATTTTCTTGAAAAATTTTCAAGGTCCCACACTGATTTTTACATGGCTCATAGAAAAAAAGGTAAGCTTTCCATTGCAATAGGTTAGAAAAAAAATAAAAAACCGTTTTTGAGATATATTGAAATTAAGAATTTGACCTTGAATTTCAAGGTCAAATTGAAAGAAAACAATTTTTTTATCGCCAGCTTGTAGCTTGTGAAAAACCCTTTAAAATCACTATTCACATGTATAGTTCGTTTAATTTTACTCATCAATATATTAAATCGAAAAAAGATATTTTCAAAAAAGTCAAAAATTTTGAAACTCCGGAACTAAAAAAATATTTTATAAAATTCAATAATAATTTATATTTACAGTTCCACTAATAATATTAATATTTTGGCAAAGTTTCGAGAAAATTCATTTTTTGACCTGGACATCATTTTGCTTTTGCATCTCAAATTTTTTCCGATTTTTTTTAAACATTTTTTTTCTGTTAGTACCCTTTGAAACGAGCTACCTTGATTTTTTTCAAATTTTTTCATAAAGCGGTTCAGGAGATACAGATTTTTGAAAAATGACGTTTTTTTACGTAAATTTTTTTTAAATGCTTATAACTCGGTCAAAAATTGATCAAATTGGACGTTTTTATAATGAAAAGTTTTGTCTTTACACGTAGTTTTTAATAAAAATATTTTAAAATAATTTACGATAAGATTTAAAAAATTTTTAAATAAAATTTAATTTTTAACAATGTATGTATCGATAAATTTTTTTCAAAATTTTTTGTAACAAACTACCACTAAATTAACAATTTTTAAGCCTTGTCCGATTGTGGGTAAACGATTGGATCTATTTATTTTGAAATTTTTAATTTTATGAAAAAATTTGAAAAAAATTAAGGTAGCTTATTTCAAAGACTACTAAAAGAAAAAAAATGTTAAAAAAAATTTGAGATGTAAAAGCAAAATGATTTCCGATTTGGCCTGGAATGCCCCATATATATTAAATCAATAAAATTATTTAAGTTTAAATTGTATTTATCTATTGTTCATTAATAGTAATTAAATAATTTACAAAATTTGACTTTAAAATATGTGTTTAATTTTTATCGGTCATCAAAAAATTATGTTTTTTCTCCCGAAATTTCTAGTAAATTTTGATTCTTTTCTCCGTATAGAGTTAACGTTTCAAATTTTATAAAAGTAAAAATTTTGAATTAAAAAAATTCAAATGTTTTATTGATTTATTCAAATAATAAATCTGAATCCATTAACTTTCAAATGTCCAAAATTTTTATATTGATTTCATCGAAGTATTTCAAACATTTAAGGATTCATACCACTTTAAACGACTGAAAATTTAGAATTTTTTTACGATTCCTGTACATTTTTATCGATATAGATCTTTTTTAGTTCAACAAAAACACTCTTAAACTACATCCAAAACGTCGTTTTATAAGAAAAATATTCTTTACTTATTTAAAATTTAACAATACTTTTCGCCTTGCTAAAAATACCGATGCCAGCTGTGTATGTATTTTTTCAGATTAGAAAACTCAAAAATGCAAAAACCAAAAAGATTTAAGTTCAGTAGGATTGTAGTTATCGTCGGAACTAGAATGATTAATTTCTATGATTTCTATGAAAAAATAACAAAATGGAATCAGTTTAAATAAAGTTATTCGAAAAATGATTTCGTTTTTTACAAAAAGTTTGCTTAAAATTTGAACAGGACTTTTAAAAATTCAAAACTTCGAAAATTCATATAAAATTGGGGCAATTATACAAAAATAAAAAAATACGTATTTAACATTTTTCTATAAAGAACGTGAAAAAAATATGTTTAACCGATTTTAAAATATCATAGAAAAATTTCACGTGGAATCGCTGTAATTATTTTATAGAAAAAAGATGACGGTGGTGCAAACAAAATTTCAACCAAAAAAAATTATTACAATAATAATTATTATAATAATATATAATTAATTAATAATAATAAATAATACCTAATAATAATAATAATTTATTATTAATTAATATATAATTATTATAATTATAATAATTATTATATTATATATTATTATTATTATTTTATTATTGTTTTAAAATTAAAAAAAAAAATTTATATTTTCTTTCTGTGTGAAAATTTGGTCGCCAATTTTTTTAAAACTGTTTTTATGTGTTGTGCAACATATATATTTTTTCATGCAAATCGGTTCAGCCATTTAGGAGGAAACCAAAATTCTTGAATTTTTAAAAAAAATTGTTTAACTCAAAAACAAAATTTCTTTCCGAGTTAAAACTTGGTGTAAAGAAGTTTTATAATAGGACAAAGTTATTTCCCAAATGAACCTAATCCACTAAAGTAATTTATTGTTTATTGTGGTTCACTTGTCTTTAAAAAATTCAAAATAGTGGATCGAAAATGACGGACGAAATTTAAGATTTTCCAAATTTTCAAAATCTGTTAAATTATTAGAAATTAAGGCCGCCATATTGGATCCGCTATTTCGATATTTAAACACCTGACTTCAGATTCGTATTTAGCGATCCCATCCAAGTTTCAAATGTAGGAAACATTAAAAAAAACATTATTTTAAAGCTTTATATTTCTTTTTTGAAAGCGGACTTATCTTTCTTCTCACTTTTTGTAAACTTTTCAACAACTTATGACTTTCTAGTTTTTATCAAGTGAAAGAGCATTTTAAACTCTAACCGAATTCAGGATACCTAGAGAAATCCGAATTTAAAATTCTATACCTTTTCCATGATTTAAAGGTCAAATTTTTACGAAATTCCAGTGGAATTTTAAATTTAATTTCATTATTTTTGGGCTCTTGGAAAATACTTTTCTTATTTAATAGTCTCGACTCTTTGGTAAAAAACCTAAAATTATCGAAAATTATCAAAAATTCAAAAATCCGAATTTCTTAAAATTCAACATTTTTTCCTCTCTTTTATGGAATTTAGCTTCATTATTTTTGGGCTCCTGGAAAATACTTTACTTATTTAAAAGTCTCGACTCTTTGGTAAAAAATCGAAAATTATCAAAAATTCGAAAAACCGTTTTTTTTTAAATTCAACATTTTTTCTTCTCTTTTATGCCATTTAGCTTCATTATTATTTGAATTTATATTCAAGAGAAAAAATGGAAAACAGGAAAAATTTGTAAACTTTTAAAAATTCCTGGCCTTTTCCATGATTTCCCTGATTTCCAGAAGCATTTTAGAAATTCCATACCATTTCCATGATTTCCAGATTCTGTAGGAACCCTGGAATTGGCAAAAAAAAATGAAAATTAAATTTTTGACATCAAAGCTCCCCTTCTCTTTGAAAGAAAATATTCTCAGAGCCACTTGTAAACACATAATAGGTTATAAGACGAGTGGATACTAAATAATTATGAATAGTATTATATTTAAATTTTTATTTAAAAATATTAATATCAAATAATGATATTAGGAAATATCTCATTTTTATGTTGAACCTGATTTCGATTTTCAATGTGTACAGAAAATATAATTAATATTTAGTTCTACTTCGGCTTCGTTTCCTACATCGATATTCATCGTATTTTGCTTCTTTGCGTTCACTAGATCTACTCCTATACTTATCTTTGGATTTGTGTCTCTTTCTTTCTCTAGACTTGTCATCTCTCGACCTATTGTGTGACCTATCTCTGTGTTTCGATTTTTCTTTCAATTTATATCGTTCCTCCTTTGCTTCATATTTATCTCGCCTATATGAATGATAATCCGATTCATGTCTTTCTGTTCGATGATTAGAATGTTCTCTTCTACTTTCTTTTCTATAATGTCGATCATTTGTTTTCTCCTTATGAAAATTAGTTTCTTCATGATCTGGAAAGAAGTTTCTGATTTCGGAATTTGCATGGGAAGTTACAGAATGTTCCGATAAGTCAATAATTTCATTGATTGCTTCTTTCTTTCCATCTTGAGAAGTAGATTGCTCAGAGAGATATTCTTTAAATATTTCCATCTGCTCCTCCAACACTTCTCGCATAACTTCCACGTGAGATTTTTTATTCGTGTGAACGCCACGATGCTTAGTTCTGCGTCTTTTTAAATTGCGTTCTTGAGCTAAAAGCTCCAAGTAAGATACGGATTTTTCTTCTTTCTTTTCCTTCCTGTTAAATATAATAAGATTTTGTTAATGCGTAAGGGTGATTATCACAAAAAAGTTTTCCCTGACCCTAAAGAATATTCTGATTCACTAAATAAAATAAATATTTAATCATTATTATTTTTCCATGGGAACCAAGATCTTCAAAATTTCTAATTCAGGGAGTCGAAGTAAATCGTCATAAAAATAAAATTTGTCAATTTTTACGTAAAACCCATAAACGTTGGAAAACAATAGAAGTTGGAGTCAATAACAACAGCGTAAATCAGGGTGTCTAACAAGGATTGAGAAAAAAATTCCCTGACTTTTCCATGACTTTTCCCTGACTTTTTCCCTGACCTTTTACTAATTTTATTTTTGCTTTCTTGAGACAAAAATATGGTAACTGACATATTTAACAATAAATTAATATCTAATGATAGAAAAAAACGGTGATAAAAATCTTCTAAGTTTTGTTAGGTTAAAAAAATTTTTTATTCACAAAAAATTTTAATTTTTGTATAAATTTTTAGAAATTTCCCTGACTTTCAATGAAATTTTCTGACATTCCCTGACTTTTCCCTGACCAAAGAAATTCCCTGACTTTTCCCTGACCGTTAGACACCCTGGCGTAAATATAATCCATTCACAAAAATCACACAAAGGAAATTCCATGAATAGACAAAACATTGTTATCACACAAAACATTAGAAAATAAATAAATAATTTGAACACAAAAGCAAATAAATTAAATTAAATGGAAACAAACGAATAAAATTTGAACTTGTATCAGCTATCAAGTCACAACATCAATTAAATTTTTGTAGTGTTTTTTAAATAAAATTCTTCTATAAATCCATTATTTTGAATAATTTTTGTTTGTTAAAAGTATGAAAAATTCAAACTTTCAAAGATTTTAATACGAAATCTTTTGAAATTTTCAAATTTTTTCAAAGAATTTACGCTAAAATGATTTTAATATTCAATTATAATATAACATTTTAAATGAAATTCATTTTCCTTTAAAGAATTTTAGTATTTACGAAAATAATTGAATCTTTGTAAAAGTTTTATTATTTACAAAAATAATTGAATTATTGTGAAAAAACTTATAAAAAATTTGAAAATAATTCAATTCCTGTAAAATTTTTATTATTTTATGAAAATAATTAAATGTTTGCGTAGAATTTTATCAATTTTTTTTTAAATAATTGAATTCTTTTGGAAAATTTTATTAAAATAATAAATATTGAAAATCATTTAATTGAGGAACTATGTTTGAAAATAATTGAAATTTTGCCAAGAATTGTATGAAAATTTTTAAAAATAATTGAATTTCGGAGAAGAATTTTAATATTTCTAAAGATAATTGAAATTTTGACGAGAACTTTTAAAAATTCTCAACGGTCGAGTTTTGAAAAATTCGTTTGCTTGTTTGTTATTCAGCGGTCCGTTTTGCATCACGGCGTTATCTTAGCAGGATCCTCCGATGAGATTTGTGGAGATTTCAGAAAAGGGGCAGTTGCGAGCAATAGAGAAATTTTTAGACGACACGAGATTTGATACAAATGATAAGATTGAATATTTCACTATATTTTACATATATTAAAATAAATAATAATTAAATTAAAAATAAATAATATATTAACAGTTTATTAAATACGTACGTTTTGTTCAAGTCAGCAATATCTTGGCCAATATTGTTTTTTTGTGTGTTGGCAATGACATAATTGTAGATAGCTATACGTTCATTGCTGGTAAAATCGGAGAAAATTCTGTTTGATGTGCGGGGAATCATTCGGTCTCCCACACCTATTTTTACCAATGAAAAATAAATACCTTAATTTCATTAAATTGAATGATAAAAACAATTAAGAAGAAAGATCTATTAAGTTATATCACAATTGTATAAGCAATTAAAAAAGGATATCAAAAAGGATATGGTGTATCCGATACTATATTCATAACTTTCTGCAATAAAATCAGTTTGTTTAATTTACATTAAAAAAATATTAGAATTCTGAAACAATACAAAAATTTATAAAATACAAACCTAAAATTTTCGTATTTTTTTCTTTCTCCGTGAGTAGGATTTCAGATTGAAGATTTGCATCTGTAAATAAATTAATAAATATATCAAGGAAGTTATATAATGTAAGTGAATTAAATTAGAGCGATTTCAAGTCAAGTGATCCGGGGCATTTAATTACTTCGCATATTTCGGCGACGTTTAGTTCAATTAACGAAAGAAAATCTAATTTTGTTAGATTTGTTTCTGAAAGTTCGTCAATGAAAATTATTTTTTTCAGTGAAAATTGCAAAAGCTATAGTATTTTTTTTTGATCGAATACCTTAACGTGAAATCCTCGTATAAAAATTTAAGCAAAAGTGACAAAATGTTTACCAATTTTGATGGTATAAGGATTATCGGGAGATAGTGTTGGCTCTGAGAGCTCAACGTCAAATTGGTCATAACCTTCGTCCCTCCACAGACAAGCGTCTATGTGATGTTGTACATCTTTTTTAGGAAGTCGATGTCCAGTATTAAAAGGACATATGCTATAGTTTTCTTCCTGAAAAACAAATATTACTATTAGATTTTAATAATACTATACTACCAGCAGCAATTCGCGCAGCTACCTTCTTACTACTTTTTTAAAATAAAATTAGCAATTTTAAAAATAATAGAATTTAGAAATTTTCTAATTAAAATTTTTGTTGACAACACTAAAAACATTCAATTTTGGAGAAATTACAAATAATTGCAGAAATTCAATTTTAAAAAAAATTAAAAACTATTTTCAAAATTTGAAAAAAAATTCTCGTAAAAATCACAATTATCTTTATAAATAACAAAATTCTTCTCCAAAGTTCAATTATTTTCATAAATGGAAAAAAAATTCTTGTCCTAATTTCAATTATTTTCAATATCTAAGATTTTAATAAAATTCCCCAAAAAGGAATTCGAAATTATTTTTAAAAAAATTTAATAAAATTCTATGTAAACAATTAATTATTTTCATAAATAATAAAAATTGTACATGACTTCAATTATTTATATAAATAATAAATTTTTTGTGGAATTCAATTATTATTTTTATAAAAAATAATTTTAAATTCTAGAAAATAAGAATTGAATTAAAATGATGGAAATAATTTTGATGAAGTTACAGTAACAATATTTTTATAAAATATAAAATAATGATTTTAACAGTCGGTCATCTTTAATTACTATAAAACATGAAGAAATTGATATTTTCATGTTGTATAACAATACTTTTATAAGTTGTTTAATTTAGAAAAGGTATGAATTTAAAATTTTTGAATATCTTAATTCCTGTGGAAAATCCTGTTCCAAAAATAAGATTAAAAATAGAAATTGTGCAAATATTTTTCTTCTTTTTCTAAAACAAAATAATAATTTTGTTAAAAAAAATTGTGATTCATAAACAAAAATAATGCAAAATAAATAAATTTTTTATTTCTTAATCACAATTGTTTAACATTTTTCTAATTTTGCTTAGAAGTAAAGAAGAAAAATCTGCATAATTTCAATTTGACAAAACATAATATTTAACAAAATTTTAGTCTTTTAATGAAAAGAAGTAAAAAAAATTCTGATGATTTCCATTTGACATTACAATTTTGAATTAATTATAAAATAAAAGTAATTATAGCATAATTAATATATAATATACAATCTATATATCTAAAGTTAACAAAAAACAATAGTATACACAAAAGACAACTTCAGAGTGTGAGGTACAGAAAAAAATATGAAAGAATGAATACGAAGATTTTTATAGTTAATAATAGTTCACGATAAGATTTATTATTAATTACCAAAGAATAAAAATATTTTGCATTCAAGTGGAATACTTTTGTTCTGAGAGGATTTTTCCTCTAACTATATGAGAATACTTTTTTCAAGGTGTAAGAATTATGTTTAAAAAATTTAATATTACATTCTTTATGAAATACATGACAGTAATATTGTTAAATGATATAAAACTTGAGAAGCTTAGGACAATAGATATTATGTAAAATAGAATTTGTTTGTGAAAATAAGTGAATGAAATGAGTATATTAATTCAGAGGTTAAGACTTACTTTCTCGTTAAAATTTTCTAAACTCCACTGGAACATTACCAATATTTTTTCCAAAACATCATCTGTACTTTTAGTGAATGTAAGTAATTTGTTTAACTCTTCATCACGATATTCTTGTGAATTTTCATTCATTTTTAAGTGCTTACAGTATTTAAAAACATTAAAGAACTTTTAAGGTGAATGTGGGTGAATGTTTAAATAGCCTTCCATACAGCGTAAGGCCCAAAGCACAATATGTTCCTGAACAACGTTCGTAACCGTAATGCTGTGTTCACCTGCTTACGGAAGCTTCTATAAAGTCGGTTCTACAATGGGCACGTCGGACGTGGTCGTCTGACGTGCCGTGCTGACGTGCCCATTGTAGAACCGACTTGAAGTTGTGTCCACAATAGCACCTTGAACGAAACGTGAACGTAAATTAAAACGATACGTTCCATTTATCGTGGATACAACTTAAAGGTGACGTCCATGTAGGCATAAAAGCATTAGGCTGCGGTTACACCTCTGCAGGCAGCCTGCCTGCCTGCAGGTTGTCGTGGTAACGTACAAGAGTAAGAGAGTCAGTGACTTCAAACTTCTCCCTTAGGCTGGAGTCCCATGGTAGCGTTTTGCGTTGCGTTTTGTAACTAGACAATGAGTGCAAATAGAGCAAACCTATATCTGTATCTCTCTCACACTCATGGCCTAGTTACAAAACGCAACGCAAAACGCTGTCATGGGACTCCAGCCTAAGGCTGGAGTCCCATGACATGGCATGACATGGCGTTGCGTTTTGTAACTAGGCCATGAGTGTGAGAGAGATACAGATATAGGTTTGCTCTATTTGCACTCATTGCCTAGTTACAAAACGCAACGCAAAACGCTGCCATGGGATTCCAGCCTTATGGAGCATTGCACCTTTGGTAAAAATTGTCCAGAACGTAAAATTTACATTGGAGTAAGAGAGATAGATACACAGTCTGTCTCTCTTACTCCAATGTAAATTTTCCGTTCTGGACAATTTTTACCAAAGGTGTAAATGCTCCATTAAAACGTAAAAGCAGGAATCGTTAAACCAATAAAAACCTTCTGTTAAATAGAAATCTTTTGAAAAGAGAGTTTTTATTGGCTAAACTTTTTACATATGTTCCTAGACGCAAGTGGGTACAGGGATGGGTCAGTTTCACATGATTTCGGATCCCAATTGTGGTTAGGCCTTAATCTTCTTGTTTACATTTTTTGACATTCAAAATATAACCTTCATTATATATAAAAACACATGTAGTGAATTTACTATTTTTTTTGCTTTTAAGAAAAAACATAACTGACTGTATATGATAAGAGAAGATTTAAGTTGACACATTTATATTTTGCAATGGAATTAGTGTGCACTTGTTAAAAGTTGCAAATTTTTAATTAAAGTTGTCTATACATTTTCAGCAAATGTAAATAGGAGTTTATCAAAATAATCATATATTGTAAATGAAAAAAGAATTCTAAGTTTGTGATTACAGAAAATGGAAAAATATGAAGTTCTTTGTCAAATTGGGGAAGGCTCCTTTGGACAAGTATATAAAGCAAAAAAACGATCTAATGGAGACATTGTTGCGTTTAAAGTAATCAGAAAGGTATAAAAAATCATAATTTACTAATTATCGTACATAAAAAATTGTTTTCTTAAATAATATTTAAAACTAAATTTTTAAATAATTGTAATTTTAATAACAAAATTTTATTCCAAAAATCTTTTAATGAATAAAAAGGAACATCGTTTTGAAAATATGTTTATTTGTTAAAAAATAGTCAAAATTTTCTTTTAAACAAATAGAAATAGCATATATTTTCAAATTGGCGTGTTTGTTTAAAAATTAGAACGGTGACGTTGCAGAGAATCATTTTTTAAAGAAAATAAACTGTATTATATTAATGTCGAATCATTTTTTAAAATTTTGTAAGAAGCGATATTACAAAAAATTTGGATCATATGTAAATTGTATGAGAGTAAATTTTTTTATTGTCAATTTTTTCTCTTGAAAATTAAGAATTTTGTTTTTCTACAAAGCACTATTAATATATGAGACTGAAGTCCGCAACGTTTTTAAAAACGAAAAATAAAAAAATAATTTTTTTTTCAAGTTAAATTCAGAATCATTAAATTTCCATGTACAAAAATTTTCAAGAAATTAATTGTTACTTAAAAGATAATTACTCGTATTAATACTAATGTGGTATATAAATAAATAAACAACAATTTTATATTTTGATAATTATTAAGAACAAAGCCACTGAACATTCACAAATTGTAAAAAATTTTATATCTTAAAAATAAAAATGCAGCTACTACTTATTATCCTACAACAAAAATAAGGCCATACATTTTTCTTACAATCAGAAAAGTCTAAATTTATTTTTAGAACCTAAGTAAATTTTGCGTTCTTTTTTTAAACAAATAGACTTTTATATTAAAAATTCATATTTAAAAGTAAAATATTTAATAATTCAACGGTATTAATTTTTGGGATCGCTGTTTACGAATTCGGTGTTAATTGTTAATAATTAAAAATAAACCAAGAGGTGGCGCCAAATGTACCAGAAATTATAAATTGTTGATTATCTTTAATTTTAAATTAAAAACAATTTAATATAATGTCTTGTTTGTAAGATAAAATTGATTAATGGTAAAAAATATACAAAATGAAACAATTATTTTATTAAAATTATTTAAAAAAATTTAATATTAGTAGACTGAATACATTTCAAATCAGGCAAGACGACTTACTTTAAATTATAGATTTACCTGTCGTTAAAATATATTATTCTTCATGAAAAATAAAGAGACACGTATTTTTTTATTTTTCAAATAAGCTTAATTTAACGAAGTTATGCACATTTAAACTTTAAGTTGTAAAACTCGAATGTACAGTGAAAAAAAATTGTTTTGCTTATTAAGAAAAACTTCATTACTTCCATAGAAAATTGAAATAAATTCTTCAAAACGATTTATTATTTAAAAAATTTTTTAATAAAAATCTTGTCAAGGATTAAATCATTTCTATTACAATTTTAATTACCTTTTGTTGAAAGAATTCAATCATTAAAAAAAATGTTGATAAAATTCTTGAAATGAATTTAATTATTTTCAATTTTTTCTATACATACTTTACAAGAATTAAATGATTTTTAGTACATCGACAATTTAATTATTTCTAAAAATAATTGAATTTTTAAATAAAATTTTATTAAAACTTTTTTAAATAATTGAATCCCTGCGAAAAAATTTATTATTTCTACAAATAACTGAATTTTTGCAAAAAATTTAAAGAAATAAGTGAATTTTTGAGAAGACTTAATTAAAATTGTATTTAAAATAATTAAATTTCTGCGAAAATATTATTTTTTTAAATATTTGAATTATTAAATTGCATTTTATTAAAAGTTTTCTGAATAATTGAACTCCTGTGAAAAATTCAATTCTTTCTTAAAATAATTGAATTTTCTCGGAGATTTTTCACAAAGTTTTTAAAAATAATTGAAATGTTTAAAGAAATTAATTAAAATTTTAATGAAAATAAGAGAAATCCTTATAAGAATTTTATTACTTATAAAAATAATTTAATTTTTTACGAAGATTTTTATTATTTATAAAGTGACTAAAGAGTTTTATTGCAATAATTATTGAAAATACTCTCTAAATCTGAATCAGCGATAAGTATACCACTGATTTCAATTAGCGTATATTAGCTGAAAAATCAGTGAAATTTCACTGATTCATCAGTATATATACGCTGAAAGAAATCAGTGGTATACTTATAGCTGGAAATCAGCGAGATTTCGCTGATTCAGATTTAGAGAGTAATTGAATTCTTCATAAAATTCAATTATTTAAAATTTTTTTGATAAATACTTTACAAGAATTCAATGATTTTCAGTAGGGTTGTGGCACCAGTGAAAGAACATTTAAGAAAATGTATACTTTCGATATTTTTTACTTTTAATTGACATTCTTGAATTTTGTTTTAAACGTATGCAATGCACGGTGGTCTTGAAACATTTTAAATACTTTTGACACATGCCCTTTGGGAGCGTTCATAAATGTCACGCAATTTTTCGGGATTTTAGACCCCCCCCTCCCCCTGTCACGCAATTTCATGCAATTTCACATGTAAAAATACATTGTGTCACGTTTAGTAGAGACCCCCCCCCCTTACCCCCAAAAACGTGACATCATTTGTGAACGCTCCCTTTCCAATTTTTGCATAAAACGTTTCCACACCACCTACAGAACTGATTTTAACTTAAATCAAAATCGCGTATTGGGCCGATTTTTTTTAAACTTCCTTTAAGAGTTATGGAGGGGGAAAGAAAAATAAAAAAAATGTTTTTCGGAAAGTACTTAATCAATTCGAATGGAATTTAAATATGTTATAAATATAAAAAAGGCAATTTAAAAAAAAAAATTCAAAATTTTTTCCAAAAAAAATTTTAAAGAAATTGATTTTGAAATCTTCAAAAAAAAATTTTCGATTTTTTTACTGATACACCTCCAATTTTTTTTAAAAATACCTTAGAGTTTCCTCTTTAATAATATATATTGTTCCAGATTTTTGACAAATATAGTTTTTTCAAAAAACGATTTTTTTTGAAAAATAACCAAACAATTCATTTTTTTCGGAAACTACACTTAACCGATTTAAATGAAATTTAAATGTGTTATACACATAAATAAGACAGTTTAACAGTACGGTTGGGCCACTTTTTGACTTGTGCCCATAACTTCCGTTCTAGGCCGAATTTCACGTTTTCTGACATATGGTGGAAATGATCTTCTAAAGTGGAATGTTTCTTTTGTACATCAGAAAATGTGTGTACAAAAATTGGAAAAGTTAAAAACATTTAAAAAAAATGTCGTTACGGTCGGACCACCGTAGAAAATCAATGTGATATGAAGGAATATTACTAAAAACGGCCCGTAAATTACAGAAGAATGCTGAAATGCACTTGAAAATGGGAGAAGGAAATATAAAAATTACTCTTTATCAATTTATTATTTTATTAACCGTATAAAAAATTAATATTGGACTATTAGTAAATGACGTCCTTGGTATATAGTTGCGCCCCGCTGATCGTATTGAATCATGATCACATATTACATCCCTAATGGCTTGTATTACGTTGGAAAATCAAGATTTCTGCGGTTAGTTTTCCTTTTTCTTCTCGAAGTTGGTCTAAAAATTCAAGAAAAATCACAAAAAATTATTAATATATAAATTTTTCAATAAACCTCATTGGACAAGAAAAGATTCACTTTCGAGAAACGTTCTTAAGGGGCCGTTCATAAACTACGTCACACTATTTTGCATAATTTTTCCACCCCCCCCCCTTACCCACGTTATAAATGCTAAAGATTTCTTCGACATTTTGTCGGACTTTAAAATTAACTTATTTGTCTATTGTTTTTTAGTAGTATATTAGAAGACTTATTTTCATTCAAAACATTATTACTTTTAAAAAGCTATCCAGATTGAATAAAATTTCCAGGTTTCCAAAACTCCATGTCTTGAAGAATCATAAAGCATTCGTCTTCTTTGCCGAACTTTAGTAAGATATCTTCATCGTCTACTTCAGTACCATCTTTTGCTAAAATAATTTTTTTCTTATCAATGTTGAGTCGCCATTGGCTTTTTTAAAATTGTTTTGTATAACATTATTCTCACTACTAAGCATTATACTTTTCTTTTTGTAACCGGCGTGCGTCCATACTTTTTAAATGTTTGGCATCTGTGAAACAAAATGTATTACACTGAATAACATTTTATCAATATTGTTTTCAACTTTGTGTCTAGAAAAAAGACAAAGTTTATATAGAACTTACTCAATTATAAGTCCGAATTATAAGGTGAATAAAGCGGCATGAAGACTGGTATGGATTTTATAATGACTTCAGGAAAGGGATCTGGACATAGTAAAGAAGAAAATCGAAAAAACATGACTTCTTTGGAAATAGACTTTGACATTCATCACTATTTATTTCAAAGTGCCAATTTCGAAGTTCTCAACAAGTTCGTACTTTTTACTTACAAAATACATGTTATTTCGTTCATCATTAATCAAAATATTTTCTACCCTACAAATTTCGTAGTTTCCATATTAATTTTTTCTAATGCAGATACAAGCATTATTTCCATTTAATTACGTGCAAATCTTACATTTTTGTAAAAATTTGTATGACAGCAGTCAAGAATATAGTAAGTTAAGGATATTAAATAAATTAATATGATCTAAATTTATATAAAAACTGTAGAAACTTTAACTGTCATTCACCTGAAAAGCATTTTTCATATGAAACATATTTATGAAAAATTATATTTAAATCTTTATTCAAATCGACTTTTCAAATTATTTGAAAATTATATATAATCATATCGACGGTTTAGAGTGCAAACCTGCTAGGGTAAGTGTGCCAATTATGGCGCGGTTCTGGTTTAGCCATCTTTGAAATAGAAAATTCAAAAATTATAATGAAAGAAGTAAATTTATGGCTTATTAAACTAAATGCTAGTGTCATTCAGATAATAAAACATTAATGAAAACTTTATAAAAATTAATTGTTTAAACAAATTAAAGCAATAAAAAATAAAATCAAAAACGTCAATTATGGCGCGATTGAGTCAATTTTGGCGCGCCAATTACGGCGAGAAAAATAACGTGCATTTAGAGGTTGTGTTGCGCGCCATAACTGAAGCACGTGCATTCAATAAAAATGTGCCAATTACACTGGGTTACAAAAAAATGGTCATATCGTGTTTATTCAAAGTTTCCTGTGTTTATTGAAAGTTTAGGTGTCACTGAATAAGAATATACCAGAAAAACATTTTTTCATTCGGTCATTTCCTTAAAAAATGAGTTTAAACTGTCAAAAAACCGTATTTTTAGCACTTTTTGAGGCAACATAACAAGAAAACGCAACATGATAAAAATCTCTACAAGAGATTAAATAAAAGCTTAAACCTTCAACTTTAAGGCTCAGAACTGAAAACTACTTAAATAAGCACTGAAAACTTGCAGTCGCTATCTGAAATTATCAAAAAAGCTGGGTTAGGTAGCACTTGGTAAAAATCGATTTCCCTTACCGGATTCGGTTGCAAATTGTTACTTGAGGTTTTTTGAGGTTTCTAATGACGAATTGGAACTTAGATTTAAAAATTTCAAAATGTCGGACTCAATTTTTTAAAATTATCAACGCAAATATTGAAAAATTGAGTGAATTCATTATATTTAGTCCGCCATTTTGAAATTTTTAAATCTAAGTTCCAATTCGTTATTAGAAACCTCAAAAAACCTCAAGTAACAAGTTGCAACCGAATCCGGTTAGGGAAATCGATTTTTACCAATTGCATCCTGTTCTAGCTTTTCTTGACAATTTCAGGTAGCGACTGCTTGATTAAGAAGGATTTCATTGATTATTTAAGTAGTTTTCAGTTCTGAGCCTTAAAGTTGAAGGTTTAAGCTTTTATTTAATCTCTTGTAGAGATTTTTATCATGTTGCGTTTTCTTGTTACGTTGCTTCAAAAAGTGCTAAAAATACGGTTTTTTGACACTTTAAACTCGTTTTTTAAGGGAATGACCGAATGAAAAAATGTTTTTCTGGTACGTTCTTATTCAGTGACACCTAAACTTTCAATAAACACAGGAAACTTTAAATAAACACGATATGACCATTTTTTTGTAACCCAGTGTTATGGCGGGGCACAATTTTTGTTATTAAATAATTAAATTAATAATAGTTTAAATGTGTTTCTTTTCGTACAATTATATCGAGTTAGGTCGAAAATAACTTTTTCAAACATTTTCAAATAACTAAATTATTCTAAAATAGTAAATAATTGTATTTTTCACAAAGTCGCCATAATTGGAGCACCCGCCACAATTGACGCACTTACCCTAACTCACAATTATGAAATTTTTCAGGAGAAGGAAAAAACTTTTAAAAGAAATCTTATTGGTGTAAAACAAAAATGTAAAGTTTAGGTGTCTTATTTTGTCATATTTTTTTATACCAACTACAAAACAAGTTGTAAATCCAGATGTTCATTACATGAACATTTTGCTTCCTCTTTACGATCAGCAAAAAAATTTGCTTCCTCGTGAAGGAAGCATTAACGATAAATATATTTCATTTTTAAATAATTTTTAATACAATTTAACATTTATAAAATAAAGTTCATTCGTCTTAAAAGAAAGAATAAAATTTTCTTATACAGTAATATGAATCTAAATAAACAAAAAATTTTTAGTAAAAAAGTGAATTTTTCAAATTTGATTGGAATTAATTCTATAATTTTCAATAGAATATATACTTTACATACATTAATCGATTCGTCTTGATGCAAAGAATAAGATTTTTGATTTATTTTTCAATAAATAATAACATTTTATTGTACAGCAACATGATTTTTAAGAAAAATGAATTTTTATTAAAAGTGAAAAATTTTTTGTCTATAATTGGTTTTAATTCTATAAATTTAAATACAATATATACTTTATATATACCAATCGATCCGTCTTGGTGCAAAGAATAAGATTTTAGAAACAAATGAGTAAGATTTTCTTATATGGCAACATAATTTTGCGGAAAGAACTCATTTTTTTGATAAAAATGCGACTTTTTCAGCTTTAATTGTGATTAACTCTATAAATTCTCATACAATTTATACTTTTTATACAGTACGAAAACCTAGCACGTCAGTCATATCCCATGAGTGAGAGTGAGACAAACTTATGCGATTCCCATACTTTCCTATGACTGACGGATAGCTTTTCTTACTGTATACCAATCGATTTGTCTTGATGCAAAGAATAAGATTTTATTATATATTAACTTCAATAACCAACTTAAAAAAAAAATTTTTTAGAAAAAAGTCAAAAAAAAATTTTTTTCTGAGAATTTTTTAAAGTTTATCAATCCATTTCGAGATATTTTTATGATAAATATACCTGGTAAATTTTAGCCAAATTCGTTAAAACCTCTTCGAGTTATCGTGTTCACAAAAATCGGGATCCACACACACACACATACACACATACACACATCCATACATACATCCGGACAATTGTTCAGGGTCTTTTATAACATAGTCCTATATAGAAGAAAATTTGTTAAAAGGATTTTTAAAAATTTTGTAAATTAAACGACTACAAAGCTTCCTCACGAGGAAGCAAAAAGAAACAAAAAGTAGTACTTTCTTCAAAAAAAGCTTTTTTGGGATTTAGCAGGTATTTTATAATAGAATCAACATATGATAATGGACTTAGCAGGTTTTCGCATAAGAGCAGTGTACTTAATTCCGAGTGTATTATCAGAATAATATTAATTATTTTTACAAAAAGGAAAAAAAAGAAAATTAATTCACAATAAATATAGTATTTTGACCTTTAAACTAAAAAAAAGTTGTTTGTGTATTTAAAAAACATAGATTACTTTTCTATCAATATAAAACATTTATTTCCCAGTGGGCACACTTGTTCAAAAGACGTCCTAAAGATGTCTTTTTGCGGACGTCTTTTGGACTTGTACAAAAAGACGTCTTAAAGACGTCCTATACATGTTCTATGTCTTGGCCATTAGATGTCTTTCAGATGTCTAAAAGACGTCTTTTTCATTCAACATTTGAAAATAAAAAAATTTCTATAAATAGAAAATATTATCTTCTAAGTTCAACTTAGACTTAGAAATTCATGAATGTAAAATTCATTAGAATTTTTCTAAGTTAAATTCATTTCATTGACAAGTGAGATCGTTAACTTTGTAGAGGTTCATATCTGTCTTGAACGGCTGAGGTGCTTAAGGCGCAGTGCTTCAAGCCCAAGGTATCCGAGTTCGATCCCAGCTTCGTAAGAATTTTTTCATTATTTCTCCACATTTTAGAAAAAATAAAATTAAACTTAAAATAAATTTAATACAATATTACTGAATTTCAACTTAGAAAATGTTATATAAGAAATGTTTATTTAAGATCTGAAGGAATGTAAAAAGGACGTACAAAAGACGTCTTAAAGTCGTCTTGTAGACGTCCCTTTTATGTCTTTTAGACGTCCCTGTGCCCACTGGGTTATTGATACAATTTAACACAATTAAATACAACATTATTTAAATTATTTATATTTTTTAAACAAATTCCATTTTAAATTTTAATTAAAACTCTTTTAAATTAATTAAAAAAAGTACATGAAAACAAAATTATTGTTTTCAGTCTCAACATTTCAGTTAAACAAATTTCATTTTAAATTTTAATTAAAACTCTTTTAAATTAATTAAAATAAGTACATGAAAATAAAATTATTGTTTTCAGTCTTAACATTTCAGTTAAGGGGTTACACCACTGTAGACATTAAAAAAAAATTTTTATTTTTTTAGTAGCTTAAAAAATTTTTTGAACCTTATAGAATAAGGAAAAACAGGATTTATACATGTCTGAAATCGATTTCATTGAAATTTCAAGCTTTTTTACCGGAGAAGAATTTTAACTTACATAAAACATGCATTACAAAAATGGCTCCAGTGCGGACATTTTGGAATATTTATTAATTAAAATTTGTAATTTTTAAGTTGAATATATAAGTTAATGACTACTTAAAATATTGTTACTGTATTTCCTTTCCTTACACTAAAAAAAAAATTATTGAACAAATGCTTCTTACAGCCCGCTGTAGTAGTGTTGCTCTTTTAACGCGTTTTTCTCAAAACACAGTTTTTGAAATCTGCAAGCAGAACTCAAACAATTTTCAATATTTTCAATCGGGTTTTTTTTATTACATTTCTAAAATTAAATTTTGAACAGAAATACGTAGGGGTTTTTTGATAAGTTAATTTACCCAATTGTTATAAACAATTAAGTGTCGTTTTTTTTGGTCGAAAAATGAGTTTTTTCTTCAAATGCTTGCCAATTACACAAAAATCAATATTTTTAAAATCCCCTACGTATTTCTGTAGCTATTCTCATGTAGATTAAAAAAAAAAATTATTTGTTTCTAGACTGAAATTTACATTACTTATACTGCTTGCCGTAGAGCTCCTGGGAAAAAATATGCATTACTAAAATGGTTCCTGTGCCGCCATTTTGGAATATTTATTAATAAAAATTTGTAATTTTTTACTTGAATATACAGTCAATAACTTCCTAAAACATTATAACTATATGTCATTTCCTTCCATTCAAAAAAAATTCCTGAAAAAACGTTGTTTTTGAGGCATTTACAGTGGTGTAACCCCTTAAACAAATTCCATTTTAAATTTTAATTAAAACTCTTTTAAATTAATTAAAATAAGTACATGAAAATAAAATTATTGTTTTCAGTCTCAACATTTCAGTCATAAGGTAAATCTTCATAATACTTGTGATAACCCAACTGAAAAAGTTCGTCTGGATTTTCCACATGGAAATTTACGCAGAAATACATGAGGAGATTTGAAATAATTCACATGGAAATCCACATGGAAATTCTCTATTTCTTCTATTTTTAAATATTTTCAAAAATAAACATCAAATTCGAATTCTGAGACCCCGAAGGGGTCTCACTCACTGCTTTCTGCATTTTTAAAGAGGTTTTCGTTCATATTTGGAGTTTATTAAGAATATAAAAAAATCCATGCGGAAATCCACATGGCAATCCATGCGGATTTCATGTGGATAGTTTCAAATCTCCATATGGATTTCTACCTGAAAAGTCCATGGGAAAATCCAGACGATTTTTTTCAGCTGGGATAATCTTCAGGTTTTTATAAATTATTATAAATGCTTTTTATAAATTGCAGGTCTTCAAACTTTCTAGCTGTAATTTTCCTTCTGTTTTGATACAGATTCTTTAGGCGACTGATTGGCAATGGAATCGTCGTTTTCGATCTTCTTTGAGGTATCATTTGCCACTCATGAGTGAATCTCAATTTGAAAAATATTTCACCATTTGGAGTGTAGCGCAAAGCTCGTATATCGGTTACTTTTGCATCACCTTTACCACGACCAGGGCGAATACTTTTATAAAACTGAACTTCATCAAATGTCTTAAAAATTTGAAGTTTAAGTACGTTACGTCGTAAGGTTTTGGTTTCTTTCGAGCAACTTTGCAAATTCCTATATACTCCGCAGGAACATTAATAGTTTTATGTTTGAGAGACCGCTCAATTGTGGCGTGGATAGAATCAGCTTCCATTTGTGTGTGCCCGACTTCGAGAAACTTTTGTTCAATGATTATATTATGATTCATTGCTGTGCACAACAAAGCATTGGACAACACACAGTTTCTATTTTGATATGTGCACCCATCATTATAAAAAATTACTTTTTGTTGCCTGGTTGGCCCTGTTTCTGCTGGTGTGATTTGAGGAAGAATCTTTTTTTCAAGTAAATCAACCCATACACTGGCAAAGTCTTCCGAGGTTAATCCACCTTCGGTCTCGTTCCACAAATAACAGAATCCGTCTTTGTTCTCCAAATTAAAAAACGTAAGATTATGTATTTGGAGTTTTGTTCTGTAATATAAGCTACTGATGTTTGACTTAGGTGCCATCAGTAAAGATTGTAAATCAACTGTAAAAACGAAGCTTTCTTCATTTTTATCTTTATTCTTTTCAGCTCTTGCTTCTTCTTTCTTCATTTGATGCTCTGTATAAGTGTCTTGAGATAGATTGCCAACTTTAAATAAAGCGCATTTTTCACACTGATCTTTTTTAGGAAAGAACAGACCAAGATTTTTGCAATTAAAAACTTCATAAAAAACTGCAATAGACAGAGGTTTTACGTTTTGAGATTTACACCAATCGCTTTTATAAAATTCTTAAAGAGCTTGTTTCGTTATCCACCCTGGCAATAATAATTTCTTCGTGGTTTGAGAACGACAATAATGTGATTCCATGGCGGGCAAAGTGTCAAAAAAATTTTCAAGCTCTTGACGTTCTTTAACAAAAGGTTTAGAAGTAGATTCTGTGATGATATTAGAGTCATTACTATCTTTGATAGGATTTATTTGTTTGTTTTTCCACTTCTGTACAGTCCATCTGCCAATTACAAGAGTATTTAGAAACATAGTCCTGCAGACTTTAAAAAGCTGATCCTGTTTTTTCAAGTGGTAAATCAAAGACTGTCTTCTCCTAGAATCTTTCTCTTCTTTTCTTCCTCGTGGTCGCTAATAAGTGAAGATGTCACGAGAACATCAACGTAAACCTTTTTTTCACTCCAACTCATATTCCAAAAACTTTGAAAAATACTCATTCTATCTTCTTCGGTAAAATTTGAACACTGTAGTGATCCATTTGCAGTTTTCTCACATTTACATCTCATTTTTAAGGTTCTTACTTGTTTTTGAACTTCATAATCCCATGTTTCTTCTTTCTTTTTTCCGTAATATTTTTTTCCAGTTTCTCTTAGCATCCTATTTTTCTCAGCAAACCAGTCAGATTTTTGAACTTGGTCCCTTTTTTTCTCTTATTACTTTTCTTCGGATATTCATAATCAGACTCAGTGTCAGAATGAAAACCATACGGAACTAATCCACCTCGATCACTTTCATCTGATATCGGGTCTTCTATTGCATCAATTACGTTATTATTAAATATAAATACATAGATTATTCATTATTAATAAAACATACATACAAGATGTTAATTAATTATTATTTATTAAACATTTTTAACTAAAACTAATTATTTTGTAACTGGAACTCTTTAAGTGAGCTAAAATCTGCAGGTAAATCTTCGTTGTTGTTAAAAATCTATTTTATTTTTAGGTTATGTCAAATAATTATTTTTATTATTATTTTTTATAAATTTTATACAGTTGGTTGTTTAACTGTAATCTCGTATTTCTAATGAAAATAAAAATATTCCAAAAGTCATTATTTACATTTTCGTGTGTTGTTTGAATATTAAAAGTTACTATATATTAATTTTAATAATTTATTGAATTAGTAGAAAAAGTTTAATAAAATACAGTTAAAAGTTTATAAAAGGTAGAGTTAAAATAAGAAACTACTAAATTTTTTGAGAATAAACATATTATTTGTCTGTAGAAATACTCTATCCTTGAGCATTTTTAGGTTATATTCTTTCAGAATAAAACTTTCAGTATATATGTGTGTTTTATTAATAGAGTAACGCGCTGCTACTTATTAATAACAAATACTTACTTCAAAAATATATTTTAATTAATATCTCATTCACTTAAAATAACAGAAATATTTCAATACAATTATTAAGAAACGTATCGCAAAACTGCACTAGCAGAAAAGACAGTTTACAAAGTGACATATATATGTGCTGTTTCACAGGTATGGAGTTAGCTGTTTTGCTCACAACACTTTTTTAGCAATTTACAGACATAATTTCGTTAAACTGTTTTTCTTAGCTGATGTATCGCCTTCTTATCTATCAAATGCAAAAAAAATCTCAAAATCGATAAAAAGTGGAGTTAGCAGGTTTGCACTCTAAACCGTCGATATGGAACAATATATGACGAATGTTATCTACAATATACTGAAGCTCAGAAATATTTAATTATAAATGTTTGAATAACTGACACACTATACAATAAAGTTAAATTGCAAACTCAATACTGCTTCTAGTACGTGTTGAATGAAAATTACATTTTGTAGATCTGCAAAGACTTTAGTCCGTATAAGGTAATTTAACTCTGGGGTTAAGCCGAAAAATAAAATTAATTACATACACAAAATTTAACTTGCAAGTTCTATTTCAAAACTTTTTTTATTAATGATATATCTTACGCCAAGCAAATTTCGTGGTAGATATCCTTCTTTATGTCCCAGTTTGCTCCACCACCATACGAAGGGTATGATGATAAAAGCATCATCGTCGCATTTCCTGATTATAACCAGAAAATCACTATTCTTTAAGAAAAGTTCACCATTATGTTCTGCCACATAATCAAATACTGTAAATACTTGTCCATTGTTAATGATGCCTAACTTTTCTTGGACACCTAAACAAGAAAATACATAGGTATTAATAATATTTATTAAAATTGTGTAAACATTTAAGAGTCAGTACTTACTGTATAGATATTCTGAGCAGCCATCGAAACCTTCTTCATCTTCTTCGCATTTTTCTGCAGCTGTTTCGTGATCCGATAAGGTAGTAGCAAATATGCTTCTTTCTCAGAAGATGAACCATTAGCAAAATTTGATCATTTGCGTTTTTTATTTGAAGAGAAATAGTAAGGGTGAATATTTAAAATAGTGTTTGAAGCTTATTTACAGTTCCACAAATTTTATGTACTTTAGATTTCCAATAGGGACATTATCGTATCAGTAGACAATATAATTCGTTGCAGATGATAATTCTGGTAGCAAATCTTAAACCATTCATTTTAATTAAACATGCACTAGCCATAAATGTCGTAATGAACAATCATTTAAATGATTTTTTATGCAAATGATCAAAAAAGTGTCAGTCAAGTCTTATAGCGCAAACTTTCCGGAGGCGTTTGAAAAAACTTTAATATCCGTTAAGATTTGACTTATCAGCAGAAT